>CM076987.1:22478235-22695735 GCA_039105355.1 Benthosema pterotum
CCCCAATTGGGAAATGTTAAATCCAGGCCAGCTGATGTTTGTTTGTTTTGATTTGATTGTAGCACACAGACCACATCTGAGATGCAACAATAAAGCAAACATGATTGTTTTTTTTTTAAACCAGGTTGTTCACTACAAATAACTCACCTATATGAAAGAGACATCACTAATTAACTTGGTGTGAAATATATTGTGTCACGTTGGGACACAGCTTCTGAACTATTTTTTTTATTGTCCCATCCCTTGGTCACTGAACCAAATATCTGACCCGATTGTTGCAAACCCACAGGATATTCTATGCTTAAAAACAAGAGACAAATGATCTAATCTTCATTATCAACCTTTCTCTGTCCCTTTGCAACAACACACTCACTCTCGAGGGATCTAGCACCAGTAAGCATAAGGACATGCATGAGATTTTCTGTTAAGACGCTGGCTGGCGCCCACTTAGGAGACCGTTTAGTCTTAAGGACTTGTTTGTGTTCCATTTCGTGCCTCTAGTGGCTCCAATTGGCATGGTCTATCTTTCTAAATTAACCATCTTCGCCGAGACGAGTTGAGTAGTCTGTCTCAATGCGGTGCTTCTCTGCTTCCCCATTTGTGGCATTTGATAAGCTCAATGCCCCGCTCTGTTATGGAGTGAGATGACGCAAGTGGAACGATGCACACATACAGCGTGTGCATAAGTAAATATACCATGTTCCCATCGCCATGTAAGGCGATCATATACAGTATACAGTGGCGTTTCTAAGGAATTTGGAGGCCCAGGCAAGATTTTCTCCTGTGATGTCATAGCTATGACAGTCACAGTAAAATGGCATCCTTTTAAAGCTGGCGGTCACTCCGGTGCACCCCCCCTCCCTCCCCTCATGGCACCCCAGGCAACTGCCTAACCTGCCTAATGGCAAAAACGCCCCTGCATATATAAATAGCTGTGTGTGTGTGTGTGTGTGTGTGTGTGTGTGTGTGTGTGTGTGTGTGTGTGTGTGTGTGTGTGTGTGTGTGTGTGTGTGTGTGTGTGTGTGTGTGTGTGTGTGTGTGGGGATACCCTGTCCTGCAAAATGTGCATAAAGAAGGATGGACACACACACACACACACACACACACACACACACACACACACACACACACACACACACACACACACACACACACACACACACACACACACACACACACACACACACACACACACACACACACACACACACACACACACACACACACACACACACACACACACAGAGATAAAAGAGCTGTGTTGGGCGAAAAGCGAGAAAGGCAGAAAGAGAGAGAGAGCCTGAGAGGCAGTTGCCTGTGATTAAATTAAATCAGCTCCATGAAACAAACAAAACAAAAACAAACACAAACAGTGTGAGCTACTGGCAACCAACCCGTCTGACCCACTGCAACACCCTCTCTCTCTCTCATTCTCACTCTCGCTTGTCCCCTTCTTCTTCTTCCTCCGTTTATACCATGGGTGTCAAACTCTGGCCCGCGGTCCAAATTTGGCCCACGGTGTAATTTCATTTGGACCTTGAGACATTATCAAATTAAAGGGGAAGACCACCCATTTTCAACATTTTATGTCATTAATATACAGTACCAGAGATGTTGTGCGGACATGATAAAAAAAAAGTTCTCCCAATTCTGTATTTCCTAAAAATGGAGGTCTGAAAAAATCATTAACATGGTGAAATACATCTGATGACATCACCAAGATGTATTTCACCATGTTAATGATTTTTCTTTCAGACCCATTTTCCCTGAGAGGGTACAAATGGAACCAATTGGACCCGCTAGGGTCCATTTGGTTCACATTTGTACCCTCTCAGGAAAATTTTGGAAATGGGTGGAATTCCCCTTTAAAAGGTTAGAATCGTTCAAACTTGGCCCGCAGCTTTGTTCAGTTTTACATTTTGGCCCACTCTGTATCTGAGTTTGCCACCCCTGGTTTATACTCTCCTTTACTTGTTCTATTCTGGTTGTGATTGAACAGGAGGATCCGTCCCACACAGCTTCACTTCACAGGGAGACTAGGGATTGTTTGTCGTGATAAAACAAACAAAAAGAAACGCTCACAATAACTGTGTCGCGTTTTAAATTTGTTGTGGGATTGTCGCCGCCATACACTCAGATGAATTGAGTTGCAAATCCATTACCTGTTTACGCTATATGATATAAAAGGTGCATTTGTGAATTTCTACTTATATATATATATTCGAACTATGGCTTCCATTATTGCAGGGCTTTTCAAACAGTGGTCCTTGAGAGGGTTCCAGGTGGTCCCCAGGCTGAATAATGGAAAGTTGGTTAACCAGAAGTAGCTCTTTGAGAGCGTAAAATATTCATTATCTCAATTAGCCCAAGTCTACACAACTACTGTAGATATCTATGTTTTTCTGTTATGTTTCCAAAATCCAGCCTGGAAGTGTAGATAAAAACAGGTGAAATCTTTGGGTTTTGGATATGTGGGCCTAAATGGTGGTCCGTGGCTCAAATGCTGAATAAATGGTGGGCCCTGGTATCAAAAAAGGTTGAAAACCACAGCATTATTTCATTGCAACTTGTCAGGAATGGAAAGCCTGCCGTTTCTATTAGCATGAATTCCTCATCGACGATGTCACTAGTGGACAGGGTTTATGAACTTCCCACAGCTATCCCATGAGACACTGACTGGTTAGACAGAAAAACACTTTGTGGTATTTTATCATCATGAACATCAGCAAGGAGCAATTATACTGAAGACAAGTTGAAGTGGTCATTTTTAAGACTGGTTAAGCCCTGGCTATCCATGCATGCTTGGGGCCAGGCCAGGCCAGGCCTGGCTTCTTGGCTTGATAAGTGAATGCAGGTGGACTGGTAGGATAGCAGCAGCAGCCCCACACCAGCTGTTGCCACTTCCCCTTTCTCCTGTGCACGCCTCAGGGGGGAGGAGGACCATGTGCTGGCCTCCAGCGAAGCACTTGTGCCACTGAATCTTAGACACTATTGACCATTATGCAGAGCAGGGGCGGATCTAGGCATGGGCATGGGGGGGCAATGCCGCCCTAAATGTCCAGTCCGTCCCACCAAACATTATGGCAAGCAAAACAACTCAAGAGATTTCAAATTAAAATGCTTATATTTAAAGTGATTTGAAACGGTACTACTGCTACTAACTAACTAACTACAATTGCCGCACCACTGAACCAACAGCATTTCATCATTGAAAACAGAAAACTCTCCGAGTCAGACCTTTAGCTTTATGCATGCTGCGTGTCTGCTGCAACTTCAACAACAACTGATGTTATTATTGATGCTTAATTGACAAATAAAAGTCATGTCATAAAAGTCATAAAATGTTATGGGTGCGGCTTAATCGCCTGTGGCACAAAGCGACATGGGCGATGAAGCCGCCCCCATACCATTTTCTCCTGCCCCCCCAATTGGGAAATGTTACAACAGCCCCTGATGCAGAGTGCAGCCATCTTGCCATTGAGCAGTGCCAATGGCAGGTAGAGGAACGGTGTAAATAAGTTGTAGTGGAGTGCACAAGCTTCCAAAAAAACTGAAATTACCACATCAAAAAAATTAACTTCAGGAAAATGCGCTTGTGTTAACGCTGTCCGCAACTGTCCGTGATGGACACTTTGTGACTGCACCAACGTGTGTTGGTGTTAGAAATTGAAAAGTAGCAGATCTATTCCAGAGTGGCACGCTATGAGCTTGTAGTTCTGCTATTTTTGAAAAATTGTGAAAATGTGGCAAATTCTTTGAATATATTATTTCGGAAGCAAACATTTTTAACTTAAACCCGAGAACATGTTTTCAAATAACTAAAATCTAGTGTCAGAAACTATAATCTAGTTTCAGAAACTATAATCTAGTGTCAGGAACTAGGATCTAGTGTCGAGAACTAGTATCTAGTGTCAAGAACTAGGAGCTAGTGTCTGAAACTAGAATCTAGTGTCGGGAACTAGGATCTTGCGTCAGAAACTAGAATCTAGCATCAGAAACTACGATCTAGTATCAAAAACTAGAATCTAGCATCAGAAACTAGGATCTCATGTCTAAAACTAGAATCTAGTCGGGACAGATTGGGTTCATTCCAGCATACGGAGGTCAGTGCATACTGTGTCAATCAGCATCAGGTAGCCGTCACTGACCGCTGGGTAAACTGGGTGAACTACCGGTAACAGACCACGTTGTCTGGCAGCAGGTAGCGAATTCCCAATGTATGGTATGGTACACTCAATTTGGCACAAAATGTGCGCAGCGTTTCAGATGAGAACCGTTTCCTGTAGAGATCTGATTTGCTTTACACACACCACCGCACATTGTGGGTGTTACAGGACAACACACACACGTGCACACACAGATTTAGAATGATCATCTCTGCCGGGAGGGAACCTCGTATGTCCAAAACCTTTTGCTTTTCAGGATTCAAATTCAAAAGGAGCAGATCTGCGCTGCCAAAAAGACGCAGTGTGATGCTTTTGTGTATGAGGAGTACACACGCACACGCACACGCACACGCACACACACACACACACACACACACACACACACACACACACAAGTATGCATATAGCCTAACCTCACTCTGTTTTGTCATTTCGTTTCATTTCATTATTCAATATTCATTACTGAATCGCAGGGGGAAAAATAAGGTAGTATTTTTTAAAGGGGAATTTCACCCATTTTCAACATTCTAATATGTTATTACTATACCCTAGAGGGGCTGGGTGGACAAGATAAAACCGTTTCCCCATTCTGCGTTTCCTAGGAATGGAGGTCTGAAGAAAACCACTAACATGGTGAAACATCTTGATGACATCATCAAGATGTGTTTTCACCATGTTAATGGATTTCTTTACAAGCTTTTTTTTTCTGAGAGCGTACAAATGGAACCAAATGAACCCGTTCGGGTTCATTTGGTTCCATTTGTACGCTCTCAGAAAAAAATGTTGAAAATGGGTGGAATTCCCCTTTAAGGTGGTGATTCTGGGCTGAGCCAGGCTAGTATCTATGCATACGGATGGAGATGAGAGGTTTCTTGGCTGACATGGACGGTATGTGGCTCAGAGGGTGGCTGTTGACTATGAAGCTGTGTTCAGACCAGCCGGCTGTTATAGCGTCATGTACAGCCTGTGAAAGCAAAGAGTCTCTCCCAGCATGTTTTACATATCAATGAAGGCCTGTGCTCTCTCTCTTTCTCTGTGTGTGTGTGTGTGTGTGTGTGTGTGTGTGTGTGTGTGTGTGTGTGTGTGTGTGTGTGTGTGTGTGAGAGAGAGACTCACTGAAAGTCCAAATGAAAATCCCTTCTGGCTATCAAAGAAGTAAGTGAACGTGCGTGCAAACACGCATGCACCTGCGCGTGCACGTGCACACGTGTGCGCACGCACACACACACACACACACACACACACACACACACACACACACACACACACACACACACACACACACACACACACACACACACACACACACACACACACACACACACACACACACACACACACACACACACACACACACTATCTCTGGTGAAACCAAAGGGTAAACATTGAACAATTACATTTTGAATTTAACATCTGATAAGATATCTAGGCATATGGAAATTTGATTTATTGAAGACTACGACCTCCGTATTCATAACTTTTGTATTGATACATTGTTGTACTGTTGTATTGCGCTTCCATGTTTCTCTTATATTGTGTTTTCTTGTTATATTGTATTTTCTTGTTGTTCTGTTCTTGCTTTGGCAATGTAAACATATGTTTTCTCACGCCAATAAAGCCATTTGAATTGATTTGAATTGAATTGATAAGAGAGATAAAGTCTGGGATGGGGAGGGTTTGCCAACCAACTACAGGAATGTGTATTGTGTGGCGCCTCTAATTCTGGTTCTCAATGTGGGGTACAGGGACCGCTGCCCCCCTCCCACCCCCCATCCCCAGCAGTCTTTGATGGGGTTTCCAGGAGGGCTGGCCGGCTAATTGATTGATAGTTAAGAACCCAAATGACCCGGCCTTGAGGGTTTTTCCCCCTACTCTGAGTTGAATTAGCGCTGAGGGTCTTACAGTCTTACAGACAGGGCGCGTAAACAAGCAAGCAATATAAAATCGAATTTATTGTCTGTCGGGTAGAACATAAAAATAGCAAAGGATCTACTAAAGCTTGAAGCACTTGTAGATCTGCCACCAGATCAAGTAGGACATCGATTTACATAGTACTTTGTACTTAAAAATAGATTTCTGCCCTACAACAACATCATAATAAAAACATGAGCACATGTCAGCAACCAACACACACACACACACACACTCGCCATGAGCTCTATAACAACACACAGCATGTATTGTTTATTTCAAATAATCAGCTTTGTATAATTAGTATAATTAGTTCTTTGTCACTCCTGCCTTGTGCATGTTTTTCTGTTTTCAAAGTCTACACAACGGCGACATGAATATACATGTTCAAATGGTCGGCCACAATTAAAATCACCAATCATCAAGTGCATTTGTACAGTACGAGTATGACAAATAATCATCAGACTACCCAAGATGCCAAAGCAGGGTTGCTGAGCCTACACACACATGAACGTGAGCAGCCAGCGATGATGATGACACATCCCTGCCTACAACATCGGCTAAAGAAAAGCACAACGTCCTCAGATGCACCGAGACAATAAAGTGCTAGATTTCCTCGGGGCGACTCCAGAGATCAACAACCCGTGGTACGAGCACAAAAGCACACAGCTCAGCACTAACTCCTCGGGTCGCTCTGTGCATTCGCATAGACAAGCAGCAGAGCAGCATCATAATCACGTAGCATAAAGCCTTTATTTAGCCGCATGAGTCACATACAAGCAGCACACAGCGCAGGACGGACCAGGAGGAGACATGGCTGTGCCTACTGTACAGTAGTACATGTTATGGCAGCTATAGCCGCTGCTGAATGAGAGCATTGCAGTATAATGCAGAGTTGGTATTCGGTTCTTCTCTGTCCACTTTGTCGGCGAGGGATAGGAGGTCAGACCACATCACACACACAGAGCACCCAAATGAACTTTCAGGCCAGAGAGGGACGGAGTCCCACCTAAGAGAAGTAAAAAATGCTTCAAAACTATTCCCCCACTGGTGATACATAAGCTCACAATGAACAGTTGCACGAGCGCACACACACACAAGGCCATGTAGGGCCTTAGCCACACACACACAGCCATAGAGGGCTTGAGCCACACGCACGCACACATACAGTACATACGTACACAAACACGCGGTCATGTAGGGCCATGTAGGGCTTGAGCCACACACACACACACAGTCACCAGACGGTATCTTATTGGTTTATATCACAAGCTAGGTGACCTGTTGTGACCTTACATACATACACACCCGCATGCACACACACACACCCGCACACACACACCCGCATGCACACACACACACACACACCCGCATGCACACACACACACACACACACACACCCACACCCACACCCACACACACACACACACACACACACACACACACACACACACACACTTATCATGCTGATACAGAGGAGACTAGCATAAAGGCACACAGCCAGATAGGACAATATGCACAGGGTGTGGATAGGACTGAGGCTATAGCCTACTCTTATGGACTAGTAGACTCTGAGAAGAGTGAGTTAGTTACTTGATGATTAGTGACACAATGAATATCCGATTGCAGAAAATACCCGGCCGAACGTTTCGGCCTATTCGGCTTTGACGTGAATTATAGCCTAGGCCACGTTTAAAAGTGCTGAATAAACGTTTCATGGGCCCATAATAGTGATTATTATTTAGGTTAGGTTTTGTTTTGTATCATATCTCTTGCCATAAGCAGGTGACTTTAACGTTGCATTGCTGTGACTGTATGAGAGAGAATATGTAATATTGATCATAGTTGGCTATTCAGAATTTGGTTTTCATGTTATTTGCCAAACCATAAGGTTGCTATAACACCGGGGTTTTCAGCCAGTGGTTCGGAGACCATCAGTGGTCCCTGAGAGGATTCCAGGTGGTCCCCAGGCTAAATGATTCATTTACCAGACTATTGAGACACACACTCTCAAGAGTTAAAATATTTGTCATCTGAATTAGCCCAAGTATACACAACTAGAGGATGGAGAAGATTAATGATCATTTTTTCTGGCATTGTGGACAAAAGCAAAATAAATCTTTAGTTTTGGGTCTGTGGGGTGAAAATGTCGTCAATTGGTGGTCCGTGGCTCAAATTCTGAATAAATAGTGGGCCCTGGTATCAAAAAGGTTGAAAAGCACTATTAAATTGTGGTATCTGGATTGTATCGGAAACTAACAAAGTGCATCAGGGCATCCCTAGCCAGTAAGATACCATTTCCTCTCCTTCCCGATATCTATTCCAATCGCCCTAACTAACAGTACCGTTCGATAACAAGTACCAATCCCAATAATAAGAATCTAGGACAGCAGCTCTGACCTTACAAGGCTTGAGGGCTATAACTTGAGTGTAAAAATGGAAATGGAACCAAATGGATCGGCTGAGTGTACTTGAAATGAATAATTTTGAGTACCACGATCTAAGAATAGTAATTACAGAATCCTGTCAATAATTGTAAAAGTGTGGGTACAAGTTAGTGAAGCGTGCAGGCGCTCGCACACGCACACACGCGTGCGCACACACACGAACGTGTACGCACACACACAGCAGCAGTCTGAAAGGACCTTAATGAACAAATGCAATTCAAACTCAGACTTCAGACTTGTTTATATTCTGCACTATGACGCAATGCTTGCCAACGGGAACCGATCTTAAAGTGAATAGCACTTTGTGAATGATAAATTACACTTCGATCCTAACAAGTCATGCAGCCAACGCTTGTATGCTTACTAGGATGTGCTCACACCATTTCCACAATATATACCGTCATACTTGACTGTTCACATTTATTGGAAATGAATAACTAAATAGACATGCTCATACAGTTTTTCCCCTAGCCCAGGGGTTTTCAACCTTTTGGATACCAGGGCCCACCATTTACTCATTATTTGAGCCACGGACTGCCATTTGAGGACGTTTTAGCCCAGCAGACCCCAAAACTAAAGATTTCATTTACTTTTGTTCACAATTCCAGGCTGGATTTGGGGAAACAAAACAGGCAAAAGATAAAGACCAAAATGACCATTGATCATCTACTGTAGTTGTGTAGACTTGGGCTAACTAAGATGGTGAATATTTTAACTCTTGAGAGTGTAAAAATGAAACCAAATGGACCGGCAAGGGTCCATTTGGCTTAATTTTTACGTTCTCAAGAGTTACATCTGGTTAACCAACTATTTTGTGGTCTTTTGCAGTACACTGCATGTCCAAAACTGTTCAAGCATCTATACTTTTGATAGCGTGATGCTGTAATATGTCCAAGTCGGGTGTTCTAATATAATAATAATATGTTGTTGTAATAATAAAGTTAGAATATGGAGATGAGGTTTGTGAATATAACGCCTCCAACTCTAATAATAGTGGAATGCAGAAAGGCAATGCGTTTAGAGTCCATATGTGGGCTTTATACTAGATAGCCAGAGGTTGTGTTTAACTTTGAACTTCTCAACACGGGTTAAATATTAATCGAAAAAAACCAAGATGGCCATGACCCAAAAATATGATACGCCACATTCAAGTTCACTGTGGGTTTGTCCTCGGTTACAAATGAGCCTGCATCATGCAGGCCTGTAACTACTCACACAGAGAAGAGGCTAATTTAACTATCAGGGTGTAACAATCTATCCGGGAGGATATTTACTGTGTAGCCTCTCTGTTTAACTTGCCTGTGTCTCCATCATCAACAGATGGTCTAATTGTAATTAAAGAGAGAGTGGCTATAAAGAGCGTTGAAAGCAAGTTAACTGTAGTCCATCTATTAACTGGTGCTGGATATATGCGCGTGCACGCATGAGCGTGTGTGTGTGTGTCAGTGTGTGTGCGTGCGTGCGTGTCACATTGTGAGAAATACTGATTCAACGTTTATTCAAAATAATGTATTTGAAGCACAAATACAAAACCTAAAACACTTTCAGGCCCAGACATCTTTAAATGTTAAAACGGCTAAATCTTCCTAAAAAAAAGGTGTCCAGAATGTGGAGTCCATTGCAACTTGCAAGGGGCATTGATAACATTAAACAGAGGAACAGATAGGTACAGATAATTCACACTGTTTATTTTTCCTTGCCCCTTACTGTTTCCTTACCCTTTTACCTCCTTACACAAGTTCCTGTTTTCTCATACAGAAGTGTATATTTGTACATCTCATCAAGCGTAATGCTTTATGTGTGTCATCCACAGGGACAGGGGTTGAGTTGTGCTTTCATAGGCAGCAGTAGCTCAGGAGTAGAGCGGCTGGATGGATACCACAAGGTTGCCGGTTCGAACCCGGGCTCTTCCACAGACACATCGAGTGTCGATTTGTCCCTGAGCAAGACACTTGGGCCTAGATTTTCATCACCGCTAAACCCCTTAAAAAAAAAAAAAAGTTTTTCAATTGTAAAATGGCCAGTCAACAATTCCCAACATGTCAATGGATTGGCAAAATAGTAAAAAAAAAAAAGGCCAAAGAGTTGAGGGATAAGGGTTTAGCGTGTGACGAAAATGGAGCCCTTAATATTAATCTCCAATTGCTGGTCGCTACCTTGCATGGTTTCCACTGCCATCGGTGCATGAATTGGTGAATGGGGTCCGGAATCTATGTAAAAAGAACCTTGGATAAAAGGTGCTATATGAATGGACCATTTACTATGTGAAATGTACCCATCCTGCAAACTGTTAATACTTCAATCAATCAACAGAACCACTAGCTACTGTACAATGTAACCTTTAGCCTACAGCCCTTCCATTTATAAACATCATCATCCGACATATTTTACTGCTTTTGTTCACATGCTAGTAACACTCATCGGCTGTGTTTGTTTTGTTAGCAACCAGGCTAACACATTTGCCACGTTAATGTCGTCTGAAGTGCTGCCACTTTGATAACGCCCATCCTAGAAACTGCTGTGGTGGAGGGGGACTCCAGTCTAGGGGTAAGGCACACAAATGGCCCACCTCCATGATGTCTAGTTATGTGGCTGCCTACATGTAGGATGTATCCTAGCCTAAGTTTGATGTTACCACAAGTCTACATGTACTGTATACTCTATATACAAAACGCTACCAACAAACAGGGGGTGTGTGGGGGGGGGCAGATTAACCCCCACACAAGCCCTTGGGCCCCATCATCTTTGTGTCCTCCTCCAGGAAGCTTTTCAAGACGCAGCTGAATCTGCCAGCAACTCCCGTTTCAACGTGTGAGACTTGTAATTCATGATCTATTTCGACCTCACTCTGACCGTCACTACGGTCATTACACTGAATGATGCCCATCTTACTTACCTTCCGAGACCTTTATATCAACTTTGTCATGTCACATGACTCGGGAGGCGGGCTCACCGTAGGCTACAAAGCACGTCCGGTGAGCCGGCTCCACCTCTTTGCCTCTCTCGCCTTCAGACCTGGATTCTAAGGTAAGTGCATGGTTTGTGCTTATTGAGATCATATTGCTGAATTACTTGTATTTTTCCTCAGTGACACTCACTGCTTGAGTGACCCGTACACTTCGGTGCAGGTGCCTTGGGTCCCTGTGGGTTGCAGTGTTGTGTATATGTAGCGTTTGCTTGCTAAGCTACACGTTGTGATTGTTTTTGTCTAGAGCACACCGTTACCCTTTCAGTTTTGTTGTGCGTTCCGTTGGTTGTGGAACGGCCATGGTAGTAGTACGGCATAGCCTACTCTTGATTGTTGATATTATTATAATATAGCCTATTGCGCTGTTCGCAGCTGCTGCAGGTTTGAATTGGAGCGCCATCCACGTTGGTGGTTGTTTATGTTGCCGGTACATTCGCATGCAATTGGTTCACTGCTATCTGTAGGCGAGTGAAATTATGATCATTTGTAGGTGAGTGCAATTATGATATTCTGCAGTTGTGAACCCACAACGTGTTGAAATGCCAGTCTCCCTCCTTTCTGGGTGTACTGTACAGTGTGTAGTGAGAAGTTTATTTCTCGCTGTGTTTCCTCTGACTGCTGTAATCAGCAGTAGGTGAGGTTTGGTTTTCATTGGTATCACTGTGTTGCTATTGCTACTCCTAATGCTGGGCTGTTCGCAGCTTGGTGGTGTCTGTTGTTTTTCTTGATCCCCTCTCATACGTTTGCATATAGAGTGGGTGTTTCGATTGTTACTGTTTTCATGCAGCTGTTTGCTACCCTTGGTGCTAGGCGTTCGCGCCTGGTGGGGTCTGTTGTTTTTTCTGATCCCCTCTCGTACGTTCGCATATAGAGTGGGTGTTTCGGTTGTTACTGTTTTCATGTAGCTGTTTGCTAGCCCTGGTACTGGGCGTTCGCGCCTGGTGGGGTCTGTTCCTGTTTTTCCTAATCACCTCTCATACGTTCACGTAATGGAGTAGGTGTTTCAGTTATTGCTGTTGCATTGGCTATTGCTGGCCCGGTGCAAGGCTGTTCGCACTTAGTAGGGTTTGTTCTTGTATTATTACCCCTGTTGCTGTGCTGTCCGCAGCTAGCTGGGTATTGTGTCCCTCGTACGTGTGCGTACAGTGAGCATGGCTATACATGTGGCCCTGGTACTAGGTTGTTCGCACCTAGTGGGGTGTATTCTTGTTGTATTGCCCTGTTGCTATGCTGTCCGCAGCTAGCGGGGTGTTGTGTCCCTTGTACGTACGCGTACAGTGAACATGGCTATGCATGTGGCCCTGGTACTAGGTTGTTCGCACCTAGTGGGGTGTATTCTTGTTGTATTGCCCTGTTGCTATGCTGTCCGCAGCTAGCGGGGTGTTGTGTCCCTTGTACGTAGGCGTACAGTGAACATGGCTATGCATGTGGCCCTGGTACTAGGTTGTTCGCACCTAGTGGGGTGTATTCTTGTTGTATTGCCCTGTTGCTATGCTGTCCGCAGCTAGCGGGGTGTTGTGTCCCTTGTACGTACGCGTACAGTGAACATGGCTATGCATGTGGCCCTGGTACTAGGCTGTTCGCACCTAGTGGGGTGTATGCTTGTTGTATTGCCCTGTAGCTATGCTGTCCGCAGCTAGCTGGGTGTTGTGTACCTTGTACGTACGCGTACAGTGAGCATGGCTATACATGTGGCCCTGGTGCTAGGTTGTTCGCACCTAGTGGGGTGTATGCTTGTTGTATTGCCCTGTTGCTATGCTGTCCGCAGCTAGCTGGGTATTGTGTCCCTCTTGTACGTGCGCGTACAGTGGGCAGGGCTATATGTGTGGTACTGTGCTGTCCACAGCTGGTGCAGTTCCTCTGTCTTTGTAGTGGGTCCAGTGTGTTTGCATACTGTTTTGATGGTGGAGCTACAATGGCTTTCTACGCCTGCGGGTGTTCTCGGGCCACCATGGGCCCCAGCACCGGCCACTGAGACAGTCTTGCTTATTAGACAGGTCCCGTTCATTGCAGGGTATTGTGGATCCTAGGTGAGGCTTCCTTGGACTTGGTCTGTGCCGGGAGGCCTCGCCATGCTGGTCGGACAGGGCAGTTGGCTCCTCCTGCTCAGGAGCCTGTGTATGGCCATACTGGCAGGCATTCTAGTGAGCATCATCTGTGGTCCATTGGGGGGACCGTGATCATTAGGGGTCTCGTGAGTACTCTTCTCCGCCTTTTTAGGCATTCTCATGCCCAGTAGGTCAATGAGATGCTGAAGGCCGTTTTTTGGTAGATTTGGCTGCTAGTTAGCCAGTTTCTTGGTGAGTGGATGTCAGTTTGGAGCCTTTTGCTTCTCAGCTGCAATGTTGGGAATTGCAAGGTGCGGCATCCTTTCGGGTGTCTCATTTGGGGGGTGCCTGTCGCAGGGGATGATCCAGATGTGTTTCCATCCATGCACCGTGCTTCCTCCTGACGGCAGTGCGTGTGTAGTTGTCCTATTAGCCCGGATTTCCACAGCATGGAGCCTCTGGCGTTGCTGCCAGAGTGGCTTGACTGCTACGAGTAGTTTATGCTGGAGGAGTTTCTGAACGGGTATTCATGTTGGCTGTGGCAGGTCTTGTTGCACAGCTGGTCTCCTGTGTTCGTTGTGTTATTCAATTAATATAGCCCTGGCTGGTGTGGTCAGCCTTCAGCGGGTGGCCCCTATTGGTGGACCTGTTAGTTGTTGTAGCATGATCTTGGTTGCGTTCGTGCTCCTTCATCCCAGCTGGTAGGAGTGGTAGTTTGCACTTGGCTAGTGTGTTGAGTGTGCACTGAGGCTTGGGTCTCAGTGCAACCATTTGAATGGGTCGAATGGTTTGTTTGCATGAGGGACGTGACAGCTTCTACATGGATGCCAGCAGCTGCGCCTTGTGAAAGGCGACGTTGTTGAAGTGAGCCTCCCTTTTTGGTGGTTCTACTGGTCAGCTACCGGCAGCATTGCACCTAACAGTGGTGTTCGCACTGCTGGTGCTGGAACACTGAACAGCTGAACGGTTGAATTATGGTCTCCTGGTTCAGGCGGCGTGCACACTCACTCTCTCCAGCACTTCGTCAATACGGGTTAACAGTGCCTGTAGTGTCCGTGCCCGGCTGGGACCGGTGTGCATTGGCCGGTGCAGAGGGATTGGTGCTGCAACAATGGAAGGCTTCCATTTTTGTGCCTTGTCTGAGGCTCCCCTTCGGCCATGGGTCACCCTTTGTCCTGCCCTGTGTGCCAGGGGGAGGTCTGACCGCGGTCCGAAACATGTCCAGGGGGGTTCGGCTGTTTGTGGAGTGAGGCGTGCGATCTGTGCACATGATCGCTAGCCGCCTGATTTGCAACTTCTGGTGCACTGCACTGGTGCACTGCAGGGGGTATCGAAGTCTCTCCCTTCTGATATATATATGCTTTTTATTGAAAGGATAAACCCCTTGAGATGTCTCATCTCATTTTCAAGGGGGTCCTTGCCACGGCTGGCTCCAGGATGAGGTTCTCTTCCTGACGATTTCTCCCACTGCCTGGTCGGGATTTACCGGCTGGGCCGCTGCATGCACACTTACGTGCGCATGGCCGTGGAACACTCAATGCCTGGCTATACTATGGCTGGCGGAGTCAGCTCCAGCGCACACACTTGTGTCGTCATGGGACGGGTTTTCAAGCCTCTGGTGCTGCAAGCCTTGTTGGCAGGGCAATGCATTTGGGTGATGCAACCGTTTCATTGAGTAGCTACAGGTGTAGCATGTTATCACTGGGTGTCACCTTTGCACCGTTTCACGTGGTTTTACCTTTCCCCGTCTCTCACTGTTGACTGGAGTTGGGGCAGGCTGTCCTGGGTTGCAGGCCGCCATCAAGCCTGTCATTGCATCCCTGATTTTGGCCGTGTTGTTCTGCTGCCGCAGTGTGGCGGGTGACCTCAACACGGGCTGCCTGCGCTGGTTTTCGTGGTGCGGGGACTGTGCCGGGACAATTGGTAAGTCCTTTTCGCACATTTTTTCTTGCCCTCCCGATATTTGTGGAGGGGCGGTGTGACTGCTCTCATGCAGCTTGTGTCACTGGAGGCGATTGGCCTCGTGTCCTCGGGGCTGGCTGTCCTCGATGGCTGTTGTCCGTCCTGGTTCTAGCCCAGTTGAGTCTTGCTTCACAGTCGAGCCTGACTATGGCGCCTGGATGGACTCTCCTTGATCTCCTTGTGGAGCCGGGTGCAGTATGTGGTTGGCTGTGCAGGATCGCTGTGGCGTTTCGAGTGGGGTTGCACGGGCCTCGTCATGGGTCCTCCCGACGGGTCTTGCTCTGACGGAGTGTGGGGACCTCTTTACTGTCCCCTGTGACTGTATTTCTGCCGGCCCTCTCTTATGTCCAGCATGTAGCTTGTTGTCCTGTACAGACGCGTGACCGTCTGTCCGTGCCATGTGGTGCCCACTTGCTCCTGTGCAGTTGGCTTGGGCCCATCAGGCACATGTCTTCCTGGCTGCGTGATGTGATCCTTGTCAGCGTTTGAGGTGAGCCCTATATTGGCTCAGGGGTGTTGTCCTTGTGCTCGAGAGTCTCACAGACGCACGCAAGGCGGATTGCTTTCGATTTGTCTTGAGACTGTTGGGACCCAACTGGGTCGGTGAAGTGCATGCCGCTTAGTGCGGCTGGACATGCCGATGTTCTGTTGCGGCGAGCGCCGTCGGCATGCTTGGTTCTACGGCACTTCAGTTGGGAGGTGGGCATGTTATGTGCAACACCTCGGTTGTGTATTAGGTTTTGTTGGGAACGCGTTTGCGTGTTTTCTGTTGGGGGCTGTTCCGAGGCGGGGTCAGGTTTGCTACTCCAAGCTGGTGACCCTACAGCTCTGGGCCCCTGAGCCCCACTCTCGGGAACCGGATGGGCCGTTGTTGACCCCTCCATGCCCGTTACGGACACGAGTGCATGTGGCGCTTCTGTTGTCTTGCGTTTCCTCCAGTGCTTGTTAGAGGCTGGTGGCGGCTGGCATTGTCAGTATGTGTAGTGCCGCTATTTCCCGGCCGTGTGTGGCGGTTCGTGACTACCAGTTGGTGGGCATGAGTTGCCAGTTTTTTGTCGGGCGGGTACGCCCCTGATGGCTCTTGTGGGCCCTATATGGGATCCTCCCTCTGGTACTGTGGTTCTTGGAGAGGACCACTGTGAACTGTTGGATCAGTCAGTGAGCTGCACGCCTTGTCAGTCGATCGCGACTGCATGAGGTGGGGACCTGATCGCACAGGGGTGTCTCTGTGGCCTACTGCGGCATTTTTGTTTTTGCCCAGGGATGTAACCCTGTTGACGGCGTTGACAGGTGCAGGGGATTGCACCATCGCGTCTTTCTGCAGCCCTCAGGGCTCTTGGTGCTTGTATGGACTGCATCCGAGGCATGGTTACACGGCTGTTCCTCTGCTATGGGGGCAGGCCAGTGGGACTTCCTTTGTTCAGGCAGCGTCTGTCACAGAGGCTTGTGAACACGATTTGGCGGCCTATGTGGTTCTGGGCCGGCCTGTTCCTGAGAGGACTGTGGCTCACTCCCTGAGGGGAGTCGCCGTTTCCTGGGCCGCACTGAAGCATGTGTCTACTCTGTGACGGGCGTTTGTGCAGCGACTTCTTGGTCTGTGCCTTGCACGTTTGCAGGGTTCTACGGACTGTATGTCGAATCCCGGGTGTCTTTGGGTTCCGCCGTACCTTTGACGGCTGCCCAGCGGGGTGGTATGGTGGCTGTGTGCCCCGTTCCTCGCGACCCGGTTGGTATTGGTCATCCAGTGTAATGACCGTAGTGACGGTCAGAGTGAGGTCGAAATAGATCGTAAGTTATGTCCATAACTATGGATCTATGAGACCGAACGATGACCGTCACTCTCTCCTGTCGCTCGGAACGGACTGAGGCGTTCGAGGCAGGAGGTGGAGCCGGCTCACCGGACGTGCTTTGTAGCCTACGGTGAGCCCGCCTCCCGAGTCATGTGACATGACAAAGTTGATATAAAGGTCTCGGAAGGTAAGTAAGATGGGCATCATTCAGTGTAATGACCGTAGTGACGGTCATCGTTCGGTCTCATAGATCCATAGTTATGGACATAACTTACGTTATGAGGAATGAGAATAAACAAAGACGCACCAGCGGAAGAGAAGGAGAGAGAACAGACCAACGTATGTCCCGAGTATACCGTAGATACTGTAGTTCGCCACATGTATAGTTTACTGTAGGTTTGGTGGAGGTATAATGTCTACGATATACCCCCTGTCTGGGGAGAGAGAGACGGAGACAGTCAGATATTACGTAAGAAAGAAGCATGCATCTTGAAAATAACAGGTCTACAAGCACACAACACCGGCAGTGCGAGGGAGGGAGAGAGAGAGAGAGAGAGAGAGTGCAGAGCTCTGGGGTCTCCTGTAAACGCAGAGAAGACAAAAGACCCCTCAGCGCTGATGCGGTCCGGATGTCAGGCCACAGGGGCAACAATAGGACCCAAAACTCTACTGGCCCAGAGCAGATAAAGCCTGAGATTGGTATTCTATTCATGGAGGGTGAAGGGTTGGACAGGAGGAGGAGCGGGCGGTGTCAGGGGCGGATCTAGGCATGGGCATGGTGGGACAATGCCCCCCGAAATGCCCAGACTGCCCCACCAAACATGATGGCATGCATGCAAAACAACCCGTGATATTTCAAATTAAAGTGCTTATATTTAAAATGATTTGAAACACTACTACTGCTACTAACTAACTACAGCTGTGGCACCACTAAAGCAACACCATTTCTTCATTGAACACAGAAAACTCTCTGAGTCAGACCTTTAGCTTTACGCATGCTGCGTGTCTGTTGCAACTTCAACAACGGTGTTGGTATTATTGATGCTTATACTTGCCTAATAAAAGTCCTGTAACTCCGTTCCTTGCGCATGCTGTTGCCATTTTCTCCGCCCCCCAATTTCTCCCCCCGTGGGTTACATGGGTGTGTGTGTGTGCTGGGGAGGGGTGTGGGGTGGAAATAAGCAGGAGGTCGGTATACCTTTGCCCCCTGCCGTGTCCTACACCTCCTTGCTGTCGAGGAGGTCTCAATGAAATGAGGAACTTCATCGAAATCCCAACTGCTGCCTCACAACTGTCACTTTCAGAACGCAAGAAGAAGAAAAGCTGTCCTATGAGGGTACTAGGAACAAAAACAGAACATCATCACGAGGGAAGTCACCTTGCGTGGTGGTTCTGCATGAAAGGCACACAATGTGACACGCAAATCACGATATACACTGTAAAAAGTAACAGCATCTGGTGTGGAAGACTTAGCACTGCCTGGTGCCTTTTATATTGTGATAATGGCTAATCAAGCCAATGAAGCAAACGACCCCCCCACTCCCCTGCCCCCCCCCGGTGGCCATGTTTCACAGCACTCCTACATGTACCAATCACTGCTGATACTTTTAAAAACTTGGCAATATTGTTAGCTGTGCTGTGCTGTCCACATAAAATAAGTAAGGGATAACACCTGACGAACCGGTGATTCATTTCCTAATAACTGGCCACTTAATAAATACTTAATTAATACTTGACAGAAATAGTACACAAGGGTGCTTTTATTATATGCAGTTGTGTAGGCTACGTTCGTCTCCGCAAGGAGGTCTGCTGTTGAGCGGAGCAGTCCGTTGTTGTGACATAATGTGATCGATCATGTGACCAGAATGCTGGGTTCTGAACAGAGCATTAATTCAAGCCATGTAATAAAAAATAAAACAAACACTACCTAGCTTTCTCGAAGCAGCTTTACTTTAGAGGACATAGCATAACGATAGGGTTAATAATGAGCTCCAATGCAACAAGCTTTCATGCTTGCATCTACGTTCACCTACGCTCCGTTGCATTTCAAAAGGTGACTCTTTGACAGAGAATAAACCTCTGTAAATAAAAAGCAATGACCAGAGGAGTGGGCTAAAGGTTCATTAGTGAAGCTTCACAAAGCAGAACAACAAACTGAGTTCATTCTTCATAGCCTCGACAGGACATTTTTATAAACCTTTAGCCTGTGGCTGCATAGTGACTTATTGCATCGCTCAGCTCCTGCTGAATACTCCATTCTGGCTGGTCAATCTTCAAGGCTTTCTGTTTGTTATGAATGAACCTGCCTGTTTATTTTGCTATGGAAGCGGAAGCATATAGATTATATAACAACGTTTTTATTATTTTCCAGTTCTTAAGTAGAGTAATAAAATATGAATGTCATGTAAGAATCAAGTCTATATTGAGTATGGGTTTTACAGGTGCCATGTAATAGCATATTGCCACCGTCAAGTCAGGAACCTCGGATCTCCATATTTCATTCATCAGAACATTTCGTTTTTTTGTGCATTTGATGAATTAACGCTCTATAGCGCCCTTGAGAATATGCCAGATCTTAGCTTTCAAATCCTGGAATGCTATGATATAATTCCATATAATAATCAAACTAATGTACAGTGTAGTGGGTGCTACATAGAAAACAATATTCTCTTTGAAAGTCTGCAGCCATACCATTTGGGAGTTAGGCAGTACT
The DNA here is from genome assembly GCA_039105355.1 of Benthosema pterotum. Classification (NCBI taxonomy): domain Eukaryota; kingdom Metazoa; phylum Chordata; class Actinopteri; order Myctophiformes; family Myctophidae; genus Benthosema; species Benthosema pterotum. Next base: position 22,498,241 of record CM076987.1, read on the forward strand.
TCTTTGAAAACCTCTCTTGGTTAGAAGTATGAACTATCAAGACAGTGCAGTTGCAGTAGGGTTGTCATATAATGAAATGTTCACATGGCAATTATTAATTGCACAAAAACATGGTGCCAAGTTGGAAAGTGACTATTGGGTGTAGGTGCCGATGTGAAGGCGAGAACATTCCATGAGTGAATACTCAAATGGAAAAAAACACATAAGGAACATCATAGTTGTGAAATCAACTTGCAACTGAGGCAGACGGCTTTTTCTACATCTGCCACGGCAGGTATTCTATCCGTCGCGGCAGGTATCCTATCTGCCAGGGGTTAACACACACACACACACACAACGCAACGCCCACCCCGAAAGGTTGACTCCCTAGGCCACTCTGAGAAATTAATCCAGGCTTTCCATTTTCACGTGATATACGTGATAGAATTTACCTGTAAAGAGTGCATTTGCTACGCTCCACACTACAAGTTCACAGAGAGTTCATTGGCTATTTATTTTGGCGAATATTCCCCCAGAATAGGGATGCTGGGGGCTAGGGGGGTTGAGGTGGTCAAACTTTTAATTTGACATCCTCCATCATATCCCTAGTATTGACTCTCAGTCTGAAACTCTGAATGAGGAGTGCTCATAGACAAATCTGAAAATTATGGGCTCCAGGGCTGCCCGCCATTTACAGCAAGGGATTGCTTGAAAAACAATAAACAGTCAAAATAACTAAGCCAATTAAATGCAAAATCTTGCAGTAAATAATGTACCATATGATGATGGTTTAGGACTTTTGAGGTTATTTTATTGGCACAAAATGAGTAAGCAACAGCAATCACATGGACACTCAACCCCAAGGCCCCCATAATAACTCAGGGGCCCCTGGGCCTGGGCCCAACATGCCTGGTGGATAATCCTCCCCTGGGAGTGCTTGCGTAGGTCAGACTGCAGGCCTTCACATGAGGGGAAGAGTGTGTGACTGTGACACACAAACACTGTAGTAACACTACCCGCACAGTATCTGTCCTCCATGACTATTTCATTAAACGGCACAAAAGAGGATACATCAATTCTCACGAGTTTGCAAACTTTTCAGGTCACGACCTCACAGAATAATCACGTTTGAAGGCATTTATAGTGGGAAAATAGACAAACTATGATGAGCTCGACAAGCCTCTCACACTGCAAGGACCGCATTGTGACTATGTAGATCTGATATTTTCACAATACGTGGCTCTTTCTTATGCAACAACATCTCTCCCTCTCTGTCTGTCTCTCTCTCTCTCTCTCTCTCTCTCTCTCTCTCTCTCTCTCTCTCCATCTCTCTCTCTGTGCAGTTTAAGTCTAGCGGTGTCTCCATGTCGAGGTCATTCTGACATTCGTTTTCAGAAAATTCCCAATTGGGCCTCGCTCCAGATTCGCAGCTCTCCTGTGGCCGCGGCAAATTAATGTGTGTGCGGGCTCCTCTTTCCTTCTCTCAGTTTCAACCCATAAGAGAAGAGCTACTCCTTCTGTCTAAAGGCCGGTGTTAGTTTCTGGGTTTTGGTTACGCTGTGGGGGGGAAGAAATGGTGATAGAAAGAGGGAGAGGGGAGGGGGCGTGGGGCATAGAAAAAAGTACCGGTAAGTGTCGGGCCTATTGGGTGGCTGGCTGGTGTAGCGCTCTGGGGTCACCTAGGCTGCTATGCCAGCTTGACGGCACGTCTCAGGTTCGAGTCCCGATCCCGACGACCTTTGCCACCTGTTGGCCTCCCCATTTTATGTCACCATATTCTATACTATATCCAATAAAAGGAAGATGTAAAAAAAAAAAAACATGCCGTTTACGATGCGATGGATGATCACGAATCAGATCCGGTCATCAAAGCGTACAACGCCACATTTTTCATACAACGATAATGTGCAAAATACAAGTCTGCAAACCCACACACTCACAAAGTGTCATGATGTGAACCGCTGTGAGCTTCTAGATCAGCATGTGTTTTGTTTTTGTCATAATCAATTCAGGGGCGGATGTAACATTTCCCAATTGGGGGGGGGGGGGGGGGGGCAGAAGAAATTTTTCAGTAGTGTTTCAAATACTTATATAAATAATATAAGCACTGAAATATCTTGGGTTGTTTTGCAATGCCATCATGTTTGGTGGGGCAGACTTTGGCATTTAGGGGGGCATTGCCCCCCCCCATGCCTATGCCTAGATCCGCGCCTGAATCAATTCATAATTCATTCATAATTTACTGAGAAATCCCCAGGTATTCACTTAACCCAGACATAACTCAAAAAACCTCTAGAACTCAAGTGAAAAGCAACGCTCAGTCACACTTCAAATCTGATGCTCGGCCAACAACAACCCACAGTAACTTTTAGCACATATATGTTCTTGTGTGTAACAGAGCAGGTGGCATTCAGCAAACCTGCTCTCGCCTGTCACTGACTAATAGCTTCAGTGGACAGTGGGGGTTTACAGCTGAGAGGCAGGCGTGTGTGTGTGTGTGTGTGTGTGTGTGTGTGTGTGTGTGTGTGTGTGTGTGTGTGTGTGTGTGTGTGTGTGTGTGTGTGTGTGTGTGTGTGTGTGTGCAATCCTTTACAGCTCTGGTGGTGTGTGCGGCACAGTTTACTTGCTCAAACAAGCTCCGTTGCTAGCTAACAGCCGTTGACACACATGCCTTTAGGCAGTAGGCCAACAAACTAGCAGAGTAGTACAGGGTAGTAACTGGGATAAAGAATTGATTGAGCAAATGAGGTATGTGTGTCTGTTGTTGTGTCGCAAATCAGCTTCAATCATGGGGCAAGAATAATTGTTATGGTTTCAGCTCTATTATGTATAGACACACAGCTCAACTTAAAGGGGAATTCCACCCATTTTCAACATTTTTTCTGAGTGTGTACAAATGCAACCAAATGAACCCTAACAGGTTCATTTGGTTCCATTTGTACACTCTCAGAAAAAAGAAGTGTCTAAAGAAATCCATTAACATGGTGAAAATACATCTTGATGATGTCATCAAGATGTTTCACCATGTTAGTTAGTGGGAACACAGAATGGGGAAACTTTTCATCATGTCTACCCAGCACTTCTACTTGGTATATTAATGACATAGTAGAATGTTGAAAATGGGTGGTCTTCCCCTTTTAACAACAAACGGTTAAAAAAATATGTGTTAAAAAAAGGTTGTTTAACTTTTGAACAACCAGTGCATTCTACTTTTTGAGGTGTCAAAATAGATGAGACCTCAGACCAGGCCGGTTTCAGTCCCATATTTGGAAGTAAGGAAAGAAAAAAAGAAGAAAAAGCTACAGTCTGTTCAAGTCAGCTGTTCTTAAAAGTCCCACCCTTGTGTGGTTTTCCGGATAGTAACAGAGGATCCAATCATTAAGCTGCTTTCCACTCAGCAGCACACACAAAAACAAAACAACTTGCTCTCACTACTCCGGTCTATTCTAGAACATTACATCCAGCTGTAATGCACACACACACATATCTTTTTTCTCTTACTTCCCAATTCTATCGTCCATTTCTAGATAAATTACAACAAAAACATATTGAATACAAAAGGTTAAAGCAGTCATCATGGTGACAATAATACTGTCGAAAATAGAGAATACACCAGTTGTTGTCAACAATGCATTATTGTGACAGTGAAGCACCGCTTGCAGTGAAAAACAACAATACAGCGTTTACGGGTGGTTTTACACAGTGGCTAGGGCCAGTGATGCCACTCCAATCAGGCCCACTTTTCACACTTTTTTTTCCAAACCAGGAAACAAACAGTCATCTGACAGCAAAGTTTTTGTTGTTCCCAAACTTTTTCCATGTCATGAGCCCCCACACCGACATGTATTATGTTGCACGTCCCCATATGAAAACATAATGCAGTGACCCTGACATATTTCCAATTACAACTCTAGCAGCAAGTCCGAAACATTCATTTTAAGGACCCCCAGCTTGACATGCATTAGGCTACGGACAAGGACACCCCAATTAATAGCATTTATATCTCTGGGACCCCCAATTTGTATTGTGAAATCAATGCCATTTGGTTCCTAACTAATAACTATCTCTAATTTAGGTAGCCCCTGGAACTCCTCCCTCAAGGACCCCTAGGGGTCCCCGGACCAGACTTTGGGAAGCCATGGTGCAGCTGTTATTAACAATACACAAGACATTCAGGTGGCCATTTTGATACTTTGACACAGCTCTGGCCATGAGGGCCAGCTATCTCAACTGTTTACTTGGATGTCTGTGAATTAATAAAAAGGGGCATCACAAACATCATCATGAATAATTATTGTTCTCTTGCTGGTTGCATTTCATGCAGGACCGCTAGATCCTTGCAGTACAAGATTATTTCAGATACTAATAATAAGTCTTAAGCTAACTGTTGTACAAACATCACCCTAACAGCAGTTACATTGTCAGGACAAAGGCAGTCAGCTAGGTTTAGACTAGAGGTATGTAAACAATGATTCCCTAAACAGGCTGGACAGGACAAATGAAACATGCTGCCCACACCTCTTTCTTTAACGGGGGGTGCCATTAAATGCCTCAATACACAAAAATATATATGGAGCAGATCAAAGACATTCCAGGAAATGGAGAGCAATGGGCAGTAGCATTTCTAATGTAGAGACAGCAAAGCGAAGGACCAGCTGACTAGCAGAAGAAACGTAACATAAGCAATATGAGGCCACGGCGAAAAGGAGTGATTTCATCATGATCCCCAATGCTCACAAGAACCTAACATAGCAACACAAAGACACTGTCGCTTGTCAACACAGCAGCACAGCAGAACAGATCTTCAACAAAACAGATCTTTAATTCAACCCGTTTCGTATCAAGGCCCATTGTTTATCGAGCATTTGGGCCACGTACGGCGGACCACCATTTGATGACATTTAGACTCAGACCCGAAGCGTGCTATATTGTGTGCTCTTGATCCAAATAACAATTCTTCTACGTGTTCTAATCGCGTATCCTTCATGTAAATGAAGTGATGCGGATGTTTAACAATAATCTAACTCTTGCGATGGCAGGATTACACCAAATGCACCCATATGGCTGCCATTTGGTCTCAATTCACACCCTCAAGAGTTAAAAGGCTTAGAAAGGGTCCGTGTGGTTTCATTTTACACTCTCAAGTGTTAACGCTCTATATAAAAGGGTCCATTTGGTTACCAACACTTTCTCTCTTTCTATCATTTATCTGGGGACCACTGGTTGAAAACCACTGACCCTACCAGCCAGGCAGGACCTGCCAGCCATAGAACAGCATCTAGATCAAATGTTGTTTACACACACAAACACACATACACACACGAACACAAACACACAAGTATAGACACACACACGTACGCGCGCGCACCGCACACGCACGCGCGGACACAAAAACAAAGCCAACACACACACACACACACACACACACACACACACACACACACACACACACACACACACACACACACACACACACACACACACACACACACACACACACACACACACACAATGAAAGCTGTAGCACTGAACTGCAGCATAAATGACAACGACAAAAAAGGACGCCAACAGTAAACGTTGCTTAACGTGTCATTATGAACACGAACAGCTGAGCTTATTCTAACGCCAGTGCTTTTCGACCAGTGGTCCGGGGACCACCAGCCAGTGGTCCTTGAGAGGGTTCCAGGTGGTCCCCAGCTAACCCCAGTTAACCAGGTTTAACTCCTGAGAGCGTGAAAATGAAACCAAATGGACCCTTGGGGGTCCATTTGGTTTCATTTTTACGCTCTCAAGAGTTAAAATATTCATCTGAATCAGCCCAAGTCTACACAACTAAAAAAATGTAGAAGAATAATTGTCATTTATGATCTGTATGTTTGACTGTCCAATGGAATTGTGGACAAAAGCAAAGCAAAAAAAAATCTTTAGTTTGGGGCTCTGTTTGTGGGGCTGCTAAAAATGTCATCAAACGGTGGTCCGTGGAGCTCAAATGCTGAATAAATAGTGGGCCTTGGGTATGAAAAGGGTTGAAAACCCACTGATCTAACGACAACCTCCACCACATTCAACACCACCTCGTGCTGTTGACGTTTTGTTTTTCCTCTTGTCCATGATCATTATAATAATAATAAAAGGATACAGTTTCACCACGTCGGTATCCATGCGCCGTTTGCCCGGACTTGGAGACGACATTTTTCTGCTAATATTCCAACAACACCTCCTCCTCCTCCCTCCTCCACCACCACCACCTCCTCCTCTTCTCCTTCTCCTTCTCCTCCTCTTCGCCCCGTCCCGATCAGCAAGCTTTAGAAGACTAGTCTGGGCTTCTTAAAATAAAATAATAACCCCCGTACTATCCGGACGTTAACATTGGTGGCTGGGGGGTTAAAACAGGGTCTTTTACAGCTGGTTAAAAAAGACGAGTCTGTCCTCCTCCTGCTTGTCTGTCTGTCTGTCTGCAGTAAGCACTAAAGCAGCTCTGCTCTCTGTGTGTGTTGTTGAGTCTGACAAGCCAAAGCAAAGCAAAGCAGCAGCAAAACCCTGGAATCAAAGCCATATAGTATAAAGTTACGCCAACTCCGTCCACTTCATGGGGCCAGTCCAATGGCGGCTCTCGTACGTAACTTCTATTGAGAATGGGGACAACAAATAGGGACAAGTCCTTGGCCTGAAGTGGGCAGAAATGTATTGGACTCAGGCAACAGCCCAGCGTAAATGATTTTTAATCCCTTTATTCTAGACAAATACACAACATAAAGACTAGGCTATAGAGTCCGTAGTCGTTACTCTACAAAAGGCGACTTTAAAACAGTTGTCATGTTGCATATATGCCCTAAAACAGCTCTTATTTGCGGCAACCTCATTTAAAACAACGTATTTCCAACTCGTTTGTCCCTATTCGGGCTGCATGAACAGCAGTTCGATCGCTCAGTTTCTGACCCCTCAATGTCGCAACTCTTCTACTAGATGACTATGAACCCTGGAATCCCTCCGCTGAAGATTGCGTCATATGATGTGCGACACGACTGGGACGTCACAATCGATGCGCCACGCTTGGAGTTCTTGACTTTTATAAATGTAGTCAAAAAGCACTTCTACGACGACTAGAGCAGTGTTTTTTAACCTTTTCTCCCACTATTTATTCAGCCTTTTAGCCACGGACCGCCATTTGATGACATTTTAGCCCAACAGAACCCAAAACTAAAGATTTCTTTTTTTGCTTTTGTCCACAACTCCAGGGTCCTAGTTGTGTAGACTTGGGCTAATTCAGATGAACATTTTAACTCTTGAGAGTGTAAACATGCAAACCTCCACTAAATTGCTGGGTCTGGCTTTACAGAAGTAGACCTACATCTTTTTGTACATCTCTAAATGTCTTGATGAAATGAAGAAGGTGATCACTATTGTAACAAGTGAATTCCTAAATCGTAATTAGTAGGCAGAATAAATGTTTTCTTACATTTTGTTGGTTGTTATTCAGTTACAATTTATAGTTCATTAAATATAGCTATGTGTGAATTTAGTGAACTGAATATACTTTTGATGACTAATATTATGTAAAAGATTACAGACTCCATTATTTTTTACATAGCCTAGCAATCCTGTGTTGAAGGTCTACAAGACTATGGGCCTAGATTTTCGTTACATGCTAAACCCCTTATGCCATATCCCTTATTTCATTTTCACTATTTTGAAAAACTTTTTTGGAATATTTCAACATGTCAATCTATTAACACATTGTGAGCTAGTAGACTGGCCATTTGAACTACTGAGAATTGTTTTTTTTTAATAGTTTAAAAAGGCAAAGAAGTTAAGGGATAAGGGGTATAGCGGGAACGAAAATGTTGTGTTGATACCTAGGTCATTATTTCGTAATCAAAAATGGCTAAACATGGAACTACTGAATGAGTTACTATGTTCCATTGTAAAGAAAGTATTCACTGTGTCCCTCATCTGTGAAGCCAAGGGTGCCAATATCAATTATTTTCTGTTGTTCAGATTAAGGACATTTCACCACTGCAAGCACTCAACGTTAATCTTATTTGTAATAGATGGTAGCACAATTTGAACCCTATGGCCAGAAAAAAAAAAACTGTGTTGACTGGATTGCTGACCAGTTTGGTGAACCTTCTCGGAGAGGCATGGTATGTGTGGTCGGAAACCACCAATAAGGCTGAAGTGGTCATTTTAAGCCCCATTTCATGCTTCAACACAATAGTCAACTCACGCCACCCACTCTCCCAGACATTGTGATCAGAAGATCATCTGAAAATAAAATCGAACACGTACAAAAAAAAAACAAAGCATTTTATTAAAACCCCATATGAGATTCTAGGAGTGAAATGCACATGCACAGTAGAAGGAACTGCATCAACATGAAGGCAAACTGGAATGAGACCATTTCATTCTTCTAATCCAAAACTTTGTTTGGATTCCTATGGCACAGCTTTTGTTCTACTTTCATTTAATATTGTATAATACAAAACTAAAGTACACTCCAGGGAAGCACATTTTCCTCCTCACAAGGAAAAAAAGTACACCAGTAATTTCTAGTTATTAAAGGCTGTCTAGCCCATTTAGACCATTTAAACTTTTTACAACTTTACACTCAATCTTGGACAGAAGGAACCATTTTTTATGTTGCATTGTTTTTATTCTTGCAAAGCTTTTTTTATATAAAAATGTGGTAGTTTTTCCAGGTAAGAATTCAAAAGGCATTTATTTATTTTTTATGAGCCTCAGGTCTAAATGGGCTAGAGCAGGAGCACATAAACACACACACACCTCCTCCTCACAGCTTCTGATAAATGAAAATTCATGTTTACACTTCACCCACATTACGATTCAAGGTAAACATTTCCATTCCAGTGGTCAGTCACTTATATTCCCTCATATGTAAATCTTTCAAACATAATCAATGATAATTATATGATATTAGGTCACAGAAGCAGTTTTCATGTAAGATTAGGGCTGGGCAATATGATAAAAAAATCTAATATTAAGAAATACCTCAATTAATCAGCAATTACATTTTCCAAAAATTCAAAAATAGCAGATCTACAAGACATTATGTGTAGGATCGCAACGTGTTGTGATGCTTGTAGATGGGCTGTTTTTTTCCTAAGAAACAATTAGTACAAAATAAGGCTCAAATCTTTAAAAGCAGGAAGTGTCAACACCTACACTATGTCACAATAGTACAATATCCAAAACAATATCTATTCTCTCCTATCTACAGTGTACAATATCAATATATTGCCCAGCCCTACATTATCTCTGTAAATGAGAAATCTACACGAGATCTATTGATTCTAATCAATACAAATCGTTGCTGACGGGCAGAAACATTCCATTTCCATGATATTTCAACTTTTCAAAATGCCTTACTTTGTCAAACTAGTGTCACACACAAAAGTATCAAAAATATCCAGATATGTATTGAGACATATTTCCACCCAACAGAGATGTCAGAATTTCCACCCCATTCCATCTTTTTTTCCTCAAGTTTCCCCGACAGCAAAGACAGTTCTAACAAAAACAACATCAAGCTCCCGCTCCCCCCAATTTCGGAGGAAACCTCTTTCGACTGTAAACACTGCCCTTAAAAGGAATACCCCCACTGACCAACTCATGTGTGAACACTTGATGAATTTATGACAACACGTTTCCTGTACAGCCTGACGTTAAAATGGCCAAAATTCACTGAAACGGTTTGGTTCTGCGCTGCTGTGGCCATCTACCCCTAGTAGCAGAGACAGACCAGCGGTGGGTGCATCTCAGGTCATTACAGTAAATACTCATTCCCTATACTTTCATCCTTGCACGTTAGTCCCTCCTACTGAGGACAGATGTAGGAAAATGAGGAAGAGAGAAATTCTTTGTTTAGAAAAGTTTGGCGTAAATTCCTCTGAAGCGTCATACGTCGTGCAAAGTCCATTTCCGATGACTACAATACAGGTGAGTGATAGCAGCAGCCTTCCCCCCTTTGTTGGAGTTGTCATGACACAGCACGCTGTTCAGCTTGGGAAGTCTTCCTGGTAGGAAGCGCTTGGTAGCCTTAAGAGACTTGACGCAAAAATGGCCGAACGACTTCAACTTCCTTTAAAAGCTAAGGATTTAGGAGATGGGACAGGTCAGAATAAGGACCTGAGATGCACCCTATGTCACAGAACGATTACGGACTTAACACCATGTGCTGCTCATTACTCCCAGCGACAATGACGTGATTATTGAGTATTCCTTTAAGGGACGGGAGGACGCATCAGTCCATCCATTCCACACACCCAGTACCACAGACACGAGCAGAGGTCACCAGGAAAGTGTTTATCCTGGGGTTGAAAAAAAGTGACTCTACTGAGACGGAACAGACACCTGCCACTGACGGAATATAGCAAACACCCTTTTAGACTTGTCCAGAGGGCCCTAGAAGAACAGAACAGAATAGAAAGTTGAAAAAAGAATTCAAGCATGCAGCGGTGTAAATTAACCAAGTGCTTTTACTAATGTACTGCATTTATGTACAATCTTCTATACTTTTATTTCACTACAGCTCCGGGACAAATTGTGTACTTTTACTCTACAAGGCTTAATTGAACACAATCTGTAGAATCTGATTTTTACATTAACATATAGAAACACAAACCTTGGCTATTTGATAACAATAATTATAAAAGAGGCTAATTCTAAAATAGCCTTCTAAACTTCTAACTTAAATTTACATCCAGAAAAAAACAGATAAGAAAAGAAAATATGTCGCTATATAATGTACACATGTAGAACTAGCAGCAACAACCCCAAAACGGGTTCCCATAAAACAATCAAGTACCAGTACTTTTTCCCCCACCACAAATGTGACACAAACAAACCCATTTTTTCCCTAATAATGTTTCAACAAAAGACGTGCCTGTTTTGAAGTGATGGGACTCTTCTTCATAGGCAGGAGGAGGTCCAGGACAGCCTTCCAGCCTTGCTGAAGCACCGTGGAAGCTCCGGACTCGGCCGCGATCCAAGGACACCAGTCCCTGTGCTGGGTGAGTGGCTCAAAGGCGATCCTATGTAGTGTGCCCTACACAAACACGGGGAAGTAGGTCAAATGTAGTGCTGCAACTATCGATTTGCTATAAGTGCTATGCCGGATTTTGGCATTCAGTATACATTAGTGTAAGTTTTGCCCATTGTTGCCCGGCGACAAATCCAATTCCATTTACTTCTGCCTTACTGTTAGGCTGCTAGGAACAGTGAAGGCTCGAATAATTAGCACACATCTTGGGCTCGGCCCGACAACTTTGAATAGGGAGCATATTATCCTGGGTCTTACAGAGCTTCCTGCTGAGGACAGGCGCAAACGTTTGGGAGTGTTCTGAGGGCTGGTGGTCCCGTCGCGGTTGCGGGTCGCAGGCCTCTTGCCTCGTGTCAGGGGGCTTGTTGGCAGCTCTTCACTGGGGCTAGGGGAGTTGCGCGTGCGCAATACACCATCAACCTGGAAAATGTCAGGAGAATCACATTGCACGTTCTGAAGATTATCATAAATTATTTATATTGAGTATGCCAGTCTGTGCCACATAATTTATCACGACATTTATAGTAGTTATTTTGAATATTTCATTCAACCAAATGGTCGATTTGGATCCATTAGTCCCCGAGTCCCAGTACCCTACATTTAGAACTGCTGCTTTTTGAGGGGGCGATAGCCCCTTCCAATATTCCGCCACAAGTGAAGACTTTCACAAGCAGTAATCCCATCGACCATGAATGGAGAACTGATGAGCACGCCCCTTCAATTCACACAGGTGTGATTTTTTTTAAATGACACACTGACATCGGATCAGAGCTAATCTAGATCTGGATTCTGGAGCTGACCTGAGCGGTGCGCGTAGTGTCCTGGCTCCTCAGCTTCATGCGGCCGGGGGAAGGGGACGGGGAGGTGGTGGGGGAGGCAGAAGTGGACCGGTCAGCCTGAGCGTCCGGCGTGGCTGCCACCGCCACAGGGGCAGGGCCTGGTGTCTGGGGGGAGGGGCTGACGGCAGTTGGAATGACCTCCACCTCCGAGCACGAGCCTGCCCCGTCCATCTGATGGAAGTTCCACAGACCCACCTTGCGCATGCAGAAGGCACAGGTGAGGATGGGAAGGTTCATGGCACGCAGAGCCGGGCTGTTAGAAGACACAAGAGTATACAAGACCCATAAGCAATGCTACAGTATACGCAGGGATTGAAGAACAGATTTTTTTCCACTGACAAACACATAATAAAAACAGACCTAGAATGACTAAAACTAGACAATTTCTTCACAGCAAATAAACGGCTTAAATGTTAGGGAGTCCAAGCATCCAAGTAGTTTTATGCTTGGTTGTGTATGGATGTCTTGGATTCCAGGACCTACACTGGTGGAATGTGGTGAGCTCACCTAGCAGCCCAGCCACAGAGAGCCACGATGCAGGCAGCCACCTGGACCGCCAGTGGTTCTGGAGACACCGTCAGGCCTCGCTTCTTCTGCTCTTCTTCAACCAGTTGAAGGACAACACTGACCACATCCTCGGTCAAAGACTAAGGGGAGGGAAGTTCGGGAGAGCATCTGTCATTTTCTTTTAGCAGATATAGGGCATCATAAGCATTCCATACAACGCTTTGGGATTTAGAACAGTGGCTTAGAACAATGGTTCTCAAAAATAGCGGACGGGGTTGGGGCATGAAAAGGTTTGAGAACTTCTGCTTCAGACAGCTTTCGGCAAATGTGCCTCAGATCCTAAAGGGAAAAAAAATATATATGCTAATGACACTTATAACACTTTCCTGTTGGCCTTTGTATGTGTAATATGTGGTTTTAGATATTTTAGATTTTTAGCAGTGAGCCCAGTGTCTCTGATGGCATGGACACTACCTCCTGGACTACAATTCCCACAATTCATTGTCGCACTGCACCTCCTTGTGGATAGCAAGGATAGCTTAAAGAGAATGGGAAGCGAAGACCCCTATGGTGGAGTACATATTGGTTTATGGAGGCAATTGAAGGAAATGGACATGCGCAATGGTCTCAACTCTGTTCTACACTGAAACAGGAAAACAGGTCTTTATGTTCTGAGGCATATTTAAAAACATATATATTATATATTAAGCCAGGAAGTGATGTTCTCTTCTCACCATAGATTTAAGATACTCTGGTTTCATGGCAGGCAGCTGCTGCTCCAGCAGACAGACACTCTGGAAGCGCTCTAGGAAGGTAGTGAGCAGGACTGAGGGCTCTGAGGCTGGGACCAGCCAGAACCTCTCTGAAAAAACAACACCACGGCACAAAGTAGTGAAACGCATCGCTTTCATTTAGCGCTTGTGTCAACACACGGCATTGTATGAGCATGAGGGCGCTTCATCTGCACAAAAGTAGGATGCAATCATCGCACGGTCACGCACAATTCCACGCCAGGTCGTAAATAACCCGGTTGCCACATGCACACCACACAACAACATTGAGAGAACATAACCCACAGGTCTGCACTGTTGTCATTTTGGAATATAACGTCTAGTTGTTAAACTGGAAAATATTAACAGGCCTTTACCTGGACATGGAAAGTCTGGCCATGGACAGAACTTCTCATGCTGCGTCTGCAGTTGTGTTGATATCTCTGCAATGCGGGATTCGTCTGAGGGGTGAAAAAAAAAGTAATAAGTGTCCTTAACTGGCTGAAAGGGAACAACCTCCCCCTGCCAAAATAAAGTTCACTCTGACATTGGGGTTTATGTCTGTAAAGGACACACGCGCTCTTCCACTCAGCCAACGAAAATTCCAGGATTGGCTGCAATGATTTTCGCTTACATTTATGACTAATAAAAGTATTCGCTCAATGAAGGGGAGATTAGCTCACATTTTTCAAAGTCCAGTGTTGGCTGCAGTGATGCACAGAGGAAGGCCTGGCAGGTGGAACACTTCAGCATGTCACAGGCCACGTTGATCCATCCGTAGCGGGCGCAGCACAGTGGCGACAGCGTGCGGGGCTTACCTGCCCATCGCAGACAGTGCTGCTCTTGTTAAGGGAAAGTATTGAGAGCCTCAAGGATGAAATCTAAATTAAAATCTAGCAACTGAAAATGGAAGCTCCCACGCAGCAGTACACACAGTTTCCCAAACAATTAAGGGAAATTTAGTCCCAATTCATTACAATGGAAGGGGTGGAGCAGCGGCGCAGAGTGCTTCCTGCTCCCTGCTCCCTTCTGTTGTTGTGAAACCTTTGGAATACTTTTTTAACACTATGAGAAGCAAGAATCCCACCATTTTAAAGCAACTCAGCGGGCACTGCAGTGGCTCTTCAAAAGCAACTTTAAAACAGTGAAACCTAAAACACGCTTGTTCGATTTCATTAAACTATAAGTTTCTTTTGTTATTGTTCCTGCTGTTCTGCATGCAACCAGGTGGAGGTTAATCACAGATTAACGGTGCCTTCAGCCCGGCTGAAGGTTAGGGGTGGCACAATTCACTTTCTTCATGATACAATATCGATGTTTAGGCCGCCAAATCATATTTTATATATAATTTTAGGCCGCTATATATTGTGATTTTTCACACAAATTAATTGCTTTATTTAGATACTGATATTGTGGCATTAGGAATTGCGATATAATGATATTGTTTTTTGCTCACCCCTACTATATATGGTGGGGTGGGGGTGACCACATATGGAGGGGTGATATCTCGTAACCCCTGACAGTGATAAGAAACTGGTGGGAGATGCAGGTTATCATAGTAAACTGTGACCTATATGGTTGTAATCAAGATTAGGCCAACAGTACAATTCAATAGAAGTTTCAAAAGATGGTAAACAATACTGAACAACTAGACAAATAGCAGATTTCAGGGGAGGGTGAGGAAAATGTAGCCCGACTCTGCCAGATTGCGGTAGTATTGAGTTCACAAGTTCCCTCCTCCTACCTTGATCTGTGAACTGTCAAACAGAAACTATGTGGGACAACAGCGGGACAAAAATATGATATATCCAAAATAATTTGGAGTTGTAGTATTGTTAGGTTGTTGTTTACATTAGCTCAGTGGCACAGCTTCGATAGGTCATGTGTCTCACGTTGATCCTGCCTCTCGCAGCCACAAACGGATGCATATAGCTCCAACCAGTTTTTGACCGGAGTGCATTGGGTCTGACCCAGTATTTCCAGATGGGAGCAGTAGAAGGAACGCACTGGTGCCCTCAGAAGTGAGGTTAGGGAAAATGCCCTGTTAAATAAAGGATATAGAGTATGACTCCACTCTTGAGAAGAAGGCTTCCTTGTTGGTCGCCTCGCAGTGTGCTTCAGTGGAGCTCTTTGGTGCATCTTTCAAATTCCCTTGAAAACTGGAATTCATAAGAGATAATGAACACGTTCAAATCGCCTGCGGTGGGAACAGTATGGCATCGCACTATAGCATGGGTCTTCAACAGGTGGTCCGGGGACCACCAGTGGTCCCTGAGAGGGTTCCAGGTGGTCCCCAGCTAGGTTGCTTAACCAGATGTAACTCTTGAGAATGTAAAAGTGAAACCAAATGGACCCTTGCGGTTGCGGGTCCATTTGGTTTCATTTTTACACTCTCAAGAGTTAAAATATTCATCATCTGAATTAGCCCAAGTCTACACAACTAGAAGATGAAAGAAATCTTTAGTTTTGGAGTCTGTGGGGCTAAAATGTCTTCAAATGGTGGTCCGTGGCTCAAATGCTGAATAAATGGTGGTCCCTGGTGTCAAAAAGGTTGAAAACGCCTGCACTATAGGCAAGAAGGGAACTACAATACAAATGTATGGAATGAAGTCTGTATTGGCCATATATGGAGTGTGTCTTGTGTCGTGTACAGGGTCTGATGAAGTCAAACCATGACAGAGACAACATTTTTTGTTGCAGTTGCAAGTGTTCAAAAGACCGTGATATACACGAATGTGTGTGTATTAACACTAATGGTATGTATAGGCTACTCATTCTGGACTCAGGAGTCAAATACAAAACACAAAATAAAACGTCAGCGGGAATTTAAGACATCTGTACATCGCGTACTTTGTGCGCGGATCAGTGACGACGATAACGATCACAAACATACGTCCAACACCGGTTAATGTGAAATGAAACGTGGTGGATGTGAACACCGCCCACGTTAATAACAAGGGGTAAGTATTTATAAATCCGTCAATAATAAAGAAAAGCGTTCCTTTTTAAACATGCTGTAGGTTCCAGACTGAACCGACCACCAGAGGGCTCCCTTTCCCTCCAACCTCGTGTAGCACCATCTCGAAGCCAGAGCCATAGAGTATAGACAGAGTTAGGACAGCCCCGTACACTTTATGGGGCCAGTCCAATGGCGGCTCTTCTACTTAAAGTTGAATAGAGAATGGGGACAACAAATAGGGACATGTCCTGGACGCTGGACCTAAAGTAGGCAAAAATGCATTGGCCACAAGACAACAGCCCAGCGTTAATGATCTTTATTTTAGATCGTTTTGTAACAGTACAATATTATTGTACAGTAACATTGTTACTGTAAACTCGCTCTTATTTGCGCCGCCCTCGTTGAAAACAATACATTACCAACTCCAGTTTGTCCCTATTACGGCTGCATGAACAGCGCTCGAGCGCTCAGTTTCTGACCCCTCAATGTCGCAACTCTTCTACTAAATGGCTCTGATAGAAGCTATGGATGGAATGGGAGGGAGTCACATTTCTCCTGTTTGTTGACGGTAACAAGGCGGTCTAATGGTTCGTGCAAGCTACGCACCTGCCGTCCGCGGACAGTACGCCCTCGCTCAGGAGCTCGCGGACCTTCTCGGGCGAGACAAACGGAGACTTCTGCAGGCCGGAGCCGCTGAGCCGATCCGAACCACGACTGCTGCCGCCGACCGCCGCCATGATCGGTCGTCCTACGCTCAAAGTCTTCCCCCTCCTCCTCCTGTGGAACCCTCGAGTGGGAACAGAAATGCTCTCTCTTTCAACGTTCCGCGCCGTTCTATGATCCACAGGCCATCGCGTTTGTTTATTTAAGTCATAGTTCCACTAAAAGCTTTGTACGACTTTGTAGTAGTATTAACACGTTTTAATTAATTTAAATACATTTAAATAACAATAATATGAGATGTATGAAATAAAAATAAACATAAATAAATTAAAGCTGCAAGCAGCGATTTACGGGCCCTCGATCGTGCAAGTTTCGGGCAAATATCGGCCAATCAGAAAAGGGGACGCGGCTAAGTCACAAGGAGCCAAAACATAGTTCAATGATACCACCCATATGTCTCTATGACATAGCATTGAGGAGTTATGGCAGGAAATAGTATTGACCAATCAGGTGAGGGGGGCGGGGCTAAGTTACACCAATCAACGTCAGGGACGCGTCAGGGACTCATTACCCAGTCCATTGCTACCACCCATATGTCTCTATGACATAGCATTGAGGAGTTATGGCAGGAAATAGTATCGACCAATCAGAGGAGGGGGCGGGGCTAAGTTACACCAATCAACGTCTGGGACACGTCAGGGACTCATTACCGGGTCCCATGATGCCAGCCATATGTCTCTATGACATAGCATTGTGGAGTTATGGCAGAAAATAGTATCGACCAATCAGGTACAAGTACAGGGGGCGGGGCCCCTCTTCTGATTGGTCAATACCAATCAGGACGTCAGGGACTCATTACCGGGTCCCATGATGCCAGCCATATGTCTCTATGACATAGCATTGTGGAGTTATGGCAGAAAATAGTATCGACCAATCAGGTACAAGTACAGGGGGCGGGGCCCCTCTTCTGATTGGTCAATACCAATCAGGACGTCAGGGACTCTTTACCGGGTCCCATGATGCCAGCCATATGTCTCTATGACATAGCATTGAGGAGTTATGGCAGAAAATAGTATCGACCAATCAGGTGCAAGTACCACTTCCTATTTGGCGGCGAAGTTTGGCGCTCCGCCACGGTGGCGCTGTTTTACGAAAACTCACGATTTGCGAGTTTTCATCGCCAACGTCTTTTCTGCTTGCCGAGCGTTTTTTTTTCCGAACGGACCCCCCCGCTCCGACGAGTTGGCCAAAATGCGACATGTGGAAATGGCCTAAATTGCACCAAAACGCAGCCTTTATTTTGAAATAACCGACTTCCTGTTCGGTTTCGGACGCGGCACCAACTTACCAAGAGACTTTTTTTTAAGTTGCGACATGATACAGGTGCGTGCCGATTTTCGTTGATGTACGTCAAAACGTATGGTGGGGCTTGAGGCACGAAGTTTTCTAGGGGGCGCTGTTGCACAATTAGGCCACGCCCACTTTTAACAATTTTACCATACGTAAATTTACGCCACTAGGAACGTGCGTGCCAACTTTCGCAACTTTTCGTGTACGTTATGCGGCCGAAAAACGCGATTTACTTCGGTTTAGAATAATAATAATAATAATAATAATAATAAACATTGCAGAATCAATAGGGCTTCGCACTTGCTTTGCAGTGCTCGGGCCCTAATAAATACATATGACAACTTACCGTAGTTTGCTACTAGTCTACTACTACTCAACTCAACTGCTACTACTCACACGGTTTAAAATAAATATAGACACCACACAGCCCCACAGTACACACACACACACACACACACACACACACACACACACACACACACACACACACACACACACACACACACACACACACACACACACACACACACACACACACACACACACAATTACTTAGTAGTATAGTAGTAGTAGTAATAGTATAATGTTGTACTGTGCTTTATATAAACATTTAAATTGTTTTTTTTTCTTCTTCTTCTTCATTTGGTACAGTTTGGGAGGCCCAGATGGCAGCTGAGTGCCCCCCATAGCCCCCCCCCCCCCCCCCCCCCCCGACACCGTTTTACGATATAGAGCTGCGCAGTGACGTCACCGCCCCGGTTCCGGAAGTCTTTTCCCCATTCATTTTTCTCATAGACTTTTCGAAAATAATTTATATCAAGACGATTACGCCGCGGCCAAAGCCAACTCAGGTCGTGACAAATCATGACAACAAACACAATATCGTCATATAATATATAATTAGGAAGAAGTAGAAAACGGCATGATACAAGACTTTTTGTTTCGTTTTTCATCTTAGAAATTATTTTATTGTCCCAAAAGTTTGTGTGTGTCATCATGATTCGTCACGACTCGAGTTGGCTAGGTCCGCGGCGTAATCGTCTTGATATAAATTATTTTCGAAAAGTCTATGAGAAAAATGAATTGGGAAAAGACTTCCGGAACCGGGGCAGTGACGTCACTGCGCATCTCTATTTAGCTACCGGAGCCAGAGACTCTAGATGGCGCTGGTCTCTCTCACCCCCCAGTCCAGAGCACTGACTCCAGGGCCCTGAAGATTTGCGACATTGAGGGAGGCAGCATGGTCAAGTGGTTCAGCGTCACAGACACCCCGGTGTCGTTGCAGGCGTTGTCCCCATTTTATAGAGGTCTATGTAGAAGATCCATATGGATCCACCATTGGACTGTCCCCATGAATTTAATGGAGTTTGCGTAACTCTGTCTACACTCCACGGCTCTGACCCCGTCTCGTCTCGTCTTGCTAGCAACAACAAGCCCCGTGATTGGTCGGCCTGTTCAGGTTTGACGGCTCCGAATGGCCTCAAGGATGCGCTCTCGCTGCGCCGCTGCTACTGTTATGATGTCTGATCAGTAGAGAGAACTGTCTGGGACTTGCAATTGCTTATTATTAAGATTGTTATTATTAATTCATATTAGTGCTATTATTACTACTGATCAGCCGGTTCGTTGTTTCGATACGTTGGGGGGCCGCGTAGCAGGATGTCGGACGCAGAAGGATCCCGCGGTCCGGACCGACTCAACGGCTTTGAGAGAGTGACCGGGAGGCCGTTAGCAGGTTAGCAGCGTCCCCAATGCTAACTATCACTGCTTTATATAGCAATGGTTCTGGCTGTGGTGGTTCTGTTGTTGTTGTTGTTGTTGATGATGATTGCCATAGTGGCTTTCACTTTAAACCCAAGGCGTCCCATGTTTTTTTTGGTTATGAATTGTTTGACACAAATAAGCACAAATAATATTTCCAAAACCTTATCACAATCACCAAATTATAAGCCTTTAGATCTGTTCTGCTGTAAAAAACAACAGCTGTCAACTTCAACCGTTTCATGTGGTTCAAAAACGACTGTATGTCACGGGTTACTATGAAAACCTGCAAAGATTGTTGTTGTTCGAGCACCATCAAGATGGCCTTTGATCTCCATATATGAAGCTCACAAAACGGACCTAATCAAACCCTGGATGTACCTATACAGACTGCATCAACACCTAGATCTGCATACATGACCTCAAACCCTTAGTTCTCCATATACTGTATTATGGAGCTTACCTGTTTTTAGTCTGGCTAGTAAGCCAGACCAAAAAGTGCCAGCAAATAGGTCTGGAATAGCTCAATTGCATCCCCTCTCCCCAGGGGTGGGTGTAACATTTCCCAATTGGAGGGGCAGGAGAAAATGGTATGGGGGCAGCATCATCGCCCCCCATCGCCGGGCGATGAAGCCGCCCTCATACCATTTTCGGTTATAGGACTTTTATTAGGCAAGTTCAAGCATCAATAACAACATCAGTTGTTGAAGTTGCAACAGACACACAGCATGCATAAAGCTAAAGGTCTGACTCAGAGAGTTTTCTGTTTTCAATGATAATGTGTTGGTTTAGTTTAATTTAGTTTAGGTTAGTTTAATTTGAAATATCTTGGGTTGTTTTGCTTGCCATCGTGTTTGGTGGGGCGGTCAGGGCAATTAGGGGGGCATCCCCCCCCCCCCCCCCATGCCTAGATCCGCTCCTGCCACTCCCTACTCCAGAGAACTGAGGTGGCCAAGCAGGACAAATATGCTTGCATACAGTGCATGCTCCATTTTTTCCCCCACCCAACAGCTTATTCGTTCTGGCTTACTATCCAGGACAACCTGTTCTGACATTCCAATGTTTACGCATCTTGATCAAATGTTGACCAAATATCTTACGCCCATATACAATCTGTCCAAATCCATTCCTGAAACACCCTGAAACCCCCCATGGATCCATGCGGGTCCCCTGGATCCATACTTTGAGAACCACTGACACACAATCAGCTATCAATTTCGGTCTGACAACAATGAATACACCGGTTTTCCAAATTCTTGAGGTTTCCTTTTTACACTAAAGAAGGAATAGATGGTTTAACAACATTGAACCCACTCCTCCAGTATCACATTGGACTGCCTATAAGAATAACACAAGCCCTTTTTAAGCATCAGTATCAGATTAGATTTTGTTATTTATATTACTTGTATTGTGCTTGTGTAATTGGTGTATATATTTGGAGTTTTTGACTGCATAGCTCCTTCAAAGCATCCCCATTCAATAGCTAATTAGTGTAGGTCTCGGTCTATTGGTGAGAATAGGACCAAGAGCTAATAATGGTATTCATTTTGACATGGTTGAGCTGGTTTTCAATGCAGCAGTCAATCTGCTGTATGAGAGTAATTCTTTATTTCATTTCATTTCATATTTCATTCTAAATCAGAGATATTGATTTGTTTTCTCCTGTTTTCAACACTTACGTAAGTGAGAGGAACACCAAGCCCTATTATAATACACAGGTATTGTACGATAATAGTATAGAGACTACACATTTAAAAGGTCATTAGAGACGGGGAGTGATAAACGCCCACATTATTGTGGAGATTCCAGTGCACCCCTCACCTGATGACTAAAATCAGACACGGGCATGTGCACAAAACGAGCATGATGCGCGCAACAACAAACAACGCAGGACTTCGTGTGATGATGCCCCGCTTGAAACGCAGGGCGTCATCGCACGGAGTCGCACAAAAGTTAACGCTGGTCCCTTTGAAAATGAACTAGAGGTGCGATTTATTACTCCCTGTGTGAAATGCCCTTTAGATGCCCAACATAGAGTAAAAGTGGCATACACTACACTGTAGTTTATATTCTGACTGTTCTGTAGTGACTACAGTACATAATCCTTTCTACAGAGAATAAAGTGTGGCCGTGCCATGTGGCCAGAGATGTTGTAATGCTACCAGTTTCTTCCCAATAGGAATCCGATTCTGATCCCACAACTACCAATCCGATACCAGTACAGTGGTTCTCAATGTGTAATGTAGCTAACTCTGAGAGTGTACACAATGTTTGAGAACCATTGATCTAGGAGGAATAGATTAAAAAGGTAAAACAAATACTAAAAAGCTTCAAGTTAGTGAAGAATTAAAAAATAATACTTCACTTTACATTATGTAACAAATTATGTGATATCCACTGATCCGAACAGACTGACTTATTCGCCGATACAAGCATTTCAGGGAGTACCGACAGATACTGGTATCAGAACAACTACAGAGTACTGTAGAATAGACTACAGAGAGTATTGTTCAGTAGTAATAGCAGTATAGACATTAGTTACTTCAATTGAGTTACTTGTATCCTATCTCCTATGTACAACCCATTTGAATGACAATATTGCCATTAAGGTACAGTATATTGTATACATTTGTGTTATCAATTTAGTCTCTTGTTTGTTTTTGTGTTGTGAGAGATGACACTTCTTATTGTCTAAAGATGATATACAGTATATAATTTGAGGGGATGCCTGGTTGTAGCACCACACATTTCTATGCTTCCGTTGGTCTACTTCAGTGGTTTTCAACCAGTGGACCTTGAGAGGGTGAAAGTGGTCCCCAGCTAAGTCGGTTAACCAGATGGAAAGTTGGTTAAACAGATGAAAATTTGGTTAACCAGATGTAACTCTTCAAGAGCGTAAACATGAAACCAAATGGACCCTTGCTGGTCCATTTGGTTTCATGTTTACACACTCAAGAGTTAAAATATTCATCCTGTGAATTAGCCCAAGTCTACACAACTAAAGAACATAGAAGATTAATGATCATTTTGATATGTATGATGGACTGTTTTGTTTCCCAAATCCAGCCTGGAATTGTGGACAAAAGCAAAAGAAATCTTTAGTTTTGGGTCTAAAATGTCCTCAAATGGTGGTCCATTCAAATGGTGTTGAATAAGATGTGGGCCCGGGGATCAAAAAGGTTGAAAACCCCTGGTCTACTTGGAAAAAAAAGAGGATGAATTGACAAGGCACATAGGCACATTAAGTCTATAGTTATGCTGCTGTTCATGCCATCCTGTGCCCACCTCCCCAGGCCACCGCACCCCCCCTGCTCGGAGCGGGCATCGCTGCGTGGCAGACAACAGTAACCTGTACGTGTTTGGGGGCTACAACCCAGACTACGACGAGTCCGGCGGCTCGGAGAACGAGGACTACCCGCTCTTCAGGGAACTGTGGCGTTACCACTTTGCCACGGGCACCTGGCAACAGATCCGCACGGAGGGCTACATGCCAACAGAGCTGGCCTCCATGTCAGGTAAGCCATTACACCAAAAAACCTTGAACCTGGTTCTTGTACAGAACTAGGGCCGGGGCAATACTACAAAAATAAAATAGATTCTCTCCACCCACCCCCTGATCCACAGTGTAAAAAAATAAGTATTGAATACAGGTGGATTTGGTACCCTTTGTTCAGACAGACCCATCAGAGTTACAGGTCTTTAAAGGGCCCACAGCGCCAATGTTGAGCAAACCGTGTCATCGGTGATGTTGTAGCTTTCAAATATTCAACACTTAGCTTTCATAAAGTGGACTTTAACAGCCTGACAGATGGTTGGTTCTGAGTACCCCCTAGGGACTCGCTTGTGGTTGTTGACCACAAGCTGTCAAAATTGACTTTTCAGGGGGGGAAAAACATTGGTCTATACTAGAGCCATGGACACAGCTACCAGTACCATTATCAAAGTGACGTTTATGTTTGATTGGTCAGTGAATATTTCCAGCTCAAACAAACGCTAATACAAAGCAGAGTGATTCAACTCTCAAAAAATACTTTAGGGTAACGGCATCAACACGTCCACAAACTGTAAATTCAATGGAAATCACAGCATCCATTCACACACAGCGGGGCTTGAGCCGAATCAGACATTACCCGGAATGTTTTATGTCTGCGACTCCGATGCAGGAATGTTGCTGTACCTCCGTTTGAACAATGGAGAAAAAAATCTGCATGTCTGAAAGTGCGTTGTTTCTTGTCTCTCGCTCAGCTGTTTTGCACGGAAACAACCTGCTGGTTTTTGGCGGCACCGGGATTCCCTTTGGTGAAAATAACGGGAACGACGTTCATGTTTGTAACGTGAAGTACAAGCGCTGGTCGCTGCTCAGCTGCCGGGGGAAGAAGCCCAACAGAATCTATGGACAGGTACGTAACGCAGACTAGAAATAATTCAACAATACAAATTGTGTTTGTTTTGTGGATTAATTTACTTTTACTGCGTGGCCACAGTGACCCCCACAAAATAACCGGAACTACTTATAATATTGACCAAAAGCAGAGCAGAACTCCCACCACAGGACTCTGGCAAATTCAATCAGTTGACACCAGTATATTATTAACATGTATCTCCAAAAATCCGAACTATCCTTTTGACCTCGACATGACTTGTCCCACCCCATCCACCTGCCCCACCAGGCCATGGCCATTATAAGCGGCTTCCTGTACGTGTTTGGAGGGACGACAGGCTACATCTACAGCACAGACCTCCACAGGCTGGACCTGACCACCAGGGAGTGGATTCACCTAAAGCCCAACAACCCTCCACACGACCTGCCCGAAGAACGGTCATTTATACCAATTGTTTTCTCAAGTGTTTTACCCGTGGAGGAGGTCCATAAATAGGCATGTATCTGAAGATAATCTGCGCGACTGACCCGTGTCCGAATTTGTCGTTACCATACCCTACAGGTACAGGCATGAGATAGCACATGACGGACAGAGGATTTACATCCTGGGCGGAGGGACATCGTGGACGTCATATCCTCTTGATAAGGTTACTACGCTTCAGATCAGCAGCATTTTTAGCTTATTTATGTTCTATAAAGTCAGTGCATTATATCATTGATAGATAGCAGTGGCTTTCAAGCATTTTCAAACCAGGGCCCACCTTTTATTCTGTATTTGAGACACGGACCACCATTTGATGTTGGGTTTAGTCTCTCGGACGCAAAACCAAGGATATTCACATTTATGTCGACAAGATAACTGGAAAAATGTTATTTAAAATAACAATTCCTCTTTTTGTAATTTGTAGATTCTTGAAAATTAAGTAATTCAGGTGATTAAGGATACGCTAATTTAACTCTTGAGAGGAGTTAGATACAGATCAGATGAGGATCCACTTGGTTACCAACTGTCCATCATTTAGCCGGGGACCACCTGGAATCCTCTCAGGGACCACTGGTTGGAAAACACTGATATATAACATCACAGAACCCAGCACAGCATTCTTTTTAAACTCCCCAATTCGATTTTTATTTGAGTGGCTATGAACAGCGAAAGATTAAAGGTAGGGGAAGTGATTTCACTTTTGTCAGATATCACCCAAAAAATATTTTTTTTCTGTTAAAATGCTCTATTATAAGGTGTGGAAACCACATATGGAGTTTCCCCCTCCCCCACGTTAGCAGAGGAGCTAATAAAAGTTCCCCAGGTCACCACAATTCTCCTCCAATCAGGAGAGAGCAGCAGGTTCACATAGTGTAGCTACTTTTGGGGGCCCCTAGTGCACCAGGCTGGTACTACACCATGAATTTCAAATCACTTCCCCTACCTTTAATTCATTTTAATTTTATTTTTCAGATACACGCTTACAATTTGGAAACAAATTCCTGGGAGGAGATTACAACTAAACCTCATGATAAGATAGGTGAGCATCTTCACACCATGTCACATTTAAGGCCAATTTGCTCTTTTCCTATGTGGGGAAAAAGGTGTTCTAAAAATGACTTTCTTTGCAGGATACCCTGCTCCGAGGAGGTGTCATAGCTGTGTGCAAATACGAAATGGTGAGAGGTTGTACCGAGCGCCGTCTCTTCTTGTGATGTGATGAGCACATTGATGCAATTACAATTCCATGTGGTTGTGAATTTCTGCATAATGAGCTATTTTGATCTATTTTTACATTTGTTACCACATTTATATATACTCATTTTTAATATGACATGTAAAAGTATTCATACTGTAGCTTACAACTGTGTTTGTGTTCCAGAGGTATTTATATGTGGAGGTTACAACGGGGAGTTGATATTATCTGATCTATGGAAGATGAACCTTCACACTTTTCAATGGAGTAAACTCCCAGCGCTGATGCCTGAGCCTGCATACTTTCACTGTGCTGCTGTTACTCCGGTCAGTCACCATTTTAACGTTTTCAAATAAGTGTCCCTAAATACTGCTAGGCTGCTTCTGCCAATAAACCGATTTTTTGGGGGCGTTCTTCCCACCCACACAGGCCGGCTGCATGTTCATCCATGGCGGAGTGGTGAACATCCACGAGAACAAGCGGACGGGTTCCCTGTTTAAGATCTGGCTGGCGGTGCCCAGCCTGCTGGAGCTGTGCTGGGAGAAGCTCCTCAGGGCCTTCCCTCACCTGGCCTCGCTCTCCCCCATGCAGCTGCTGAACCTGGGCCTCACGCAGGAGCTCATCGAGCGCCTGAAATAACGGGACAAAAAATAAAATGGATTCTTTCGGAGTTCCACCACCCCGTCGAACTCTTTAAGAAGAAGAAGCACTCGGCTCGCCTTCGTTCTTTGGGTGGCTGCTCGCACGGTTTGGCGTGCGGCAACGTGTCGGATATGCTGGGAGGGGGGTGCACAGCCATTTAAATTTCCCCATGGGAGCCTCGTGGGTTTCAAGCCTAGGTACGATGAGCTGAAGGGGAAAGGGTAGAGGTTGAGGCGGGCCGTGACGCCGTGGTTATTCGGTCCGATTCCTTAAGAGTTCCCCTTACCGATTCATATAGTAATATACCAGATGGATTGTTACATGTCTGTAACTCGAGTGTACAAAAGGAACCGATTTTGCCCAGTTAGTACAATTAAAGTTTTCGAACCACTGCTATTGTAATTGCATAGCAGACCTTGACATAACCAGCACTGACAGCGTGATTTAA
The DNA here is from genome assembly GCA_039105355.1 of Benthosema pterotum. Classification (NCBI taxonomy): domain Eukaryota; kingdom Metazoa; phylum Chordata; class Actinopteri; order Myctophiformes; family Myctophidae; genus Benthosema; species Benthosema pterotum. The sequence goes on from CM076987.1 coordinate 22,525,278, forward strand.
TACACTGGTTCCAAAACGTGATGGAACCGATTGCTGGTTGTTGGATCTGGTTCCTCCGGTACCTTTATCGCCCTGGAGAACTGACAACCATGTGATTCCCAAGCCCCCCAACACACACACGCACACACTTCTCCCCCCCAGCGTATCTGACACGGTGTTGCACGCAAATGTGTGGGCAATCCCATCGACAAACGGAATGGATGAATGGATGCATGGATGGGTAGGTGTGTGGGATTGACGGAGACGAGGATCGGACAGTCAGAGCACAGGATATATTCTATGGAGAACGTTTTGCAGGAGAGATGTCCTTTCCTCTTCGTTCCCCGTGTCTAAAACGCAGCCCCGCCTTAAAACCAAAAAAAGAAAGAAAATAAAAAACAATGGGATGCCTTTTTGTTTTTCTTTTGCACTTCTTGAAATGATCAAGGAAAAAAAAAAACGTAATGTGGAATGTTTTATGGATTTTAAGTCGAGCCACTCTAACCCCCCCGACCCCGATACTGAAATAAATGTATAAAAAACCCTTCCAATATCCTGGAAATAGTGTCATATTTGTGAAGACAAAAAGACTTTAACAAGCCTTATTTACCACTTTAAGACAAAAGCTGCATGTTTATTTATTGAGAGGACTGAAGCAGTTTCAGTTTCTGTTGTACTTTATCATCAGATTGTTTGCACACACTTGAAAAAAAAATGAACATATGGGTTTTTGTTGTTTTTTTGTTGTACTTTTTAATCAGGTGTTAAATGATATTAAAGGCTCAAGTCAGTTAGTTTTTCTTTTTATAAGTATGTCTGAAAAACGTGGAAGGCAGCGGATTTGGCTGTCCACACTGGTGGAGAAATGTATTGGTTTGAAAAGTAATTGCGTGACTTTGTGATGAACTGGATGCTGGTTTGACTTTTTGTTTTCCCACCACAACACGCAAAGCAATGACTTTTAACGAAAGATGCACTGCAACACCAAGAAACTTAAAGCAGCACTATCTAACGTTTCTCTTGTGCCCCGGATTTGAATCTGGTTTCAATTGTTGGAATTCTTTAAACATTGAGCTTAACATAGAGCTGCCTGTCTCCTCGCTTTGGGATAATTGGTTGGGATAAAACCACAAAGTTCTGATCTTGTGCAGATGAGAATCACACAATTTAAATCTCAGTCTCCGTAGTTGAATTGTATGAGTTATATTGTATTAACGCACTCCAACGATTGGATACACTTGTTTAAAATAAAGTTACATAGTGCTGCTTTAATTTAACTTGTAAGAGGTTGATGGATTGACACAGGGTTTACTGTGGGTACAACTTGAAAATGAAATGCAAGATTAGTTTTATTCCCAAATAATTCCATGTAGCTTTCATTTTTTTGAGTATGCGAGCGGTTCTCATCTGTACACCCAGCCATCACTGTGAACATGGTGCTCTGTAAAATTACTTAAAATGCTTTTATTCAAATAAAATGTATACATGTTTGTTTTTGTACTCTCCTTCTGTTGAACCAATGGTTTGTTTGAAAAGCTATTTTTTGATCTTGCTAAATATAATGCAACCTATTAAAGCTCGATCCATAATTTAGATGCTGTAAGTGGTAATGAACATCTGTTTATAACATAGGCCTCACACAGACAAGCCAATGGACATGGTCCATTGGCATTGTATCCTTCCCGACATCAGGGAATTAGTAGGCCATTGGTATGCAAATTATATTAACATACTCTTCCGCACAGAATAGCCTTTTAATCTTTAATTTAATAATCTTAATCTTTTAATAACATATTTGTTAAATATATTTGGTTGCAGCTTTAATACAGAAACATTTAATTTCATGGTTTAATAGCTTTGTTCACACATTCACTCAGCATTGTTTTACAATGAATTCCTGAAGCTTTCTTAAAGTATTTTATCCCATTTCAAGGCCTGGCAACGGTCCAATAACGAGGCAGTAAAGCTTGCATGCCATCAATGCTGTTGTGACCTCAGGTATACTGTATTAGGTCACCATGTTTCACTTACTGCTAGATGTTTTGGATCATTATTTAGTCAACAATATAGCCCAAAATGGAAACTGCCCAAGCTTCCAATCCTGAATTTCAAAATATTTAAGACTTTCTACAGGACCTTTCAATCAGGTTCAGTTAGCACCAAGTCAGCATTAAGTTTTGAACCATTTTCTGAAGCTTCCAGTGTGCATGACATTGCCGTCGCCATATTTATAAAAGCAATGCTTTGTTGCTTTTAAAGGCTCCAAACACTCACTGTGTCAAACGTTTTTTTTAAACTGAACTCATGGTGCATTTGTTGGGTTGTGCTTGTGGATGAGTTTCAGTTGAGTAAATAAAAACAAATAGTTGATAGATCCGTTTCAATCTGCGCACATGCTAGTTGAATATATTTAAGTACATTATTGTGACATAAATCAGACACCTTACAATTTAACTGTTGGCAACACTATTACAAATTTATTTTCTTGATACAAAACATATCCATCTGTGACGATTTCAACACTATAAGTTCCAGGTACACAGTTTGAGGCTTTCAACACAGACACTTTCCCCTCTCCCAGTGGAGGTTGTAACAGTTAACCCCATTGTAACAACTTGGTTTGTGCCCGCCTTCCTTCATTTACATCCTTCAGTGAGCGGTGTCGTCAGTACCGGTCGTTCGCATGTGAACACTCACAAACAAGTACCTGCTAAATACGACTTGGTCACGTGGTATTATTCAGAGCTTACAAGGAGTGACCATCAGATACAGGTACCCTCACAGTGAGGATCGTATGGTAGCTGTGCAGGGCTCAGTGGCCTCAGAGACTATACTAAAGGAAAATTCCACACTGAAACACATTGGGCATCCATCTACCCTGATTCCTGTGACATCATACATAATGCCCTTGGTTTTTTCCCCACAGATGCCCCCCTTTTTTACATTTCACCCTGAGGTCTCCCTCCCCCAATGCAGTTTGCATTACAGCAGGTTGTCTTTATTCTAATATGGGTATTTTAGTAGCTCCAAACCTATTTTTTGTCACATTAAGCCATACACTACAAGATAATTTGGCCACTACATGACTAAAAAACAAACAAACTCAGGTGTCACCCGTGCAACAGGAGTTTCAACCGGAGTGATTGGGGAGGAGAGTGGCAGAAGGGAGGGGAGGAGATGATAAGGAGTAGATTACTTGTGAGTATCAGTATACTATTAATCTGTGATGTGTGGAAAATAATAAGTTTGGAGCTACTAAAATGCCCACATTAGAATAAAGACAACCTGCACCAATGGAAACTGTTGGAAGGGACGGGGACCTCAAGGGTTAAAATGTAGAAAAGTGGGCATCTATGACAAAAATCAAGTGCAATATACATGAGGTCACAGTGATCAAGGTAGACGGATGCCAAATGTGTTTTGGTGTGGAATTCTCCTTTAATAAGGCATCTTCGGATGCATTATCATGCAGACCAGATTGTGGGACAGCAAGCATGTCAACAGGCTCGAGGAGACGGTGCGAAGTAGTACAGAGCCAGTAGGATGAGGTAGACCACCACCAGAGCCGTTCCTGAGGGGACAAAACATAACCGATGATTACTTTACCAAGGTTATTATAGATAAAAAAGATCCAAGACAGGAATAGAGTATTTGTCTTCACTGCCAGCATGTCATTCAATTCAAGTTCATACAGTATGCATGTGTCACATTCATGTGTGCATGTGCCATGTCATACCCTGAAAGTAGTCACACTTCCCATCCATGAAGATGTAGTTGACCAGAATGACGCTGAAGATGCTGGCCCACAGGTGGATGTCGCTGAACACCAGAACGAATCCCACGTCCTGCGAAATTTAAAAAAAAGTCAGCCGAGTCTGAGGCACACTTCTACCAACAGAGCTGAAGAATGAGTGGTACAAACAGGACATTAAAAACTTACGTAGATGGAATTGAAGAGGATGAGCAGAGGGATCTGAATCATGCACACCTGCACAGCGATACAGCTGCCCACTTCAAGGCTGAAAACAAAACAGTGTTTTGTGAGGGACGTTCATGACAGTCCATTAAAGTCAAAACCTTTTTCGTCAATTCCTTTCCCCCCCCCAATCAGCCTTGTGGGGTACCACACAAGGCCTCTTGGGCTTACGCTTCCATTGCAGAACATGCCCTGTGTTTAATGTTATCAATCAACGTTTATCACATCTCATCTTTATGGCTTCGGGGTCATGTTACATCAGTGGTAATGTCATTGCTGGAATGTGATTGTGATCATGTGCCAACATCGAACTGAACTGGTCACAAAACAAAATCAACAGATAGGAATGGTTCACTACACTGAAAATTAGAGCTGAATGTATACTCTGTGTAGCTTGCCGAGTAGATATTCGCTTCATCGGTACCACTAGTGGATAGATTGTGCCACAAAGAACCCCTTACCTCAGGCTGATGTTGTTCAGAAGGGCGAACTGGATCCCGTTGACAATCTCAGGGAGCTCAGGGACCATGGCCAGAACCGTGACTCCAATAAAGTACTGAAGACATGAGGACAGATATCATTTGGTTAAAACATGTTGCATCACGACTTGCAAAAGACACTGTGTCTGACAATTCACGTAAACAAGATTACATTTGATATATTATAATATTTGCGGCCTGGGGACCAGTGGCGTTGGAGCTGTAAAAGTCTTCTCTTATGGAGGTTCTTGGCATGTGTTTTCATGGGAATGGGAAAAAAAAATTGGGGGGTGTACCTGGCTAATGGTGGAGTGAGTCAGGATGGGCTGAATGTTCTCCGTGGTGAGGTCGGCACATGCGGCCATCAGTAGCGTGGCAACGATCAGCACGCCTAACGCTCTCCATCGAGACCAATGGACAACATGGTGACCAGCTGCTAAAACACACACACACCCCACAATTGATTCTGAGCTGAAGAATAAACATTGTACTCTTACATCGATTGATTTAGGCATATAGAATTTTGACTTATTGAACACTACCACCTCCAGATGTTCATAACCTTTATAACGACACATTGTTGTACTGTTGTATGGCGCTTTCTTGTTTCTGTTATATTGTGTGTTTTCTTGCTACATTGTATTTCTTGTTGTTCTGTTCTTGCTTTGGCAATGTAAACCTATGTTTTCTCATGCCAATAAAGCCATTTGAATTGAATTGCTTGTTTTTCTGCTTAGTTTCACTTGATGAGTACGCTCTTACTATGAAGCCAGGCGGCAGGCAGAGTCAGTGTGTCAGTCTGTCTGACACACACGTGTTTGCGCGTCTTACTGTACTTGCAAATATTGGTAGTTTGTGGTAACTTGTTTTTGGGGGCTTCTTTTATAAAGGTGTACCTGTAGTTATTTGGGCTTGCTTCCATCATCATCATCATAGCATTACCAAGGCACTAAATCCAGAAACTGGGCTTTAAGGTCCACTCACCCTCCTTTCCTGCCACATGCTTGCATGCAGGACAAACTCACAAGCAGCACATGCAGGGGGTAAAGTTGCTTCCATGCTCCCTGACACAGACATGCACATGTCCATGCACTCATACGTGCACACACAAACCTGTTCCATGGCCGGTACTGGCAGTAGTAGTAACTGCACTATTAATGCTTGCGTTGTCTGTCTTCAGATGGTCAGTACTGGTGACCTTGACAGCTGTCGCCGTACCTGCAGCCTCTTTTGGGTACTGACCCTGACCTCCTTGGCCTCCCTGGCCGTCGCTGATGTGGATGTCGTAGATGTGGGAGTGGGTCTTCAGAGTGAAGATGAGGCCGATCAGGTATGCAGCGGGTAACATCAGGGAGATGGTGTAGACCAACGGTCTGGGGGAGAACACAGATGTTTGACGACTAGAGATACCTTTAGTAGAAAGCACCTAATGCAGGGCTTTTCAATCTTTTTCATACCAGGGCCCACTATTTATTCTGCATTTTAGCCACGGACCACCATTTGTTGTTGATTTTAGTCTCTCGAAAGCAGTTTTTCAAATTTTTGATCCACAATTTATGAGATAACTGGCAAAATGTTGGTCAAAATAACAATTCTTCTCCATTTTCTAAATGTGTAGAACTGTAGATTAATTTAGTAATTCAGATGTCTGAATATAATTTAACTCTTGAGAGCGTGAACTGACCCTTACGGGTCCATTTGGTTTCATAAAAGAATATTTGTTTGTATGTATGTATGCATGCATGCATGCATGCATGCATGCATGCATGCATGCATGCATGCATGTATGTATGTATGTATGTATGTATGCATGCATGCATGCATGCATGCATGCATGCATGCATGCATGTATGTATGTATGTATGTATGTAAACGTATCATGCCAATTATATAACATTGTATAACCTGTTCATAATAAGAACGTATTTGACAAAAAAAATGTACCGGACACTGAATTTCTTAATTCCCTCGATACTCATAATTCTATATGAAGAAGAATATTACTCAAAGTGCAGACATATTCCTAGAAGTACTTACTCTATGTGAGATAGAACCCCTGGCTGGCTGGCTTGAGTCTGTTAACAAAAACAAATGTACAGATAGTAATCATACAAGTGTGGGTTACTACTGTATTCCTCTGATTATGTGGACTGTGATAGTCAGCAGGTATAACATCAAGTGTGGGAACAACGCAACCATTTTGAAGCAAAAGTCAAGGATACTCTCCAGCCGGGCTCATTCATTTCAATGTAAATATCATGGACATTACACATTAAATACTGGTTCATTTTTGGTACCAGACCTTCAAAATCTCTTCCAAATCCATCAACAAGGCATGCCCTATGCAGTGGAAAAAATGTGTGTGACATTTCTTTTTTAAAACAATGTTTTATGATATAGGAATGCTATTGGTGGAGACGTTTTGTCTATCCCATGTTATGCTTAGCTGTGATTGGACCATAGCGGTTTGGAGAGGGGCTTACTGAAAGGTCCATTTCACGTTTTGTCTTAGTGGCTGTGGCTGATAACCTACTCAATCTGACTTTGTCGGCTTACAGCAACGGATTTCAGCAAGGTATTGCAATAACACATAGAGCCAGTGGCGTTTCTCAGCAATTTGGAGCCCTAGGCAAGTTTTTCCCTGGAGCAGGAAAAATCTTCTGTAAAATGGCACCCCCAAATGTTCAATTCTAGTTATAGAGGGCAAGTATAGTGTACTGTATTTATCCATATTAATCTTATTAGCCTGGTATTCTCCCCTCCCTTCATGGTCGCCCCACTCCCCTCATGGCGCCCTAGGCAACTGCCTAGTCTACCTAATGGCAAAAACGCCCCTGCATAGAGCACAGTTTTCTGGTGGGGACACACTGTGATGACAGAGACAGCTCTGCAGATAGCCTACCATGTCATAGTGACAGTCCTTGCACATAAAGGGCGCTGTGGTGTTTCCAGGTATACTATCACATTCATCACAGACGAGACTCCCATAGCTCTTGGAGAACAGAGTGGGCGCAAAGACACCTAGAGAAAAAACAGCCGTATTAAATAAAAACAGAACATCATAACTAGTGAAGGAACACTATGGTAACGTTTAGGTATTACCGTAATTTCCGGACTATAAGCCGCTACTTTTTTCACATGCTTTTGACCAGAGATGCTCACGAGTCTCGTCGGTCGAGTCCGAGTCAAGTCCGAGTCTTTAGTTTCGGAGTCCAAGTCAAGTCCGAGTCTTTGGCTTCGGAGTCAGAGTCAAGTCGCGAGTCTCTGACCTCGACTCGCGAGTCGAGTCGCGAGTCTTTTTTTTGGGGCACGCATGCCTATAGCTTCTTATTTGCGTCGCCCTAGTTGAAAACAATGTATTTCCAACTCAATTTTGTCCCTATTCAGGTTGCAAGAGCGCTCAGTTTCTGACTCCTCAATTCGCAACTCTTCTACTAGATGGCTCTCTTCGGTGCACCCATACCTTTGTTGTACAAACATTTGTTGTATGGTCACCATGACAACCCGTATTAGCCGCCTATGAAGTCAAATCACGGCGACAAAGCCGCTCCGATCCAAAAACTTGAGATTACAAACGTACCATCCTCACTCAGTTTTCAAGCGATTGTTGTAATTCCAACTCGTCAATAAAGTGTATAATTTATATATTTTATATTTTCATTGGGTAAAGGTATAGGCCATTTTTTTTCATCAAACAATAAGAAGATAGATAATGTCATCACGCAGCTTAGAGACAGTGCGCTGGCAGTCAATCATGCCAGTCTGAATCTGTGCCAGATCTATTAAGCAAAGCTGCCTATAATATTAAATGAAAAAGTCAATACCTTTGCCTGCTATGTACTGTATGTTTGTCATACCTTTTAATTTTGCATTAAAAACATGTTCAGCGAAATCCCCCGTTTATAGCGTGTGCGCTGCGCACGAGAACTCCTGCAGTGCCCAAACTGTTTTCCTTTGCGCGCGGGGGTGGACAGGAAGAAAGGACAATGGATTTTTTTTGTGGGTACAAAAAAGTAATGCAAGACTCTTAAAGACTTGAGGAGTCATTGAGAGTCATTGAGCTCGAGTTCGAGTCGAGTCAGAGTCATTAGGGGCGGAGTCAGAGTCGAGTCTCGAGTCCCATTTTGCCGACTCGAGTCGGAAAAGAGTCCGAGTCTTAGACTCGAGTCCCCATTTCACATGCTTTTGACCCTGCGGCTTATACAAGGGTGCAGCCAATCTATGGATCTATGGAATTCAACAGGTGGTCCCATAGGGTTCCAGGTGGTCCCCAGACTAAATGATGGAAAGTTGGTTAACCAGATGCAACTCTTAGAGAGCGTAAAAATTTTTACACTCTCAAGAGTTATGATATTCACCATCTAAATTAGCTCCACTTAATAAGTCATAAGTCATGTTCATTTTGATCTCAATTTGATGTTTTGCCTCTTTTGTTTGCGAAAATCCATCCTGGAATTGTGAACAAAACCAAAAGAAATCTTTAGTTTTGGGGTCTGTGGGGTGAAGATGTTGAATAAATAGCGGGCCCTGGTCTCGATAAGGTTGAAAACCACTGCTCTAACATGAAGCTTGTTGCCTGGTGCGGCTTATAGTCAGGTGCGGCTTATAGTCTGGAAACTACAGTAGAAAGGAAAATAAGACTACTATGCACACTGGTAACTCTGCTCTATTTCCTTTGCGTGATCAAGGTTTGAAGCATTTTGATGCATTCATTGTGCATGCACTACCCTTCTCATAACATCTAGCCATTAAACATGCAGGTAGATGGCAAAAGACAATATTAAGATAATATCCTGGTTAGGCTTAAATATACAACACTACACATAATTATCAAACACACCTAGCGAAGCAAACAGTATCCAACAACTTTCTATAGGAAACAAAATCGACACGAACATGTGGTACTACAGCTTCAGAACATACTGCAGATGCCTGTGGGTTGAGAACATACTGTATACCTCCTATACATGTGCTGGTGGCATTACAATTTGAGATAGAGAGCATGCTTACATACCATACCTTGTATAGATATCATATACACACATACCTCCTATAGATATGAAGAGTAAAGCCGAGCTCACGCCAGCTGAGCGGCTGTTGAAGCGTTGTTCCCTGTGTTTAATGCCCCCAATGATCATACAGATCCCCTGGAAATACATACGCCATGGAGAGAGAGAATGAATGAACACATGCACAATTCTGCTCAGGAAACAAGACAGGCTGCATGCACCACTAGCTGGAAGCTACGTATATTACTAACCAAAATGTCACTGTTATTGGGTGCAATTCCCGATCGCTGTGGTGTAGCCAGGTATGGTATAAGTCCTCTCATTGGCTGCATGGCAGAAAATCAGCTTTGGGGCCTTGAGGTAGGCCCAAAAGCCTATACCACCAGGCCTGGGCCTGGGCCTACCAAATAATTATCCATAATAATTAAAACCAGTCATCAAGAGCTTCAACTCATGATGAACAGCAGGGGAGTACAGTAACATTTTTAATTGGGGGGAGTCAGGTGATTTCTGGACCTTTTGACTTGCAGGTTTTAATTATTCTGGGTAATTATTTGGTAAACTCAGGCCCAGGGCTGGTGGTATAGGCTTTCAGGCCTACCTCAAGGCCCCAGACCTGATTTGCTGCCATGCCTGCCATGCAGCCAATGAGAAGACTTACACCATACCCAGCTACACTACAGCGATTGAGAATTGCACCCACCATCTACAGTACTCAATGCATCATTGAGAAAATATACCCTTCAATGTAGCATCGTCATCTCTGCCAGGCCTTGCTGGTCAACACTGCAGCCATAGCAGAGATGTGAATTTGTAAAATGTTGTGATCAAGGCCCAGTATAATCATCCAAGTCGATCAAAAGTTTGAAACAGCAGTGAGGAAACAGAAGTCTACCTTCCAGTAGAGAGCCTAACAGCTCTACCCATGTGTTTCAATGTACAGGTTTCTACTCCGGCATCACTAACAAAGTGTAATGCAGTGTTGAGGATACCGATGAGATAAAATAGACCTTTCACACCATTTCTTATAAGAGTGTGCTCTATAGCTTGGCCTTCAAGGCCACAGAGAGATACTGAGTTTTCTACATAGTGGCTGGGAAAGAAAAAACACGTCAGAATTCTCCAGGACAGACATTACAGCACTGGACCCGTGCTTCGAGGGGCGTCCCGGCTAAAGAGCTGATATAATGCGAATCTTGGTTCGCAGTATAACAGGTCGTATCTGCTTTTAATCATATTCATTTGCTGTTCATATTCCTATCATGAAAGGGATACACTTGGTTCCCATTTTGTAATCAATAAATATGTCTAGGTCCCACAGAAGTTACATCTACAGCCTCTTATTGGACTTTAAAGGTGGTTGAACTTATACTGGGCGCATCAATACTCACAGGGATGAAGAGGATACAGCCCAACAGGGTGCCAGTGAGCGCAGCCTTCACCACCTCCTCGTAGCACTTGGATCCAGCGCTGTGGCCCTGCAGGAGAGCCGTGATGTAGAAGGTCATCTCTGTAATGGAGCCGAAGGTGGCGTTGACCACTGCCCCTACGGCGAAGTTACTCTGTGCTGAAAGGCTGGAACACACAGAAACACGCATGCATACACAGGAAAAAAGACGTCTTAAGGCAGGGGTTTTCAACAGGGGACCACTAGTGGTCCCTGAGAGGATTCCAGGTGGTCCCCAGGCTAAATGATGGAAAGTTGGTTAACCAGATGTAACTCTTTGAGAGCGTAAAAATCAAACCAAATGGACCCTTGCGGGTCCATTTGGTTTCATGTTTACACTCAAGAGTTAAAATATTCATCATCGCAATTAGCCCCAAGTCTACACAACTAGAGAATGTAGAAGATTAATGGTCATTTTGATCTGTATGTTTGATATACAGTATGTTTCATATTACCTTTTAAAATACTGGTATGATGGATAACACATTTGACCATATCACTTTTTAAAATACTGGCACCTTTTTGACCACTTTTTCCTGTCTTGTCTGTAGGCCTTTGGTTTTTACCCCACTTGAGCTCTTAAAAAATAAATACAAGCTTGTGATTATTTTTTCCTAAGTAGCAAGAGGAGCTCATCAAAGCCCTTACTTGCATGTCCCACTGCCCACCACCGGGGAGCGCCACATGCCTATTAGGACACGCTAGATCAGCTCGTCCATAACTATCATCCATAACTATCAATAAGACAATTTTTTATTTTTGTTCTTTTGTTTTCATGTGCCCCTGAAATGATTTAAGATAAAAACATAATCATGTCATGCATTGAGAGAACATTAATAGACAAGTTATCCAAATTGATTATGAATTAATTTCCATTCTTTTAAATAACATACTGGTCAATCTGCAAATATCTGGATCAGACAACAATCTGGCATCAGTCATTCAGAATCTAGTGCTATAAAACACTACTCTAGTGTTATAAAGGACTACTACTATAAACAATTTGACCTGGCAATGCCCTTTCCAATGAGCTAAGAATTTACCTGACAATACCTTTTCCAATGAAGTAAGATTTTTTTTACCTGGCAATGCCCATTCCAATGAAGTAAGAAAGGGGGATGATGGAGGAAATGGCCGTGGCAAACTTCACCTCCGGACTCGTATAGATATTCTCACGATCCATGTAGCCCATTATGAGTGTCACCAGTACCAGAAGAAGCATGTCTGCAGAACAGTGGAGTTATGGACTAAAGACTGATTGCACAGCATTGATTGTAGCAGCAGTCATGGTTAATTTTGTAACTTAGCGATGCTTCTCATTTCACTTGGCTTACCAGGGCTAGGATATCAAATACACTGTTGCAGTGTGTTGTAGCTGTCTGGCACAATGATGACCACAGCGATGAGCTGCGTTCACATATTTTACTTACTTACTTAAGAAAACCAGTTTACTATTTTTGTTGATCTGCAGCCAGGAATAACCACCACGAGCATTATAACCTTAGCGTTATAGTCAGTTTAAAAAGGATACTCAGAGCAAACATATGGACACCCTGGAACGTGTATTTATAATAGTACACATTAAAGGCGCGATAGCAGCACAGGATGACTTTTCTCTCACATCCATGGTGCTGCGAAAAAATGAAAACAAAAGAGAGACTTGACAATCATTTTACCAATTGAAAACTTGGCACTTAACCATCACATTTTCATGGAAGAAAAAAAGGCAACATTACGCTTTTGGGTGTATGGATGTGGACGTCTTCCGGGGGCATGAGGAGCACGGTGGCCAGGGTGCGGGCATTCATCTTGGCCACAGGGATGGTGAACACCAGGAGCCAGGAGATGATGCACGCCAGAGTGTGGACAACACCCAGGACCGGATAGCCAGACAGCAGCCACACTATGGTACTCAACCGCCACTGAATGGGAGACAGCCAAAGTCTATGACAGTGATTTTCAACTTTTTTCATACCAGGGCCCCACTATTTATTCAGAATTTGAGCCACAGACCACCATTTGTGACATTAGGGACTTTAAGCTGTACGACGGCGAGCCTCTAGTACGGCAACAGGAATTCGATCCGTGCTCGATAGATAAACCTGCCTGCCGTAGTGTCCACAACGCCTGTTTGACACACACTGCATAGTCGCGTCACCATGGTCACCCGTCGCGGATGGCTGTGAGCTTAATGATTTGGAGTGTTAAAATGAGTGTTAAAATAAAACCAAAGTGGACTCTTACAGGTCCATTTGGTTTCATTTTACACTCTCAAGAGTTAAATTATATCTAAACATCTGAATTACGTAGAGTCCACACAATTAGAAAATGGAGAATAATTGTTATTCTGACCAACGTTTTGCCAGTTCTCTTTCCCAATTGTGGACATAAACATTCTTAGTTCAATTGAAATGGATTTTCAGTAATGGAACAATCACATTTTTTATGTGTAGATCTTGTTGAGCCCGTCATTTTGAAAGTAGGTCTCAAGTCAAAAAAAGTGTGGGCACCCCTCATTACGTTAAATGTTTTCCCCTCACCCAGTGATCCGAGGAGGGCTTCCTTAGCATGGTGGTGGGGACCTGGATTTCGATGGGGACAGTGTCTTCCAGAGGGACAGGTGAAGACACGGAGACGGGCGCGGAGTCCTTCACCCTGACCAGGTCTTCTCTGTCTTCAGTGTCTGCCTCCTCCTCTTCCTCCTGGATCGTATCACCGTTTTGGAACTCCTGTAGCTGTACACACAAAGTAGCAGAAGAAAAACAAAAGGTTCATTTTCTCCTGACATTCGATTGTCCTTTCTGACACTAGATTCTATTTTTTTTTCCTGAAAAATTCATAAATATCAGATCTACAATTATTTTTTTTCCATAATCACAAAATGAAGGCAATCAGTGCAGCAGCTGAAGACTCATTGCATTTCAAGCATGCTACGCTTTGATGCATTGACCAAAAACTGTAATGTTAATTAGACTAAGGACACTTTAATCTTACCCTCTGTATGGACTTCCCAAATGGCCAAATGAAGTACAAGGTCAACTTCCAACACAATTTCCCTGGAATGAAAAGGAAGGAAAGGCATGTTCTCAATCACCTATTCAATTTTTTTTTAAATTTTTGCTATACTACCCAATACAGTACATTTGCTATACTATTTCACGATTGTTTGTGGCATCACGCATGACTTTATAGAAAGAAATGCCATGTGCTTTACATAAAGATAAGCCAAGGAAAAAAAGCACCTTCTTTTTGCCACTAGCAGTCATGTGACATAATAATTGAGTCTCTGCCAGTCGTCAGATTTTTGGCACCACTCTGATTGCTTTTAAATTATACAGCGGTATTGGATCAGTGCTACATGGTATGCAACTTGCTGGCAACACTATTAGCATTGGGAAGGAAAAAGTACATCTCTGGTGTAAACATTAACGTTACCGTAAGGAGCTCCGCAAATGGTCAGGAACATCAGAGGACAAAGAAGCAAGTAGCACAGGGAGACCCACCATCCAAATAAGAACACATAGACTATGTTTCCAAAGGTGATCACAGAACCTGCGAATACAAATTGTAAATGCATATTTTTATAAAAAAAAGGTATGTCAAGTGATTTTCTTTGGTTAAAATAAGTGTTAAATTGGTCCATTTTCTAATAGTTGGCTGAACTTGGCTGTACTCGTTGCTGAGACACGCTAAATTATGTCTCAAGAAGAGCAGGCTGACAAAATACCACCACCACAATTGTAGAAGTGATATTGTATACTGTATATTCTAACATACTCTACCAGACAGATTTTTACAAAACTGTATTCAGGAAGGCCAGGATGGACCTGCTTGAGGTTTGACCATGTTCAGGTCACAGTAGAGTTCTTTGACCACAGCCGGCCGGTTCTCCATGGGTATATCAGTGACGTAACCCTTCCACTTCCTGAAACCAAACTGGAGGACAACAAAGTTCAGACATTGCAGACAGTCACTGACTAGGCCTGGGATTTTTTGCTGCCCTCACTATCCTCTGGACTGGAGGCACTTTCATCAGCTTTCAGCAGCTGTACAGTTGAAGTTTTGCTCCACCTCCCCAGCATCCACCTGTTTATTTATATTCCCCCTGTGGTGTCTTAATTCCCCATCATATCCTTTTGGCATAAATTATAATACATTTTTCATGGTTAATAGTAGGGATGTCAATGATCGGATCGGGAGCAAATAAAATGTGATCGGAACAACCCTAGTTAATACCAATAAAGACCCCTCTTTCTGACATCTATTCTAGAGCACTGGTTCTCAACCTTTTCAGGCCGTGCCCAGCTAACAATCATATGAACTGGGGATTTGTATACATTTTAGATATTCTGCATTTTTGCTTTCATTAAAGTAAATTCAGAATGCCTGACTTTCACTTGCAACAGAATTTCTGCATTGGTACTTCTACGACATTGGCGTCACTTCTTCCTCTTATCACTGACAAACTCTGTACAGTAACTTACCTTGTAGTTATTGGCCTCTCTCATGGCCTCCACCTCGTTCTCAGCTCTGATGGTGGTCTTGGAGGTGCCTTCATGCCAGCCCTCCTCGTATTGTGACGGCGTCGAGCGGGCAGACGTCCTCTGCTGGCCTGCAAAGGACATCATATCACTTTTCCAAGTCAAGGAACTACTAATTGGCCACGGACCCCCCCACCCCCTTCTGAAAAGGTTTTGCAGCAGTGATGGCCAGAAGATTGTTGTAGATCAATTGTTTTTCAATAGCCAACATATAAATGTATACAGTGGTTAAAATGAACTAATGAAGCCTATAGTACATCCAGGTCTCATTCCCTCAACAACGTGGACCTCTTAAATACGGCACACACTTCAGTTTTTAAATAGCTGGTTCATGTAAATGAAGCTTCTGCACGCCACACGGCTGCTACTTCATGTGTCGGGGAGGAAAAAAAGAAATGCTTTGCCCAATGTCAGTGCTTCACAAATGGCTCCACATCCATTGCTTCACAGACACTGCTGCTGCTTCCAAAGTTACCTCCACCATTTGATTCAAGCTAAACATCATTGTGTTATTGTTTTGCATTAGAGTGTAAACCAAATATTGAACTGAACTTCTTGTGTGCATGGCTCTGAAGTTAAGTTGTTCAGAGAATATCTCCCTGCCTGAACTTGAGCCATGTCCAGGTATAATGACCTAACCTTGGAATCGCCACCAGGTGTTCCTGAATGCAATGTAAAACTATGCCAAAACTTAATGTTATTCCTAATTCCAGTAAACTATACCTAAAACTATTCCTAACCTCAGTAAAACAATGCCTGCTGTGGGAGCACAACCGATAGAATCGGTCTATCGTATCGGGGGTCATATCGGTGACAATTTCGTATCGGTGGGTTCAA
This sequence comes from Benthosema pterotum, assembly GCA_039105355.1. Classification (NCBI taxonomy): domain Eukaryota; kingdom Metazoa; phylum Chordata; class Actinopteri; order Myctophiformes; family Myctophidae; genus Benthosema; species Benthosema pterotum. The sequence goes on from CM076987.1 coordinate 22,541,546, forward strand.
TCGGTGACAATTTCACCGATACAATTTTAAAAAGTCTGCAGTGCACACTACTAGCTGCTACAGTGTTTTTTATGCTTATGTGTCAAAGTGATGCCAGTGGTCAGTGGTGCTGGAGAGTTGTACTGGTATTTGTCTGTGTCACTATTCACTCTACTCCAATTGTTCCTTGACAGCTCGAGTGAACAAGTTAAAGAAAGAAAGATCGGTCTTGAATAAAGACATTGGTTTTTGGTGGTTGTACACCTCCATCATATCGGCAATGACATTGTTTCCAAAATTCCATATCGATCGGTCGGGCTCTACCTACAGCCAACCTCAGATAGGACAGAAGCAGGGCTGCAGCGGAGGTAAGTCTCACCTAGGGGTACAGCCAGCAGACCTTTAGGTGAATAGGTGCAGTAGTGGCGCTGCCCACTGGCACTGTCCGGGGAGGGCGTCTCCGCTGCCGCCAGGTCCGAGTGATGTCGCCGTGGGAACCGCTGATGCTGATCGGACTCCCCATGGTTCCCTGCCACACGAAGAAATCAGGAGATCATTTTTCACTCGTTCCAACAGCTGGCGGGATATGTTACACATAATCTGCAGCGACACGACACTCCCACACAATGCAAAATATCCAGATAATAAATCACAGTGGGGAGAATAAGAACATATCAAAATGATTTAAAAACAGGGTTTAACAGATTTTGAAACCGTGCAATGGGTTGGTCTCCACAATTGCACCAATGAATACTTTTAAGTAAATAAAAAAAAATAGCCTGTGCCAGCCTTTCATTTTTGGCCGTGAATTAGTGGCCAACAATGCTGAAGTGCGCGCACGCCCGCACACACACACACACACACACACACACAGAAGATTAAAAGTAGTGATGACCATTACAGACACACACAGGTATTGTGGGGCTGTCACCCGATGCTCCATAACGGTCCTGGTGGAAACATCTGTGACTAACATGAATCTGCTGATGGTCATATGGAATGCAGCCTCCTGTCTGTCTGTGACTGACCACATTAATGCTTTAAAAACACTGGAGCTACAAGTACAAATGGCTGGCTGGCTAATAATAGTCCATCTACCAGTGGTTTTGTTTCATGTCCCCCCCGACCACCCATTTGTAAGTTTAACTAATAATATCTGACTATTATTATTATTCAAGGCCCCACTTTAAAATCCACTGGATTGTACAAAAATAATAGTGTTTCTCCATTCTCCAGTCCATGTTTGATTTCAATGAATCCAAACATTGCTGATTCAACAGAAAGGAGTTAAGAGATGCAACGTTTTTTTTTCCTGAGAATTTACAAATGGGAACACATCTTGATGATGTTATCAAGATGTGGAGCATTTTTATTATTTCCAAATATCTTACTTAAAGTTTAATTGTAATCCAAGTATGCAGGAGTCAGAGAGGGGACACATGAGCATTAAAAGGGAATTCCCCCCCATTTTCAACATTTTCCTGTGTACAAATGTGAACCAAATGGACCCCAACAGGTCCATTTGGTTCCATTAGTACCCTCTCAGGAAAAAGGTCCTAAAAGAAAACTCATTGACATTGTGAAACACAACTTGATGACATCATCAAGTTAATCATTAATAACCATGGCAATGATTTTTTTCAGACCTCCATGAGAGGTTGTGCGGACATGAGTCCACACAACCTCATTGATCTCCCCTTTAATGTGATTGGCTATTGAACAAGGACAAGTCACAAAGCAGGTGATTTTAATTAATTAATCCTGATTAAACACTAGCCCAACACAAACATGTGTGCAGAACCATGGACAAACACGTTTAAAACTTTATATAAAAAAAAGTCCTAAATAAGTTGAGGTCAATACATGTCACGCGTTTATAATCTTGCAAAAAAATACATTTCAGGGTAATCTAAACTTATATCTCACCTGAGCTGCCTGCAGTGGATCTTTTTCGTACGTTTTCAGCATCACTCGGTGCAAGCAAATGTTTATTTTCAGACATGTTTGATTAATTCTCCCAAAACCAGAAGCCACTGTTGCTTCTCGGTGCCTGGCCGACGCTGAGGCTCCTGCTCTCCACAGCTGTTTAATTACTCTGACAGCCATCTACTGGCTGGGGCTGCTGCAATGAGGCATTCTGGGAAATGTAGGCAAATAATTGATCATCTTAACTTAACTCACACACACGCAGACACAGGGGCGTTTTTCCAATTAGGCAGACTAGGCCGTTGCCTAGGGCGCCATGAGGGGAGGGGGCTATAACTAGAATTGAACACATATGATGTTATTTAGTTCATAAATAAAAAATAGTTCATAATTGTATCCCTTGGGGGGCACCATTTTACAGGAGATTTTCCCTCCATGGAAAATCTTGCCTACAATGCCTAGGGCTCCTTTTAACATTTATTCAACAGTTACTTTGTCTCAAATAATACTTTATTATTTTTAATTCATTATTTACTTACTTACCTACGTACTTACTTACTTGTGAAAAATAAAAAGCAGGAGAAAATAAAGGCCACAATGTTACAAAAGAAAACAACAGTTTTACACGTTAGCCTATATTTGGCAGGACTCTGGGGGAGATAGTGTGACTAAAACTAAATCAAAATTTGCTTAATTTACTATAAACAAACATGAAGTGAGCACTGAGCAACATCACTATTTCTGGGGCCTTGTGGACCAGTACTTGAATCATATCTCTCCAGTATGCTATACTCTTACTTACTATATACTTATACATATACTTAACTATAGATGGATCCATGATGAGATCAAATGGGCCATTCAAACTAACTTTGTTTGAGTTCTAATGTTTGTGAAACATTTGAATTTCCCTGCATTTGTCCATTAGGCTATTATTTTGGTTGGTCCATGACAAGGTTTGAAAAACAATGTTTAGGCCTGTTTCCCCCCTCAGTGTCCTTTCGTTCTAAATATACAGAGGTGACAGACAATGACATTCTTTCAAGAGAGAGGGGTTTACTAGACAGACCAGATTGTTCATGGATTCAAAATCATATATTGGAACCAACCATTGGAATCCAGAATCCTAAGGCATTCTATTGGAACATTGGGAAACATTCCATGGATATTGATGGAATTCAAAAATCCAACAGAATTCAGGATTATAGGATTCTTATAGGAATAGTAATAGTATTTTCAATATCCTATACGATTAGACATTTTGAACAAAAACACATTTTTGGCACTATTCCCAAAATGCAACAGCTCATATTAGACATAATCCCAAAGCACAGACCTAGGCTATTATTACTCCTAATAACTACAAAAGATAAATTAAGAGTAAAAACTTGAATACAAATCCAAAGATGGTTTTAAACAACACATGGGTTTATTTGTTTGAAGACAACTTTTAATTCGATTGCACTCCAAGCGATAAGGTTCAGTCATGTAACTTTCTTTTAAAAAAGAAATCTTAAAGACAGTAAAAAAGAAAAAAAAAACATTATGTGATTAATGTTGAGGACTGAGTGATGCTTGTGCATGCTCAGGGGTAGTGCAAAGACTTCAAACAATAGCAATTCCCCAAAAATATTCATCAAATAAGTCTTTAACGTATCAGGAGGACATGAACGATTACATGCTGTTATGTCAGGCAAGCATTGTCCTTAACAGTCTGTGCTTTTTGCCAGTGTTTCTGTTGTCATGACAACTAGACGCAAGTTATCTCTGTACTTGGTCCTTTTTCTGTCTACAGCAAATCTACCAGATTCTGGCAAAATGGTGTATGGAGCTGGGGTTAAAGTGTTTACACTCTAGCATTAAGTAGCCTATAGTTAAACTATTCATATCGTCAGATATTTAGAATATTTACATCATTTACATTTCTGATTTCTTAAATTATTTACATTAATGAACTATTATGACTGAGACATGATCAGTAAGCGATTGAATAAATTAAATGGAAAGAGTGATAGCTATTCTTAGTTTAATGTCAGAGTGCAGGAGTCTATACACGTTTCAGACCTCTGGGACATGGAATGCTGAGGTGGAGTGCCACACAGCCATTAAATTTGTTAGCAAACTAGAAGATTCACTTTCACCCCTAGACCAGATCCCAAGGCTTGTTCGCACAGATTTGTTTTTTAAATCTTCTTTGAAAACGAAACGCCTGTGGCTGCGCCCACCTCCCCAGATACGACACACTGGGCTACATAGAAACAAATTTATCGCATAAGATGTGCGTTATCTAAGGGACACCATCGCTAATTTCACCAATCAAAAGCATTGCATAGTGAGCCTGTACTTCGCCTTTTTTACTACTTTTGTGTATGACGAGGTGGGGCATTCATTTACAAATCTTCCAGATAACAACAATGTGTGATTTACTGTTTGGAATATTTGCCTACAAAATAAGTAAATTTCTAAAATTTCTCCTGTGCCGTAATGATTTTTTCCCCCTGCACAATTGATATATAGATATATATTTGGGAATGAAACCTTTTATATAAACCTTTTTAACTTTATCTTTTATATTTTACAAAACTCACAAACTAATAGTGGTAATCGGTCAATCTGATGATAGCTAGAGCCCTGTCTGCTTTGCATTGTGTTAATTAATAAAAAATGACTAAGAATGAAAAAGACAGTGTGTTATTTACAAATAATTACAGTTATAATTAAATTAGTTCCTGCTAATATTCTCATAATCTCTTGCCCTAAAAGCAGGGCATTCCCAAATTCAGTAGGGTCATCAAAGATTCATTAATATATTTCAACTTAGTTAGTTAACTAACTATCAATTTCATTTGAAGAATTGTTACTGTTGTTGCAATTATAGTTGTTTACCTTCAAAAGTGTTAGAAACAGTAGAACAAATTCACCCAAGAGTAGACTGGTGAACACATTCCAGAACATGTGACATGTATTCATGTACTTAATACGGCTTCTTAGATGGTGCATCGATCAGTCATTACAATAGCTTTCATCTCTTGTCGGTGCTGTGAAAACTCTCACAGCATGAGGTGAGGAGGAGAGTGGACCGTGGCCTTTTGCACGGTGGGGAGGAGGAGGATGCTAGAGCTTGGAAGAGAAGGGCAGGCCCTCGTACATCTCAGCCTTGAGCTTGGCCCACTCGGCCAGCCGCTGGATGGCGCTCTTCTCCTGGCTCAGCACGCTGGCAGCCTTCCGCAGCTTGGCGTCGTTGCGCTCCAGGTAGCGCTCGCCCTCACCCTTCAGGTAGTTGAGGCGCTCGGGCCGGCTCTCGTCCAGAGGCACCTCCTCGCTCATGTAGGGGTTGAAGCGGAAGTAGGTGTCGGGCGGCAGCAGGGCGTCCAGCATGGTGTGCACCTCTGAGGAAAGAGTCAAGAGATCAACAGGTTGCGTTTATTCTGCATCTTAGCCACAGACCACCATTTGATGTTGAGTGTAGTCTCTCTGACCCGAAACTAAGGATTTTCAAGTTTGTGCCCACAAAGAGAGATATTTGGCAAAAGGTTGCTCAGAATAACAATTCCCCAACATTTTATAATTGTGTAGATTCTTGAAAATTAAGTAATTCAGATATTTAAATGTAATTTAACTTGAGAGTGTGAAGTGAAACCAAATCGACCCGTCCATTTGGGGGTCCATTTTGGCAGCATTTTTTTAGGGTTACCAAAGTTCTATTGAAAGATATCAGGTCGCAGTTACATTAAAACTGGAAAAGCGTCTGTGTCAATTTAGATTTTAGCTATACACTGTAATAATCTCTGTCCTCATGTAACAAAAGTAGCAGATCTACAAGCTCAAAACACGTTGGTTCACATGATTTTGTGTAGCGCTGTAGTATCATATCACATATCGCCCATATCGTCCATTGGTGCTCACACAATGATTTCTGTAGATCACAAGTATGACATTTTCAACTGTAATGTATACATTTATTTTTCTTTTCTCTAAATGTATTTTTTTTAATGTGGACCTTAGGAAGACTAGCAGTGCTCAACTGCAGTGCACACCTAAATCCTACCAAATAAACCTAAATTAAATCTTACAGGGGAGGAGGAGGATGCTAGAGCTTGGAGGAGATGGGCAAGACGTCGTACATTTCAGCCTTGAGCTTGTTTCGCTTATAATGGATCAAGACTTTGCACCTTGTTGCCTGATTTTCCCTGGGTAGTGAGTGTTGTGGCGCCAGTGTAACTGTTGTGGCTTTAAAAGCCAGGGCTCTTGATGGAAAGGCTTCAGCAAATGGCCAAATATTTTCTGCTATGTCAGCTTTGATTTGTCAACGTTGTTGCAATAGCCTTTAAAAGCGCGAGCCTTACAGCAGGTATGCTTGGCTCATCGGACATTACCGAAAGGGTGTGTTCAAGAAGCATGTCCTGCCCTAACACAATGAGAATCAGAATAGGGTGGACAGACAGAAAACGCGGGCAAAGCCGAATATTGAATAGTGGAATGTGAGAGCAGGCATCACCTTCAGTGTCGGTAGCACTGCTGATGACATTGGTGAGCTTGGTCTTCAGGCTGGTGTGGGTGGCGCTGCTCTTGCCGGCGGTCTCGTGGCGGCCCGTTCCCAGGGACACCACGCACTGCACAGGGGTGTTGGGCCACAGACACTTGCACTCGTGGATGGCCAACGCAGTGGGGTTGTTGATCAGCAGACCTCCATCCTGGAGGGGAGGAACGTTAAAAGAACAAAACGATGTTAACCAATAGGCCGCCCCATTAAAAATAGTGCACTGCCAACCGTTATTTTGAAGAGCCAGTGAAAACGCCTGGAATGACAGAAAAGCCACACTGAGGGGGCAGAATCAGAGATAATGGCGATGAAGGCGAACGAATGTGGGTGCGTGCGCAGATCAAAATGGGCACAAACAGTTGTTCCCTGTCTTCTATCAGCTATTGGCTACCGATTTGATGGGATCAAAAGATGGGTCACAGAATGTAATCGATACTGTGTGTTGGACATGCTGTGCAACTAAAGCCCTGCACGCATGTGATCCTCACGTTCGGCGCGGAAAGGTCTTGATTCATTCTCCTTGAACTTAGTAAAAACTAGTGGAACGAATGGGGCACAGCGCAATACGATTGGTACAGGCTAGGGTGAGCTTCCAGAGCAGACATGCTCATACTCTGCATTGGCAGATGGTTGTGTCAGACAGCAGACCTTGTTGGCACCATGTTGGTTTGGACTACTCCCAGTTTCTCAACACTTTCTGAGCCTATTCTGTGCCAGAGAACTTGTCCGCGACATTTTAGATATTTGGTCACAGTGTCATGCTAAGAGGACAGCTTGAAAGGTCACTCGGCTGTCACGCAATGATGTCCAATTGCTGTACCACGGATTCTAATTGGTGAAACTATCCTCTACGGACAGGATTTCCAATCACTATTTTGATCTCTCTGCAAGCTTGCATCCATGATTATAGTGTATAGAACAACCATTGATTTAAGTTGATATTGAAATATTGCAAAGTACAAATTAGTGTACCTATGGGAACTAAATGGGGCCCTTACAGATGTGTGCAGATGGAACCAAAAACACCAATTGGATGACCTGTAAGCATGCATTCGGTTCACTATCCTACCTGGTGGAGGTCTTTCCCCAGCACAAACTCCTGGAAGTAACCGGGGGCAGCGGACGACGCCCTGATGGCCTGCCACATCTTGTGGTTGCAGTCTCCCAGGTAGTGGGACCTCACCCCGGGCACCATCCTGTAGTTCCTGAACACATAGGCCTTCAGAGGGAGACCCCGGTTCACTAGGGTGCTCACTGCTGACACCTGGTGGGCAGATGTGGCAAAGGTACATCAGTGGAACACGAAAGAACTGCAGTTAATTACAGTATGCACACTAGACTCGAAAGTATGACTGCCCTTTACTATAAATTCCAACCTGGTCATATTCAAATATGTATAACCAGCTCCGAGTTGATTCGGAAATTGGTTCTGTGTGTGCACTGTACACAAACTCAGAGATAACATGAACAAGAAGAGTGCCTAAGTAACAAGTGAATAATGAGGTGAGATCAAATAGTATTCTTTCAGTATGGCTGTGTCTGTTTGAGCTGGTACTGCAAACATTATAGGGAAAACTGTGCAACAGAAATTAGAGATAAAGAAAGGCATTAAATGATATATACGCATGCATCATATTTTATGCTGGGACCTACTTTAGGACACTTTGGATCGCGGGCACTCTCGATCATAAGCCTCTCACCCATTCTCTCCCTGGGAAAATAAGATTCACAGATCAAGTTAACAGATCAAGTTAAAAATAATTTCAATTCACCACTTATTTTGAAATTAGGAGCACTGTTTCAATATTATACAGCACAGATGGGAATTAGGAAGGAAGGATCCAGTAAGAGTTGAATCACACAACCGCACATTATTAAACATTGATTTATTAGTTAGTTAAAATTAAGTTTGTCTCAGTTAATTCTAGTCATTTACGGGTGAGGGGGCCAAAAGGAAGGTTCATAGCTAAAAAGGTAGGACATGCATTGAAAGAAATGACAGCAGGAGGGAGTCACAGAAAGAAGTGCAGGTTGGAGGGAACGACAACAAGGAAAAGACGGGGTTGGGCAGGCCGACCTGAGGAGGTTCTCCCAGATTTCGCTGTTGTAGAAGGCGTGGTTCCAGCCCATCTTCATCGTTCCCACGATGACGTTCTGTTTGAAGACGTCCGAGCCCAACTTCTGGTACATCTCCTCACACTCGTCCAGCGGGATCTGAAACACTCCCAGCATGAAGGCCAGGATGGCACCTGAGACCAAGACATAGACAGAGATTAAGCTGTAGAAAACAGATGATTAGAGGTAAGAATGAAGGGTTGGGCATTCCATCTCTCACATTATAACTTTAACACAGGTCTGTCGGTGTGATTTCAGGTCATAGATTAATGGCTCCATTTTCGCTCCACGCCTTGTCCCTAACGTTACCCGCAACCCACAATGAATTCCATTATTGGTATTTTTCGTCACCTTTCCTCTTCCCTTAGCCACTATTCTTTATGCCGACACCGTTATTTGTGACTGGAGGTGTAGTCATATGCGTGTTTGTCACAGTACCTTAAGTTGCTAATTTCGTCAAATAGATTTGGGAAATAAATTTAGATAACAGGATTTTAAAGCACCCGCTAACCTATACAGGCAGACCACGTGCGTCTGTGCACATTGGACATGTCCACGTAGAACGGTGCCAGTTCAATTCATCTCCTTATTTATTGATTGTCCTATAAACAGCTGTAGATTGCCTGCTGTCGGCCACTTCCTTTGTTTAGGTAAGGTATATAATATAATTAAATACATTAATTAACTTGTGACACATTGCTACTGCTTTCAAGTTTCCACCGAATTTCCGACAGTTACATCTTGCTCAACCCCGCATCGTAGAGAAGACCTACCCGCATATTCTATATAGCATCTGAGAGAGTGATGTTTGCCCGTCACACTGCATTTTGAAATGTAAAAAATGGTCCAGAATTGACCGGCATATGAATGATCAAAAAGACGTCTGTTTTTGCCGAGAATTTCCCGACTTTTTTGCAATTTACTTTATAACGTTTTGCAGACTTGGGATAAATGCACGCCACATACAGCAAAAAAACATGGAACATGTTTTTTAAACATAACATGTTAAATGGAAAGAAATGATTGAGAATTGACCAAGCTATAATTGTTTGAAAATATGAGCTTTAATCTTTGAGAATACATGTGTCTGCCCTAAGCCCCAGCCAGGCTGCAAGCTAAAAACACCCAAACCACACCTATGCATAATGTAACGGGTATAGGAGGTGTTTAAGGGAGATAGGAATGGTAACAAAATTATCGACTTTAGTGTGGGAACGCCTCTTCCCCAATGCTAAATGCCCTTGCTTACATTAACGTATAACGGCTAATGTAACCAAAATGGAGCCAATAGTCGCAAAATTAGTTGGACTGATTTTGTGACTGTATCAGTCATTGAAAATAAACCAATTGCATGGAGTAACTGGAAGACATGTTGTTTAGCTAATTAATGCCACACAACAGTGGTGACAATTGCTGACCTACAAGTTCACTATGTGACGCAATAAGACATGTTGTTTGTGGAGTCTACCATCTCAGTGGCCTTGTGGCTAGAGTGTCCGCCCTGAGAGTGGGAGGTCGGGGTTTGTTTCCCGAACGGGCCTCATACCAAAAGCTCTTAAAAAGGGGCCCAATGCCTCGCTGCTTGGCACTCAGGGTAAGGTCCCTGCGACATACTACAGGGTTTACTTAATAATAATAATAATAATAACTTGCATTTATATAGCGCCTTTCAAGATACCCAAAGCGCTTAACAACAAAAGAACAACAAAACAACAAAAAAACAACAACAAAACTGAACAGTACTTCAAAAGCCTTTGATGTAACAGAGTGTACATCAAAGGCTCGGCCTAACTCATGACATCATGGCTCACCATCAGTTTGACAAAATGAACAGCCGAAAGGGATGAATGTCTAGATTGAATTCCTTTGCCCGACGAAAGCGGATTCCATTCTTCTGTTGCTGGGGGCAATCAATATGTCAAGAGGGCTGCTGAATCAAACAACTGCAGTACCTGTGCTGACGCCACAGATGTAGTCAAACAGCTGGTAGATGGGCTTCCCTGTCAGTGTCTGCAGCTTATGGAGAGTCTGCAGGGCCACCAGTCCTCTGCAACCGAAATCCAAACGCAGATTAATTAAATGTCAGTCACTGTGGCAGCCAACAGAGCAAACACAGCCCTTCGGATCCTTCATAATATCCTTCATAATATTGGAGCGAGCATCACTCTAATATTAGATGCGGGGACAAACGTAATTGCTCTGCTGCTCTTTAAACAAGCGGGAAACAATGTTAGTCAATTTCGCTATTGCTTTCTCACTTTAGGCGGCAGTTCACCCTTTCAATGCCCACATAGCGAAATTGACTAAAATTGTGGCCCGCTTGTTTAAAGTGCAGAGAAATTACAGCATTGAAAAGGTTAACCTCCCACCTAAAGTGAGAAAGCAATAGAGACAGCTACTCCAAAGAGAAATGTTTCATCTTTATATTTTGAATATGGCCCTACATGGGGTGAATGAGGAATTCGATATCAAACCATTCCTGTAAATGTAAATGTAAACTGATATTTGGTCTTGTCTCTCTTGTTTGTCTGGTTGTTATTACATGTGTATTGACATTGCTTTATATATAGTTTATATATAGTTCACTCCCTCCGATCAGATTATTATAGGTCTTGTGTGTGTGCCGTTTTCACCCCTGGTGCCCACACCATGACACATTTTAATACGTCATTCATGTTTGGGTCTCTGTCCCAAGGTGCTTACAATCATTGTTAATCATTTTTGCCTATTGATTGACTTTTATATAAGTCTACTGTGCGGCACTGCTTATTCAGTATACGTTGTACCTGACAAAGGCCACTGAAGCTTTTCAAAAACACTAATGTGTTTTTGATCTTTCAACTAATAACATTTTGGGAGCTTTTAAAACGGTGCACAGACGTATTTCTTTTTTTTTTTTAATCTACACTCACCGGTTCCGCCCAGCTGGTAGGAGTAATTGCAACAGTGACAAATATGTAACATTTAAATATGGAGATGAGATGTTTCTGTCCGACGAATGTGATGTTATGAAGCATCAGAGTTGTACCTTGTTCCTCCTCCGTCTATAGCCAGCACCCGTATCCCCCTGCCTTTGACGGGGTCGTTGTAGCCCACCAGGGCCAGAGCTTCTCTCACGGCATCTTGCAGGGGAGGGTCCCTGGCCTGTCTGAGACGCAGTAGGCAGGGCAGCACGTTCTCCTAATATTGACAGGTAGGACCAGGAAAAGATCATTTTCACTAAATGTGCTCAGCAGAGGATGTGCGGTTAGGTCAGTGGTTTTCAAAAAGTGGTCCAGGAACCACCAGTGGTCCTTCAGAGGGTTCCGGTTGATCCCCAGCTAAATGATAGACTGTTGGTAACCAAATGGGACCTTATAGATCTGTAACTCTTGAGATTGTAAAATGAAACCAAATGGACCCTCCCGGGTCCATTTGGTTTCACTTCACGCTCTCAAGAGATGTTTAATTATATTTAAACATCCGAAATAGAAAATTAGAAAATGTAGAATTGTTATTTTGACCAACAATTTGCCAGTTATCTCTCCTAAATTGTGTACACAAACTTGAACAACCTTAGTCTTGCAACCGAGAGACTGAACTCATTATCAAATGGTAGTCCGTGGCTAAAATGCAGAATTAACAGTCAGTGGGCCCTGGAATCAAAAAGGTTGAAAACCACCGTGTTAGTCTTTTAGTAAGAATGAGTAGAGTGAGTAGAGTAGACGAGAACACAGGCACACACCTTGATGGCAACCCCTCGAGTCTCTGGGAACTCCAGGAGATGGTAGCCAAGTTCCTCCACTCGGCTGGTGAGGAGCTTGGTGTCAGTGACTCTCTGCAGGCCCTTCACCAGAGCTCTGGTCCTGTTGTCTACGCTCACTCTGGCTATGATCTGGGGTGACAAATATACCGTATACACATCATGAGTGTCATTAAAAGGCAGATTGTTAAAACGAACATATTAACTAAGGAACACAGCGATGCCTATTGGTTCCCCCCACCAGGAGAGCCAGAGAAGCCATCATCGGCAGTTTTTCTAGTATAGTTTGTCGTTTACTTTTAATGCAGTAATGGTCTTTTACTTCTCTCTCGAAAGGTATTTAATAGTCGGTTGGAAACTTGTAATAGGGTTGAGAGAACCACTAGGTAAGTCTTTTTACCATCTGGCCTACCTTCTCTCTCTGAGACAGCAGCAGTTTCTTGGCTTTCTCTTCCTCGCTCTCAGTCTTCTCCACAGACCCTTCAGGCAACGCTGGTTTGTCCTTCTCGGTGATGGCGCCCTTAGAGTCCGCCCTGAACTTGGGGACCAGTGGGGAGATATAGCTTCCAACAAAGGCTTGGACACTGGGCCGTGGGTCGGAGAGGTAGTGGGAGAAGCCCTTCTTTGGGGAGGTAACGGGCACCGGGACAGAGTCTGTCGCAGGAGAATCGGGAGAAGGCATCGGTGTGGGAGGATTAGTGTTTTCGGGAGGTGCAGGGGGAGTGAGAGAAGCAATATCGGTTTCCACAGGTTTGGCCTCCGCAACCGGTACCAATGCAGGGGCGTGCTCTGTAGGGGGAGGGGCTTGGTTAAGGGCAGCCTCATTGGCGGTGCTTTTCTCTGCGCTGCACTGCTGCAGCCTGTAGCTGTCGTCATCCCGCTGCGTCTGTGGCCCAACGTTGAAGTGGTTGTTGACATGCTGGGCCAGCGCGCTGTAGGTCTCGTCCATGTTGGCAGACAGAGCTGCGGGGTGGAACCGCTGCAGAGTTTGTTTCGCCCTGTTGGAAGAGGAGCTGGTGGCGGCAGACACACTCGCCGCCGACACCAAGCTAGGTTTGGGCTTCCTGGTGACAACGAACGGCTTCTCTGTGACCTGCGGCGGCGATGGCTCCTCTGGCTCTCCTTGTGTGGCTCCTTTCTGCTCTACTTCCTCCTCCGGAGGTTTCGTGGTGGTTTCACTGGCAGCGACGGCGGCGGCTGATGTTTTGGTCAGAGCCATTTCGCTTGTGGCGACGACAGGCTCTGCTTTGACCACAAGTTCTGGAGCCTTTTTTGCACAGCCGGCACCGGCGACAGCACCGCCGGGCTTGAGGCGGGAGATCTTGGTGAGGAGGTCCGTGCTGCCGACCGCCTTGGTGACGCTGTCCAGCGTGGTCCAGATCCGATACATGCGTTTGGCTGCCTCACATCGAACACTGGTGGCAGATTGAAGAATGTGTCGGCGACGTCAGGCCTTCAGCGTCTGGGCTTGTGGTGGTTGTGTGAAGCAATGGGCCATTCTGAGTCCGACACCCACCCTGCCATAGGATATAGGCCTAGTGGTTCCAATCCAATAGGCTTAGGTAGTGGATCACATCTTATTACATCTGCAACAGAAAACGCATGAAGAAGTGTTAAACTCAAGGAGGGACAATTGACCGCAGGATCTCAAAAAGAGATGCAACGGAAGCATCTTTCTTTTTTAGAGTTGAAGTCAAATTGCGCTCCATTTTGGGCTGATTTGCTCACATTATGAAGGTATTTTCTATCACAGAGGGTCATAGATTTGTTTTCCCCTAAAAAAGGGATTTATGATTTTTTGGGTCTTCCCCTACATAAGTCATTGATGTAGGACTAAGTTTGTGTTAGCACATAAGTTACCCCTCAAAAATTATAATAAATAAACAAAAATAAACTACCCCTATTTGGGGCACATTATTATAGTGGGCATGACATACAGATGTTGTTACTGAGGCTCTACGTCATTGAAGAGGGCCTCATTGTGTATATTTCTTATTTTGCCGCTGCTCAATACAGTGAATGATTGTTACCCATACAATACTTTATCCTTGGGTCGACAGAGGGCTCTGGTGTGCTTTAATGGTCGCCAATGGCAACCTCTCAAACAACACACTACTTCCTTTTAAAAGTCCCGCTACTGCTATAAAAATATATATAGGCTACAGTATATAATACCTTTGCAAACTATCTAACATCGTTGAATTGAACCCATTCTAGAATCAATCGATCAATCCGAGACGACGAGGCCATTGCCAATGGAAGACGATGATGATCGGCCTCCGTCGAACCTGAGTTCGGCAGCAGAGGAGCTGGTAAGCGAGGTGTTGCAGCGAGCTCAGCGCCACGTTCAAGTTGTCACCGAAAAAAGCGATCATCCACCAGTCATCTCCGACCCAGAAAACGTCGCAGGCGACGACAAAGAGGAGGAGGTGGCGAGAAACATCGCCTGGACCGCGTGCGGTGTCTTTACGGTGGAGCTGGGCAAGAAGCAGATCGAGGAGTACGTCCGGACCTGCTGGGACTGGGGAGAGGAGGAGGGTCCGGAGGGGGACCGGCGGCGGGCCTCCCCATCATCATCATCGCCGTGGCTGTCCAGCCTCGACTTCATCCGGACCACCGAGGAGCCGGAGCGGCACCGCAGCCTGCACCACTATCGCCTCCGGTGCAGCGTGCCGACGAGACGGACGCCTGTCCCCGAGGCGACCGCCTGCGTCCACTTCGTCGTGGAGGTAATACCGAACGCTTCAAAGTTGTGTATTTTTCAGTAGGCCTACATTTTATCATCCATCTGTCTAATGCAGTGGTTTTCAACCATTTTCATACCAGGATCCACTATATATCCAGCATTTGAGCCACGGACCCCCATTTGATGACATTTTAGCTCAACAGACCCCCAAAACTAAAGATCTATTTTGCTTTTGTCCACAATAGGCTACTAGGCTGGATTTGGGAAACAAAACAGTCAAACATACAGGTCAAAATGACCATTTATCTTCTACATTCTGATTCTCTAGTTGTGTAGACTTGAGCTGATTCAGAGGATGAATATTTTAACTCTTGAGAGTGTAAACATGAAACCAAATGGACCCGCAGGGGTCCATTTGGTTTCATTTTACATCTGGTTAACCAACTTTTCATCATTTAGCCCGGGGACCGCCTGGAAATCTCTCAAGGACCACTGGTGGTCCCGGGACTACTGAACTAATTAATCCATCCATCCATCCAGGTCTCCCAGCGGGCCAGAGCCCGGGCCGTGCCCGTGGAGGTGCGCTTCGTGGTGGAGTCCAACCGGCTGGTGCACACGGCGGGGAAGAGCCGCTTCCGAGAGAAGTGGCTGCGGGACGTGATCGAGAGCAAGGCGGCGGTGCGATCCGCCGTGGACTTCTGATCCGACCGGGACAGGGACTGGCCATGCAGGACAAGAGAAGCGAAGCCGTCCGTTGTCGGCGGCTACTGTGTGTGTAGCCTGTTTGGTTGACCATTGAACCAGCTGCCCCATTCACAAACAGATATATGCTATTTACATCGTAAATAGCATATATCATATAACCAGTCAACGCAATTGCGACTAATAATAAAGAATGCTGTCGTCTTACCGTAATCAAGTATGCATTGTTACATACGCTGTTTCATTCAAAGCGGCTGTTGTGCTGATGTGTAGTTGTTGTTGTACCAAAAAAGATAACAGGAAGTGCAGAGGATGTGACGACACGTTACCGTTCTAGATCTCGGAGAAGGAACGCGATTTGGTGTGTGTGTGTGTGTGTGTGTGTGTGTGTGTGTGTGTGTGTGTGTGTGTGTGTGTGTGTGTGTGTGTGTGTGTGTGTGTGTGTGTGTGTGTGTGTGTGTGTGTGTGTGTGTGTGTGTGTGTGTGTGTGTGTGTGTGTGTAGGCCTACTAGGCCTATACTTAAAGTAGTCAATTGGAAGAAGTGTAAACTGCAATACATATTCTTTCAGCACCATGGAGAGCACCTGTTGACACAAATATCAAGATCCATGTCATTGTCATTTTGTATCAATATGTCCTGTAATAGTAAAGTGGCACATATAGCTTTGGGAATTATTCTCTCCACCTTAATAATACCAAATGGTATTGTATCTTATATTGTTTTAATCATTGATTATTCACCTTTACAACAATGTATGGCATATAGAGATCAGACATTCCTGGAACGAGTAACATTGCTAAACATGTGGGTTGCAGCCCCCGAAGCTTTGCCAAAATGGCTAATGGCTTGCATCAACCATTGCTTTTGAGGGTCACTATAGGCCCAGATTCTAAAGATATGGGCTCTCATAAAACTTGGTCATAAATTGTGAAAGGTACCAGGGATGACACCAAATGATGCCCCCACTATGTATGCTGAAACACCAGCTTTCGATTATCCTATTGGACAGGCCCATATCCTGAAGGGATGAACATATACTTTAGCATCTTTATTGCTGCTTTTTCTTCTTTTGTGTATCATCCTCATCCTCAGTGTGCAGCTGGTTCAGTATAGGGTCCATTGCCGGCGCGGTAGGTCCTCTCCTTCAACGCCGTCACTCAGCGGGTCACAGATGTAGAAGTGCATAAGTGAGGGCCCAGCAGACTCCCACTCCTGCTTCCAAGATCCCGCCAGCCAGGCAGTGGTGGATAAGTCCTCCAGGATGAAACATAACAACCCTTGTGGTAAGGGTGGCGGGACTTGAGCCTGTTTGGAGGCTTAATTTCCACTATATGGTGGCGTGCAGGTATGCCAGTCATGCATCTTGGCTTCCCTATAGCTGGATGCTGTAGCCTCTTGTTGCAGGCAAACAGGGGCAATTTTGGCAAGGACAGCAGGAATGACACAGGAGTGGGTTACAGGCAGCCAGATGTCACATTTTCTCCTGTTGTCTTCTGGGGAATCTGGGATGTAGATGAATGCCGCACAGGTTGCATAGCACCGTCTTTTCTTCTGAGCTGTAGATGTACGTTGTATCTTCAGAATACATCTTCAGAATCTGGACCTCAAAAGCAAGGCTTGATGCAAGCCATTTGCCTTTTTATCAAACTTTTGGGGGGTGCAACCCATGTTTTGTTACTCATTCCAGGAATGTCCAATCTCTATATGCCATACCTTGTTGTAAAGGTGACTTATCAACAATTAAAGCGATATAAAATACAATCCCATTTGGGATTATTAAGGACTAATTCCCAAAGTTAGGTTTCTGAACTTATGTGGGCCACTTTAGTACAGCACATATTGATCCAAAATGACATTGACCTTTGACACGAGGCTGAACTTAAATTGCTGCTGATGTCAGAATCATCCAAATTAGCCCATTCTTAATTCTCCTTTCACTAAATATCATTTATATCAGATATAAAGGCCAAAAATGTATTCGGCTACTCTTCTGAAACTGCTATTACACATTTTTGCATTCCTCAATATCATAAGAATGTAATAACACAGGCTATGTCCCTTTTTATGGCCGATATGTCATTCAGGCCATGGCCTAATAGTAGGCTACGTAGTAGCCTACTGAGCACAAGGTCTAAGATGACTAAAAAAGGTGTTTTTCTAAAAGGTGGAAGTTTTTTAGAGTTCTATTCTTAGATCAGACGTTGATTAGGCATCGTCTAATCTAAGATAACCGTTGATTGGGCAGTAGTAAAGCATAATTATGCAGTTCTGCACGTCACAGAGAACGTCAGCCAGGCTGTAGACCTGGCCAGCATAGTTCGATAACCTTTAGATAACACACTTTGATTCGGTTCAGTTTGATGATTGCCTTCGTGGGTGGTCGCCGCCGGGGAAAGAGGAGATCGAATCCAAGCATGCAGCCTGCTGCCTGGGCCAGGCGCAGATCAGTGGCAGTGCGGCTGCCCATGAGCTAACAGCCGAAGATGCAACCACCCTGAAGAATAAACATTGCATTGTACTCTTAAACCTAGCCTACATCGATTGATATATAAGGCATATAGAAACTAGATTTTTTTAAAGACTATACGACCTCCATATCCAGAACTTTTTTTATTGATTTGTTGTGCTGTTGTATTGCTCTTCCCTGTTTCTGTTAGGCTATATTATGATTTCTTGTTATATTGTTTTGTTTATTGTTTTTGTTTATTGCTTTGCCCGTGTAAACGTATGGTTTCTCATGCCAATAAAGCCATTTGAATTGAATTGAATTGAATTGAATTGAATTGAATTGAATTGAATTGAATTGAATTGAATTGAATTGAATTGAATTGAATTGAATTGAATTGAATTGAATTGAAGTGAAGTGAAGTGAAGTGAAGTGAAGTGAAGTGAAGTCAATTGTATAGGCTAATAAGTCTATTATCTGACATCGAGACGTTGTTTTAATTAGGCCCTACTTCCCTATAAGTGAAATCCAAGTCTCCAATATAACCACCCGAGTTGCTCCAGTTACAGTAGTTTCGGATGAATGAGGCAGTGCACAAACAATCCAGGATTTTCATTGTGTTTTTTGTGTAATTCATTCGGATGGGGTCCTATATTATTGGGATTTTCTTCATTGTGCTCCCGCGTACTGTAATTCAGTGTCCAGAGAAAGTGTTTATTGAGTCGTGCTTTCATATGAAATGTACTGAATGCATTCTGCAAACAGTTAACAATCGCAGCAGGCTCAGTCCTGCACTTCCAATTTTCTTTTGAGTGCAGTCTCAGTAATCATGCAAGGTAAAAAACGCAACACACACTGCTGTTATATAATAAAGACCTGAGTCTTGGCTGTCTTGAAAGTTGCACCTGCGCTCCACGGTACAATGCTGCAAACGATTACAATGGAAAAATGGATGTGGGCCATATTATAGGTCGTTATATGTATAGGACAGGATAATGACTTGAGTGAGTTGAATGAGTTCAATTCAACCTGACAGCCGCAGTTACACTATAAAGGTAATTACTCTTGAGTGCACATATATTACCTCACAATATACAGTATATAGTGTAAGAATATGTTTCTTGACTTTTGTGGTCACGATTGAGCATTTGTAAACGCTGCTTCAAAGTAAGGCCATG
Source organism: Benthosema pterotum (assembly GCA_039105355.1). NCBI lineage: Eukaryota > Metazoa > Chordata > Actinopteri > Myctophiformes > Myctophidae > Benthosema > Benthosema pterotum. The sequence goes on from CM076987.1 coordinate 22,560,865, forward strand.
TTTTAATTAATAATGTCTGCGCACGTTGCGCACATCATGCGAGCCATGTTTTAATTCATAGTGTCTGCGCACGTTGCGCACATCATGCAAATGCTGCGTGCACCTGTCTCCTTCGTCTTCAGCACTTCGCAGTTTAGAAGGTACCACCAACACTACATTTTGAAATGTATTCAAGTAATGGGTACACTATGTAGCCTACCATAGTATAACATATACCCCACTTAAAGGGGAACTTTCTACTACACTATGTCATTAATTAGGCTACTGTACCTGTACCACACTGTTGTGATAAAAAAAGGCCCCCCCATTCTGTTTCCTAGAAATGGAGGCCTGAAAAAATCATTAACATCATGGTCAAACACAACTTGATGACATCATCAAGTTTTGTTTCACCATGTTAATGATTTTTCTTCCACACCTTTTTTCCTGAGGGTGTAGAAATGGAACCAAATGGATCCGCTAGCGCTAGGGTCCATTTAATTGGTTCACATTTGTATCCTCTCAGGAACATTTTGAAAATGCGTGGAATTCCCCTCTATCTTAGTTTATCATTCTGTAATAACATAATAACACTTTATTTATTTTTACAGTGAAATCACCAGTCTACAAATGCTGGAATTCCATTTAGTGCACGGTGCACCTAGACTTGTGCACTCCTACACACAGCGGTTGTGCTGTTCAGACCGTCACCATTGAATCGTTTAATTGTTGCTGACAGGGTGGCGGGGGTTAGGGGCGGGGGGGTCTGGCTGTGCCTGCATCCTCAGTCTGAGTCATAAGTCCACATGAGGCGATAAGAACAGCTGTGGGTTTTTAGCTGCATTCGGTACCGTATAGGCTCTTAAAGCCGTGGGGAAATGGACAGTCCATTGGACAGTCGAAAGAATTACGCAGCGAATGACACGGCGGCACCCGAGACTGGGGAGGGCGCCGCACAGGGCGCGTACGGGCGCTTTGCGCCGATCAAAGTGGCCATTCTGGGTCTGATCTTTCTGCTCGCCACGTGCGGGAACCTGTTCGTGCTGTGCGTCCTCTGGAGGAAGCGCAAGAGGCGCACCAGGACCCAGCTGTTCCTGCTCCACCTGAGCCTGGCCGACCTGGCGGTCGCCTTCTTCCAGGTGCTGCCGCAGCTCTGCATCGAGATTACGCACAGGTTCCGCGGCAACGACTTCGCGTGCCGCGCGGTGAAGTACCTCCAGGTGGTCGGCATGTTCGCGTCCACGTACGTGATCGTGGCCATGACCGTGGACCGCTACCACGCGGTGTGCCGACCGATGGTTTCCTTCTTCAGGGGGTCCTTTCGGAGGTACGTGGCCATCGGCGCGGCGTGGATCGTCTCGCTCGTCTTCAGCATGCCGCAGCTGTGCATCTTCTCCCTGCGCGAGGTGGAGGAGGTAGGGGTGGGCAAAATAATCGATATGCCAATTCTTAATGCCATGATATCAATATCGAATCCAGGTTCAAAATCAATTTTTGATCGATATTTATGCTCATGTCAGAAAGACTGACTGACCTCACTATAGGCTGCATTGATGTGTGATTGAACTTGTTCTTGTCTATATTGTTTAAAATTGTTTTAAAATATTCTAGTTGATGCAGTCATGGTCCATATTGTTGGAGATGTTGGCAAGATAAATCACAGACATGTTGAAACACAACTTGGCGAAATCATCAAGTTGTGTTTGTGTATTTTTCTTGTAGGACTTTTTTGAGGGCACAAATGGAAGCATGGGCCCTCAGAAAAATCTGCAAAATGTGTGAAATCCCCCTTGTTCTAGTATAATAAAACCACAATTTGTGGGGGAAAGTTTGATATATCATATCAAATCGAATTGCAGCATAATTAAGAATCGCAATATAAATCGTTTCAGAACCCTACATATCGATATTGTATCGTATCTTGAGGTAAGTGAATCGTCCCATTTCTAGGAGGAGGACGTCTACGACTGCTGGGCCACGTTCGTGGAGCCGTGGGGGAAGAGGGTCTACATCAGCTGGATCACCCTTTCAGTGTTCGTCGCACCGGCCTTCATCTTGCTCTATTGCCAAGTTCGAATAAGCGCAAGGATTTACTCCATGGCGAGGAGGAGGAAGAAGGCTGCCGCCTCCGCCGAGGGACGCGCCTCCACCAACAGCTCCAAAGGGGTCTCCAGCGCCATGCTGAAGACTGTGAAGATGACATGCGTTATTATAATGGTGTACACGGTGTCCTGGACCCCGTTCTTTGTCGTGCAGCTGTGGTCCGCCTGGAGCCCGAGTAGCGCGCCCACAAATGGTTAGTAGTAGCCTATAACCTCAGTGGTGTGTGTGGTTTGTGGTTTCCAAAGTCCCTGATGGAGTTCCAAGGTGCTAAATCAGTGGTTTTCAACAATGGTTTTCAACAACGAGTCCCCCCACTTCTCTCACATCTAAAATATTTTGGGGGGCAAAAATTGTTTTTTGACTTGCCATTTACTTTTATGGATACAATTAAGCATGGTAAACCTGCATCGTTCTCAATATACTATTCAATATGCATGTTTTGTCTGTGTCTGTCTGCGTTGTGCAGGTGCGTGCACCTGCACGTGCACGTGCGTGCACGTGTCTTAAGAGGCGTCCCCCCACTTCTAAAAGTACCACTACAACACTGCCCACTATTCAGCATTTGAGCCACGGACCACCATTTGATGACATTTATGCCCCAAAGACCCAAAACTAAAAGATCTAGCTTTTGTCCACAATTCCAGACTGGATTTCGCAGACGAAACAGTAAACAAAGTAACAAACTATAAATACAGATCAAAATGACCATTCAACTTCTACATTATCTAGTTGTGTTGCATGTGCTAATTCAGATGATTAATATTAATATTGTTTATGTGTAAAGATGAAACCAAAAATAGACCCGCAACTTGGCCGCAATTCCATTTGGTTTCATTTTCAAAGAGTTACATCTGGTTAACCAACTTTCCATCATTTACCTGGGGCCCACCTGGATCCCTCTCAGGACCACTGGTGGTCCCCGGACCACTGGTTGAAAACCACTGGGGAACCAAATGGATCCCTTAGGGTTCTGTAAGCGGGTTGCAACGCGACACCCCCAGGAAATTATCACTGACTTTACTTTACAATAGACTTTCAGAAATGACATTAAATGGGTACACAGATACAGACCACTGTAATAAACCAGAGCTGTAAAATATTCTCTTGGCCGTCCCGCATGCACCCGGTTGCACACGCGTTATACGCTTGCACGAGCACGACACGCACAACAGGTCGTTATGCGTAATAGGCCTGCACTCTCTGTACAGCTCTTAGAAAACAGAAAATATATTTGTATATATATTTGACTATGTTAGCGGCCACTCAGGGGAGAGCATAGGCTATACCCATTCATCAGTGTCAGTTGTATTTCCAGTTCCAATTTTGTCTAATTTGCCACCTTGCCACCTTTGAAAGGAACAGAAGGATCAGGCCTATAGGTAAATATTAATACATTAATTCATTGAAATGTTTAAACCGCCAAGAAAAAATAATTTACAGTATCATCAAATATGTAGGGATGTCCAAAAGGTAGAATGTGATCTACCAGTATATCACACAGCTGCGCAAGTATAGTCCCTATATAACTGCAGGTCAACTCAAACCCCAAATTTCAGACGCCAGTAGTAGTATATACTGTACAAGAAACCCCTTCCAATTCTCCCCCACTATTTTTCATTTTAAGTGCATTATTCTTAAGCACTGTATAACAGTAAGCAACATCACTCCTACAAAGCTCCCACTTTCTAGGGACCTTGAATAGATTTTCATTAATCACATTTTTGATGTGTAGATCTTGTCGAGCCTTTCATTTTGAAAGTACTGTAGCTCTCAAGTCACCGCTGACATAATGCATTCAAGAACATCGCTAAAAGATGTACAACCTCTCTCTCTCTCTCTCTCTCTCTCTCTCTCTCTCTCTCTCTCTCTCTCTCTCTCTCTCTCTCTCTCTCTCTCTCTCTCTCTCTCTCTCTCTCTCTCTCTCTCTCTCTCTCTCTCTCTCTCTCTCTCTCTCTCTCTCTCTCAGGTCCAGTGTTTGTCATCATTATGTTGCTGGCCAGTCTCAACAGCTGCACCAATCCTTGGATCTATCTATACTACAGTTGAAAACAATCCGAAATAACCCACACTATGAGTTTTCAAATGTCCATGGGAACTGGTACTGATCACATGAAGAGCAAATAAATGGACCATGAGACCATTATGAACAAGTGAGGTGGAAGCCACTTATGTGAAATGTGAAAACAATTTGTTTGTTTTCGAGTCACAAAAATGGTATCTGTTACCTGAAATGGTGTAGGCTATATCTCTTTTTATATTAGTACCACCAGTGTTGTCAAGTAACTAAAGACAGTAATATATTACTTTCAGTATTATTACCCTCGTGGTGGAACCGTGTGTTATAGTGTTTATTCATGACTGGGTCGGGGTCAAGTTGTTTTTCAGGCTGTTGATCTGCGGGCCAGAGATCTAAACTCAAAAGTGGAAAGATGCAAACTTGTTTGCAATAGTTAAAAGGATAGTTCCGATTGTTTTACGTTAGGCTCTATGAAATTGGCACTAAGGTAGTGGTTGCAACTGTAATTGATGTCCAGAGTCTCGTGGGGGGATAAGCATACTCATCCAGGGATCACAGGTGGCATTGTTGATATACACACTGTAAATACTAAAACTGCACATGCGCAAAGAATGTTCAGTTCTTTATGGCATAAAGAACTAAGTCATTGGGCAACCAAGCAGAATCAATTGGTTGCATAAGTTTATGCAACCAAGTCATTCTGGTTGGTTGCATGCAACCAAGACATTCTATCTTTACATGCCACTGTCGTCTGTGGCAACACACTTCAAACTGACTTTACAAAGAATGAATTAATGATTTAATTCCTTTAATACTAAATTACCAAAGGGGGTTAAAATGAGGAATTGTTGTTGAACAGTGTTTTATTTTGTTTGTGTGTTGTTGTGGGATTTTGGTGTCCTCAACTCTTTTGTAATTTACTGTGATTGTTTTGTGATGTATTTTGTAATCGATTTTGTGGCGATGAAACAATATGCTTGTCTTGAGCCAGCAAAGAGCAGCTTTACAACTTTTGGTCAGTGCGCTAGAAATGATGATGAAGAACAGCCAGTCAAAACGTTCCTGTCATGGCCACAAGTTTATTAAAGACGTTTAAACTGTCTTCGTGTGAATGGTTCCTTCCTTTGTTGCTAAAACTTTAGTTATTTCACGGTCTGTCTACTCGGGCTTATGGGAACAAGACAGTTTTTAAGTTGCTTGATTATAAGTGGATGTCGCGATACTTATACTACTTCTATATAGTAGTATAGTAAGTAGAATAAAGTAGTACTATCGGTATCGGAAAAAGTATGGCATCAGCCCTTTTTTGGTCATCGGCAGATACTGTATGGGTATCTGAAAAGTATCAGTATCAACGCTTATTTGTCATACTGCACTCCTTATTTGTCATTATAAGGTCATATTGGCATTGGCAAATATGCCAGTCCAATTGCAGGTCTGACACAGGGGTAAGGGATTGACACTATGGTAGTTAAATAAAATGTTGGGCCATGTGGAGTTTGCTTTAGAGTTGCCCAAGTGCACATTTGAGTCTCATATCCCCAGTTGGTGGAGTTCATATAAGAACTTTTTTTTTCTTTTATATTATTCTCTGGTATCGGTATCGGGATCGATTCGGAAATGAAAAAAGTGGCATCGGGACATCCCTAAATATAAGTATTGATATTGATATTCCTTTTATGCCTTTCTATAGCCTACGGGTTGACAGCTTACATACTTCATGTTCAGTGTGTAAGCTGTGTGGATTCACAAATAAAAATGTCCGGTCAGGCAAATGTAGGGAGTAGACTTCACCTGCCCTACGATTGTATTTACCTGGCTTTAATCCAGCCTCTAGTCCAGAGTGCTATAGTGGCACAACATATTCAGGTGCAGACAAAAACAAAACATCTATAAGCATCTATAAATATTTATAAACATTTATAGATGCTTATAGATGTTTAAATATGCTTCGATTAGCTTAGAGTAAAGCCACAAGGCTCACACTGCACTTGCATTTGTTATAGTAAACAAAACACAAGTACAATACATTACAGTATGTGAGACAGAGACATCACGCTACTGCTACTAGACCGACTACATCAGAGTAGGCTATAGTCAGTAGCAAGATCAAGATTTCTAGCCTGGACATTAAGGAGTCTAAGCCACATAATCAAGAGAAATTATATATTATACGGTATATTGAATATCGCAATATATCAAATATCGTGATATGTTCATTATCGAAGACTTAATATCGCCACCTATTTCATATCGTGAGGTACCAATGTTGTCCCAGGCTAGCCCTAATTTTCAACCAGTGACCCCAGGACCACCAGTGGTCCTTGAGAGGGTTCCAGTTGGTCTCCAGCTAAATGATTGGTTGGTTAACCAGATGTAACTCTTTGAGATAGTATTTTTTATACTATATATATAGTCTTTGGGGCGAAAATGTCATCAAACGGTGGTCCGTGGCTAAAAAGGTTGGCCTGGCTGGGACCAAAAAGGTTGAAAACCCCCTGATCTACAACAAAGTGCTCTTACAGAACCATTATGTAGGGGGGAAAAAACGGTTGCCCCGAACGACCAACACCGAGCCAATCGGGCCGCGTTTCGCCGCTGCCATGGAGACGACGAGCACTCGACGTCCCCCCGGGCGATGGGAGAGAGGGCTCTTTCTATTTTTTGTCCCGCCGCCCGCTCTGCTCTCGCGCCGTCCACCTCCATTGTGGATCATTCCATCCCTCTCTCTCCGCTCCAGTCTTCTCTGTTTTCTCTCTCCAGCCCGCCCTGCCTCCACCTCCACTCACTCCACCGCTACTCCCTCTCCGTACCGCGCAGGCCCGAAGCAGCGCAGCCGCAACGAGGTTAGTGCTCTACCGCGCAATCTCCAGCTTCAGCCTCGAGCCGCGGCGCAGCCGCACAGCCAGCCTGCAGCCGGCTGGCTGGAAGCTCAGCTCGAGCTCACCACCATCACACCGTCGATGCACTTTGTTTACATGTTTTATGCTTCGTTTTTCATTTTAAATTCCACTTTTCTTTGTTCGTTCTTTTTACATTAATGATCATTGGATCAGAGAAGGACCGACAACAGGCCGCCTCAGCGAGGCCTGTTGTTAGGTTTCCCCCCTTGTGTCTAGTCTGACCACCGTCCTGTTTACAATGCTACTGTCTACTGTTTATTATGATTGTGTGCCATCCTTATGGCTTATTGGTTTCACTGGATCACACGACACGCGTTAGTTCGTGTTGTTGTGTTTAACAACGACCAATTCAGTCGTCATATGCCGCTTGGGCTCGCCGTCAGAGATGCTTTAGCTTAGCTTTTGGCTAATGAGCCCAAAATATAGGGCATTTTTAGTACTAGCTTTAGCCACTGTTGTTGGCTAACCTCCAGTATCATCCATTCATGCATCACCATTCATAATGATAAGCATACTGTGTTCACACATCACGCATCATAATATGGCTATTAAAGGAGTTCAGATCAGGTGGGAGGAGGATAGTTCCAGACAGTGTTATTAATAATACCCCACATAATGGTTATGGTACTGCTGCAGCTCCTATATAAACTACCAGTATTACTGGTAGCCTATAGGATGATATTTTGTATTATTATCCATGCAGTGATCCTGGAAAAACTGCAATTTGAGGTTATGATATGTTAAAAGATGTCCCAAAGAACAATATATTGTAACTGGAAGATTACTGTAGCCTAGTGTGCATTGAAAAGTGATAACAGCAGGTTAGGGTAGTGCATGGATTTCAAAGTGGAGCCCTGGGGGATGGCTCCATGTGCCCCATGATGATGATGATGATAATGCATAACAATAATAATAATACACTTACATTTTAACCATTACATATTATAGCCTTAAAATGAAAATATAAATATGTGATTGTTTGCATATAAATATGGGATTGTTTGCATGGACCATCCATGGTGTGTTGCTGTCAGGCCGAAACCTTACATTGCCCTACACCCCCCCCCCCCCCCCACACACACACAATTTCATAATACTACAGTGCTACACAAAAGTAGAAGATCCACAAGGTCAACAACGCAGTGCAAATCGATGCAAATCTTACAAACCCACTGTCAGTGTTGAGTTTATCCATGATCCGACACACAATATTGGAGTTAGTTACTAGCAGTGTTGGGCAATACTACTTAAGTAATGACATTACTTAACTTACTACTTAAAAGAATAATATATTACATATTTCACTATTACTTTCCTAAGTTCCCCCTCCCACCTGCAAAGGAATAGAGATGTACACAATATGTTTAGTGACAACTGCAATGTACAGGTATGTCCTGTGTGCAGAATGCTGCTGTGGATTAGGATCTACAAACTACAGTGCATCTCTGTTATCTGTTGGTGGCTTGTAATGAGTAGTGAGGCATGTTTTGGCAGGGTAACACATTACTTATTACACATTTTGGCAGAGTAATGTCTTTACTTTACTTTTGCTGGACAAGGTAATAACATTACACTAGTTACTAGTGAATTAGCCAGTTTATGCAAGATCCCTTAGAATAATGGCTGAAATGAGGATGGAAAAACAAAATGCAAACTGTAGTATTACAACGTAAATGTAAAAGTAAATGATGAAGTGAACAGGGCTGCAGCAATAATCAAACAAATGGAATATTAAAATAATAGTAGATTAATCAGATCTAATTTTACATTGGCTACACGTTCGCTATTTCCATTACAACATTGTGTGATTGTGTATAAAACCCTAACACATGTTGAATAAATCACCTACTATTATGGGTTAATATAAGGGGATAGTAAAATTAATTCTACATATTTTAAACTAGTCTTTATTTTCACTTGATCACTAGTGTGATCTGTTTTTTTATTAGGCTCAGATCAACTCACAAAGTCCTTTATGTCCTTGCACATTTTAGAACTAAAAGATAAATTATATAACTTTAAATGCATTTATCTCTGAACAAGCCCTGGAAACAGCGAAATGTGAACAGGCTGTCATGTCAAATGTATTAACATCAACTCTTAGTTTATTATCTTTTAGATTTGTATTTGGATTTGTTTGCACAAATTCACAACAGAGGATTTTCTATGAATGATTTCATTAATCTTAATGGGACAAGCCTACCGACCTACTCGGCCTACTGTCAAAGTCTGTCAAAGATTTAAACACCAGCTTACATGGTGTAATTGTGACCGTATACGTTTTGCCTGTCGGTTTGCAACTGGACGGCTTAATGACAAAAACTTTCCTAGTCGTTGACTCCTAGGCCTAGATTACCAAAATACCAATTCAGCCAGGGGGAAATTAGGTGAAGGACATCATGGATAGCAAAACGGACCCAGAACTGGGTTCTGGGTTAATTATTTTACATACAAAAGTCCGTTAATTTGTCTTATCTCTCTCACTTTACACCAGTCAAAACGTTTTTTTTCCTGGACCGGCCCCAGTCCAGACCCCAGGAGGAGGTTTTTAATGTGATGGACGAGCACGGCGTTCACCAGACGGAGCACATGACCACCATCGAGGCCCATGCCGTCAGCCAGGTCCAGCAGGTACGTGCTCTTCTACCATCGCTAACTAAGAGTTGTTCCATACCGAGTGGGTATGGGACAATATTTGTTAGTTTATCATAAAAAAAGACAACTAAACATATTAATCATGCACTATAGCAGGGGCTTTCAACCATTTTGATACCAGGGACCACCATTTATTCAGCATTTGAGCCACGGATCACCATTTGATGACATTTTACTGTAGCCCCACAGACCCCAGAACTAAGGATTTCTTTTGGTTTTGTCCACAATTCCGTTTGCAATATCGCAAACAAAACAGTGTAGACTTATTAATTAAGTGGTGTTAATTCAGATGATGAATACTTTAACTCTTGAGAGTGTGAACATGGAACAAAATGGACCTGCCATGGTCCATTTGGTTTCATGTTTATGCTCTGATCTTTCATGTTTATGGTTGGTTTGGTTTCATGTTTATGCTCTGATCTGTAACCATGCTCACTGTCTGTACCGCAGGTCCACGTGGCCACCTTCACAGAAGCGACCATGATGAGCGCCGAGGAAGACTCCACGTCCTCGCCGGACGATGACACGTACGACGACTCGGACATCCTGAACTCGGCCGGCAACGACGAGGTCACGGCTCACCTGGCCGCCGCAGGTGGGCGCAGTACTAACTAAGTTCCCCCTTGGACCAGTCACTGGTTCGAGAACGGTCGTTGTTCCGACATCGTCAACTATTCTCTACCCCTGTGCTAAACAAAAATGTGGGTCGGGTCAGGTTGCAAAAGCCATAGTTGGCAAAGGAGTCGTTCCCAATAGACCTTTTCCACCCAAGGCTAGGACACTTTCCAGCCGGGCTCCTTCATTCCTATGTAAATATCATGGGCATTACACATTAAATACTGCTTCATTTTTGGTACCAGAACTTTAAAATCTCTTCCAAATCCATCAAGACATGCCCTATGCAGTGGCATTTATTTAAAAAAAAATGTTTATCAAAGCTGTTGGTGGAGAGGTTTCTCTATCACATATTATGCTTGGCTGTGATTGGACCATAGAGGTTTGGGGAGGGGTTTACTGAAAGGTCTATTCTGCTTTCTGGTCCTCATACGTCACTGGCTTCTCCCCTGCATTATACCAGTTCAATCTAAAGTCACGACGGTGGCCAATGTGCACCTCCGCGCCCCTGGCATGATATCGATCTGTGCTCGACTGGCACCAACGCAGACACCTTCAATGTGCCTGCGTGAATGACATGGGTGACAGAAAGCGATTAAAGCCGTTTCCAGCCACAACATGGTCAAATATACTTTGTATTATTTACAGGGATTTATGCACAATGGCACTTTGCATCAGCTTGTTGTGTGTGTGTGGGGGGTGGGGGTGGCGGGTGCATCCTTCTCAATCTAATTTATTCAGAAACAAAACAAAAGCCCCCGTGGTGGCCCCGCAGGGAACATTTGCATCTTCTGTATTCAAACATTTACAAAGACTTGCTTGCATCAGGACAGGATGCTTTGCATCTCCTGCGGTCGTGCTGTGCAGCTAAGATTAAGGTTGTGTCCTAGCCTGTGCCCTCCTGTGTTTATTTTTATCTGTGGCCCAGACAAATTGTTCCTCAGATAAAAATGACCACGTCTCGTCTGTCTTCACTGTAATGCACGTGTTGGGCCAGCAGGTGGTGCTAATGTTTTTAAACAATTTCACAGCACACACACACAGTAATAACTAAGCTATGATGACTAAAGCTATGACTAAATTATTATATTACATTGACAATTTTGACAAGGAAAAAGAGACAAAGGGGAAAGGATTAGCAGAGAAGATATTCAGTTTGTTTGGGCGTGGTGTGTGGAAATATGTTTTAATGGACTATAACTGTTGATGACAAAAAGAAGACATTTCTAACATGACTAAAATGTGACTGAAACTATGTTTGTAAATGTAATTTTATATAACAGACTATGACAAAATGTGAGGACAAAATTAACATTTTTAATCTGGTTGTGGCAGTTGTTTCACCCTTTTTCTTATCAAGGATCATTTAGCATGTGATCCACTGCCTAACCCTAACCCTAACTGCTATGACATATAGGGCCCGATTTTGGTTACATTAGCCCTTATGCGCAATTAACGCACTTAGCATTGGGGAAGAGGCGTTCCCACACTAAAGTTGATAATTTCGTGACCATCCTATGTCCCTTAAAAACCTCCTATACCCGTTAAATTATGCATAGGTGTGGTTTGGGCGTTTTTAGCTTTCATCCAATCCGTGTTGGTCTTGCCATTCCCTTTAATTCATCCCTTATCTATTTCCCTTATCCCTACTGCTATGTCTGACCCTCCGAAGCACGCAGCCTGGCTGCGGGCTTAGGACACACACATGCATGAGTAGCCTATTCTCAAAGATTATGCTCTCATTTTGAAACAATTATAGCTCGGTCAATTCTCAATCATTTCTTACCATTCAACATGTTATGTTGAAAAAACATGTTCCATGTTTTTTTTTTGCTGTATGTGGCGTGCATTTATCCCAAGTCTGCGAAATGTTATAAAGTAAATTGCAAAAAACTCTGGAATTCGCGGCAAAAAAACTTTTTTTTTGATCATTGATTTCTCGGTCAATTCTGGACCATTTTTTACATTTCAAAGTGCAGCGTGACGGGAAAGACCTCCTCTCTCAGATGCTGTATAGTATATGTGGGTAGGTCTTCTCTACGATGCGGGATCTAGCAAAATGTAAGTGTCGGGATTTTGGTGGAAACGGCCCACCAAATCCCCGACACTTACATTTTGCTCGATCCCGCATCGTAGAGAAGACCTACCCACATATACTACAGGTATACAGCATCTGAGAGAGGAGGTCTTTCCCGTCACGCTGCACTTTGAAATGTAAAAAATGGTCCAGAATTGACCGAGAAATCAATGATCAAAAAAAAAGTTTTTTTGCCGCGAATTCCAGAGTTTTTTGCAATTTACAGCATTGCGTCACAAGTTAATTAATGTATTTAATTATATTATATACTGTACATTACCTAAACACAAGGAAGTGACCGACAGCAGGCAATCTACAGCTGTTTATAGGACAATCCAGCATAAATAAGGAGATGAATTGAACTGGCGCCTTTCCACGTGGAGTTGTGGACATCTCCAAAGGCGCACAGACGCGCATCGTGCGCACGTGGCTCTGCCTTCGCGGATCGGTTAAGGGGTGGTCTGATGTGGCGTTATCTAGTTCCCAAATCTATTTGACGAAATTAGCAACTTAAGGGACTGCGCAACAAACACGCCCATGACCACACCTCCAGCCACAAATAACGGTGTCGGCATAAAGAATAGTGGCTAAGGGAAGAGAAAAGGTGACCAAAATAGCAATAAGGGAATTCGCTGCGGGTATCGGGTAACGTTAGGGACAAGGGGGGGAATGAAAATCGCGCCCATGACATATAATCATCAGACCCAAAACATAGAATATTTCGTTGTCAGATAAGATTTTGTCCACAATTCCATGTGGTGTATACTGTAGGTGTCAGTAACAGTAGGAGAGATATCAGTCAAACTTTGATCAAAATCAGTTCTTCTACATTCTTGAAAAGAAGTGATGCAGTCGCAGATTGAAACAATTTAACTTGGAGCGTGTTGGTAACCATTTCGTTATCAACATCATTTAGCTGGGGATGCATGTAACATCATGATACACTCAACTCACGATACGCATCACAATATGATGTTCAGCATATGATTTTTTACAATATTTAATAGAGAAATGAGATGATGGATTTTTTGGGGGCAGCTGCAGGCTGCCTAATAAACAGGCATGGGGACTTTGGAGATGGAAGGGTTGCCAAGATAGCCAGATAGCCAATCAGATAGCTGTACTGTGCTGCTGCATGTCTTTGTTGTCATTTTTCTTCTCACTATGTTGTTCTTGATCAGCACCGTCATACTGATGATCAATAATGGTAGTTGAGTTGAATGTGCCCTCTAGTGATGTCCAACAGTTAACCGTTAATCGTTAAGAATTTCGGTTATCGACAACATTAACGGCTAATGATTAACTGATAAAATAAAAAATAAAAGCGCACGTGACTGTCGGGGCACGCTGGACTATTCCAATTTCATCCACGTTATTACCCAATAGTCAGGGGAGCAGAGTGTGTGCGCTGCAGCCAGCAGCCACTGAGCTTTCACTAAACTTTGGTAATAACTATCTTTGTATGTATTTAAGCCTATAGTTTTGTTTTATGGATGTCAGTAAGGCCATTGATCTATCTGTCTGTCTGCATCACGGCACACGCTGCGCATATGCATGGCTATATGGAGATTACGCACGTGGCTCACCACAGAGCTTTGGTCATTTAGATGTCTACGTTGTAAAATAAATATTACACTGCAGTATTCGCGCGGTATAATTCACCTAGTTTTAGAAGGTGCTGCAGCTCACTTATGCTCTGTGAGCTTGTAGATTGTAGCCTACATTTATCGCGCAGCGCACAGTTGTTAAAATTGCATCATACAGTAGCCTATACGCAGGGTGCCGAGTGTGGGACTAGTACACACGTTATTGCTTAGCTCCGTGTGAGAGAACATTATAAACATGGCTAAAAGGGCACAAATATTCCTGTCTCTGACTATGGATTTGTTCTGCAGCAAGACGGCCCCGCGTCTGTGTTATATGTTTGGAGAACGTCGTGTGTCGGATGAAAACTCATTCGGTGAGAGACCGCGACTGAATGAATTGAATTGTGTCCGTGCACGCACGGCTGCGCCTGCGTGTGCGTAAATCTTGCACTGGGACTGACCGTTCTAATGTGAAAGTAATGCGAAAGTAAGAGTCTTTGGAGCGGCGCGTGCGTTCATACTTGAAGATGTTTTTTTTTTTGCCCGGATCTAACATTTCACAATTGGGGGGGCTTTATGAGGCAGCGTCATTATAGCGTCATTATAGTAAGGGCGTTTAGGGGGGCATTCCCCCCCTGGCCCCTGTGCTTTATAGCCGGCGCTGCAAACACGACCCTCCAAAAAAGAAAAGAAGCAAAGAAGGCGATCACGGACTCTTTCCTCTCCCTCGACCATCGCTGCGCACGATGGATATAATTGATAAAATACTGCAAAAGGTACACAGTAACAGTAGCATTTTCTCAGAACACATGCACAGGGCGCTCGCTGTGTTACAAGTGATCTCGTCGAGCAGCGAACACAAAGTGTTTGTGCTGTAACGCACGCACGCATTTGATAATTGGTTGCTCATTTCCGTCCCCGAAATTTGATTTCGGGGACGGGGGGGGGGGGGGGGGGGGGGGGGGGGGGGGGGGGGTTGTAGCCGCGTATAATTGGCCCTTTTTGATTGATTAAAATAGCACATTTTCCTTATCGGTTAACGGTTATTAACCGGCAGAGGTCTGACAACGATCGGTTAAGAAAATCTTTCCATTTGGCCATCCCTAGTGCCCTCTAGTGTTAGAGTCACGATGTATCTTTTTATGAAATAGATTCATATCGTCACCATTTCACATCGATATAAATTGATATATGGTATATATCAGTGGTTTTCAACCTTTTTCATACCAGGGCACACTACCTAGTCTGCATTTTAGCCATGGACCAGCATTTGATGTTGAGTTCAGTCCGAACCGAAAGTAAGGACGTTCAAGTTTGTGTCCACAATTTAGGAGAGATAAATGGCCAAACGTTGGTCAAAATAACAATTCTTCTACATTTTCTAAATGTGTACATTCTTGAAAGTTAATAATTCAGATGTTTAAATATAATTTAACTCTTGAGAGCGTAAAATGATCTCAAGGTTGTCATTTTGCGATCTCAAGAGTTACAGATCTATAAGGGTCCAGCTACTGGTCTGGCTACCAACTGTCCATCATTTAGCTGGGTTCCACCTGATGAAAACCCCTGGTATATATCAATACATGCCTAAAAACAACCAGTCCACTGGTCTTACGGTTCTTGGTTCTGTGTCATCTCTCCCTACCCTCAGGGCCGGTGGGCATGGCAGCCGCTGCTGCGGTGGCAACCGGCAAGAAACGCAAGAGACCCCACATCTTTGAGTCCAACCCTTCCATCCGCAAGAGGCAGCAGACACGGCTCCTCAGGTCAGCCTTGGAACCCACGTGATGAACAGCTGTGCGAAGAGATTCTATATAAAGAGGCGACACTCCCATTAAGTCCCATAGTGACACTTTCCTCCCATTGCCTCCACCATATTGGAGTGATTCCTGTTACTTTAAAAACAATGAAAAAGTCGTGTTGGTATTGCTGTATAAAACAAAAAATACTTGTCTTGTCATATTCTACTCTCATGTATTGATTTACTAATTTATTTATCATATTAATGAAGAGATCAAAGCATAAATTAGTATCATATTCATTGTGAATGTCACACACGCACGTACATGCACGGTTGTGCGTGCACGTGCATACATCCATGTGCACACATGGATGTATGCACGATTGCACGTGCACGCACAACCGTACATACTGTATATATGCGTGTGTGACGTCTTCCATAGGCAAAGCATTGTCGCTATACTGGAGTGATGTGCCACTGCCATTTAGTACTAATTCCAATATTTGTAGAGTGTTGTCTTTTTATCTAGGCCCTCTTTAACCAGGGGTTGACACTAACACTTGCCCGCTTGCCTGGGGCAAGTAAAAAAAATGGTGGGGCAAGTGAAGACTGCTACCTGGTTGCCCGATCGGGCAAGTGTGCACTATAACACAACACAAGATATATTTGTCTTGAAGGCAGTCATTGCACTCTGCCTCTGTGTCTTTCCCTGCTTTCTAGCGATCCACAATTCCAGGCTGGATTTGGGAAACAAAACAGGCAAATTAACATACACATCAAAATGACCATTAATCTTCTACATTCTCTAGTTATGTAGACCTGGGCTAATTAAGATGATGAATTTTAACTCTTGAGAGTGTAAAAATGAAACCAAATGGACCCGCAAGGGTCCATTTGGGGACCACCTGGAACCCTCTCAACTGGGGACCACCTGGAACCCTCTCAACTGGGGACCACCTGGAACCCTCTCAGGGACCACTGGTGGTCCCCGGACCACCTGTTGAAAACCCCTGGTTTAAAGTGCCCAAGTAGGTATATTTAAATGCAAAATTTAAAATATATTTTTGGGGGGCAAGTAACCATGACCTGAGGGCAAGTACAACCTGACTTGTACTTGCCCGATGGGCAAGTGCCTCGGAGACCTTAGTGTCAACCCCTGTTTAACCCATGAGCACATACTTCCACCGCTGTGAACGACTGACCGTTCCCTTGTGTTTTCACCAGGAAACTCCGAGCGACGCTGGACGAGTACACCACCAGGGTGGGCCAGCAGGCCATAGTCCTGTGCATCTCTCCCTCCAAACCCAACCCGGTGTTCAAAGTGTTCGGTGCAGCGCCTCTGGAGAACGTGGTGAGTAATCTGCCCATTCGGACCAGAGGCCGATTTAAACTAAAAGGCTTCTATATCATAGCAGTTTTCTGAGAAACTAATATGTAATGTAAGGCTGTTGAAAATAACAAGTTACAGTAATTAGTTAAATTAATTTTGATGATTAATCTAAACCCACTGAGCATTTTCTCATTGATTAAAAAAAAAAAAAAAAGGTACACGGTTTTACGGAGACATAAAGCTGTGTGACTCCCTGTAACCAGAGCCATAAGAGTATAGCTTGACAAATCTACAAGCATTCGGGGCTTGTAGATCACCTACTTTGATAAATATTTTAAAAATAAACAGATCTTTTTTTCCCCAAATTCTTCTTCTTTTTCAAAAGTTCAGATCCTTCAAAGGAAAACAGGCATATTTTGGACATAGTTCGAACCGTGATTAATCAGCAATCAAGTTGTGATTAATTTGATGAAAAAATCATTCAACACCCCTAAATTCCTCCTACGGCACTCTGTGCTGTGCTAGGAGCTTGTAGATCTGTTATTTTTATGATAGCTATGTATAGCGTAATGCAGGGGTTTTCAACAGGTGGTCCGGGGACCACCAGTGGTCCTTGCGAGGATTCCAGGTGGTCCCCAGCTAAGTCGGTTAACCAGATGTAATCTCTGAGAACGTAAAAATGAAACCAAATGGACCCTTGCGGGTCCATTTGGTTTCATTTTTACGCTCTCAAGAGTTAAAATATTCATCATGTGAATTATCCCAAGTCTACACAACTAGAGAATGTAGAAGATTAATGGTCATTTTGATCTGCATGTTTGACTGTTTTGTTTTCCCAAATCCAACCTGGAATTGTGGACAAAAGCAAAAGAAATCCTTAGTTTTGGGGTCTGTGGGGCTAAAATGTCATCAAATGGTGGTCCGTGGCTCAAATCCTGAATAAATGGTGGTCCCTGAGATGAAAAAGGTTGAAAACCCCTGGCGTAATGCTTAAACCAGAGTATTCCCACACATAGGGCTGCAACCCAGCTTGCGGCCTGAATACATGTGCAAATAGATATCACTTTTTATTTTAACGTACCGGTACTTTTAAGTCTAATCATC
This sequence comes from Benthosema pterotum, assembly GCA_039105355.1. Lineage (NCBI taxonomy): Eukaryota > Metazoa > Chordata > Actinopteri > Myctophiformes > Myctophidae > Benthosema > Benthosema pterotum. Next base: position 22,578,975 of record CM076987.1, read on the forward strand.
TATCCCTTGTTTATTTTGGCACACTGGGACAAGTAGACATACTATTTTGTGAGTGTCTGTCTGCAGGAAAAGAGGTGCAGCATCGTAGTAGAAGCGATGTAGTGGGGGAGAAAGGCAAAAAATAGCTATTATTTAGATTTTTGGCTAAAAAGTTGCCTATAATACGATAAAGTGATGTCATGGTAATGTACGTACTGTATATGTGACATGAAAATGCGAGAGTACATCATTAACAGACTTGTAACCAACTTCTTGTGTATAACCAAAATGACTGGATATACACACCTTTTGTAGAAATGTGTTTAATCATGTTCCATCGTAACATTTTCCACCTAACGGCCAAGTTTTCATTGCGGTGCACACTCTTCCTGTTAAAGGGGTATTCCACCCATTTTCAATTTTTTTTTCTGAGAGTGTACCAATGCAACCAAATGAACCCTAACGGGTTGATTTGGTTCCATTGGTACGCTCTCAGAAAAAAGAAGCGTCTAAAGAAATCCATTAACATGGTGAAAATACATCTTAGTGGTTTTCTTCAGACCTCCATTTCTTGGGAACAAAGAATAGGGGAACGTTTTTATCATGTCCACCCAACGCCTCGAAGGTACATCAATGACATAGTAAAATGTTGAAAATGGGTGGGGTTCCCCTTTAACATGTCACTACTAGCCTCCTGGGTGAAGATCTCTCTTTTCCTCTCTCTCTCATGCTCTGTGCCACTCTGTAAAGGTGAGGAAATACAAGACCATGGTCCTAGAAGACCTGGAGAGTGCTCTGGCGGAACACGCCCCGCCCGGAGGGGAGCTGGTGTCAGAGCTACCCCCTCTCACCATCGATGGCATCCCCGTCTCTGTCGACAAGATGACCCAGGTGAGGATCTCAACTGCTCCCTCTTACACCTCTCTCCACAGTGGCTCTCAAACAGCAGGGTGGGGGGGCTGCAAAATTAGAGACACGGCTCCTTTACTTACTTTGTTTATTTAGACAGGACAGCACCAGTTTGATGAACACAGGAGACCGACACATGCAGTAATATGTACAGACATCCCAGTGTAAAACCGGTCAGAATTCGCTACAGATACATTTCATCTGTTGTCCTCATGAACCAAAACATACAGACACACGTAATGTTGTAAGTAAGGCTGTCAGCATTAACTAGTTAATCGCAGGTTAACTCAGCCGTGAGTTAACTCGATTAATTTTTTTAGTGCGAGATTAACTCACAGTAAAACCAAAGGCCAAGTGGGTCCATTTGGTTCAATTTCCCCAAATGCAGGTGAATAATTTTTAAATATCTGCATCAGTTAAGTTACTTTATATTAAGTCTACACAATTAGAGAATGTAGAGAACTTTCTACAAAATGTGCATGTTCGCTCCTAATGATACCAACATCAAATTGTTGACAAATTCTTTAATTTCGGTCTAGAAGTCTAAATAAATGTCATCAAATGGTGGTCTGTGGCTCAAATGCAGAATAAATAGTTGACCTTGATATGAATATTCTTGAAAAACACTCATTTAAGGTATATTTAGAACTCATAAAAATATGCGATTAAATTGCGATTAATCAAAGATTAACTATGGGCAATCATGTGATTAATCGCGATTACATTTTTTAATCGATTGACAGCTCTAGTTGTAAGACATTGTTATAGACAGTGTTGTGTAGAATACGAGAAAAAGAATCAGCACTTAGACATGATTACATGTTTGTGAACTCTTTAGCCACAACTTCAGTTGTCTTTTAAAAGCACCAAATGTCGGGATCTCTCTACAGTATTTGTGGCAGGGATTCCAGTATTGACAGCCGTTTATGGAAAGTACATTTTTACTAAAGGTGGTTCTTCTACAATCGATTTTACAATCACCCCTGGATGTTGACCTAGTGCTGCGTTCGCAGCCTTTTTTACGAATGAATTCCATTAGAGGAGGAGGAGGAGGAGCCAAACCGTTTACACATTTTTAGATTAAACAAGAGTTTTTGAAGTTCCTAAAAATTTCAAAGCTGAGGAGGTAAGTCAAGCACAGACTTATCCAAAATATTACAGTGGTGATATACTGCCAACAGAGGGCGCCAGTTAGTAATAAATAAAAAACTGGTACTGAGTCGGTGGATGTGAACATAAGGCTCAGGAACATTCAGCCAGCATGAGGAGCAAGTGCTCTATAAATATAACTCTGTCTGCCTGGGTGCATCTCTTTGAAGAGCTTATAGTTCATTTAGATGGTGAGCATTATTCAGATCTGCTGCATCATGTTCTAAACCAACGGTCATCAATCAGCCTTTTGTCCCTCATATACAGTATATTTATATATATATTTCGATCTTACGCTGGTTCCCAAACGGCGTGCCTTTCTTGAGGCAAACTTTTGTGACAACCACACTTATTTATTACAATATATTCAACTATACAAATTAAAAATTTAGTATAGACTTTGCATGCAGTCAGCTTTTTTTGCATTTAACATTACGAACATATACTCAACATAAATATAAACGCAACGGTTTTGTTTTTACTCCCATTTTTCATGACATGGACTTGAAGACCTAAAATTCATTCCAGATATATAATATTACAATTTCTCTCAAACATTGTTCACAAACCTGTCTAAACGTGTGATAGTGAGCAAATTTGCTTTGCTGAGATAATCCATCCCACCTCACAGGTGTGCCACATAAAGATGCAGATGTGACATCATGGTTAGTGCACAGGTGTGCCTTAGACTGTCCACAATAAAAGGCCACCCTGAAATGTGCATTTCTTTTTTTTTTTTTGCTTTATTGGGGGACTGTATCTGGTGGGGGACAGTATCTGGTGTGACCACCATTTGCCTCATGCAGTGCAACACATCTTCTTTGCATAGAGTTTATCAGATTGTCAATTGTGGCCTGTGGAATGTTGGCCCACTCCTCTTCAATGTGTGAAGTTGCTGGATATTAGTGGGAACTGGTACACGCTGTCGAAAATGGCAATAATACATGTATGTTATTACCATTTCGACAGCGTGTACCACCAACATTGGTGGACAAAAACTTGAAAATCCTTGCTTTTGGGTCAGAGAAATTAAACTCAACATCAGAGGTGGTCTGTGGCTAAGATGCTGAATAAATGATGGGCCCTGGCATGAAAAAACGTTGAAAACCACTGTTCTAAACAGCAGATAGCAGATGGGGTGTGGTTCCTTCGCAGCAGAGAGGAGAGAGAGGGAGATGGGGAGAGCAGATACACCACTGGTAGGTTCTCTCTCTCTCTCCCCCCTTCCCGAGGGAGGCCAGCTTGTTTACTCCAGCTCTCCCTGTGCTGCTGACGCAGTCATTGGGTCATGGAGACCGCAGTCAGCGCAGCGCGCCACTGGTCCGCCGAGACGGCACTCAACCAACGCTCGGGGAGCGCACCGGCCAATCCCGGTGCCGCATGCCACCGCGCCGCCGCATGGGGGGTCCGGAGGGGGTGGATGGTTGGGGGGCGGTTGCGAGTGAACCAGGAAGCAACCGTTGGTTGGTTGGCTGCTTGTTTTGTTTGTGGAGATGATTTGCAAGGAGGATGAGATTAACAGGCGCAACCCGTTGCCTCACTTTGCCTGTTTGCTCTGCTATTTTTTGCTTACCGGATATGTGTTATTTTTGGTCGATGAAGTAGTCAAACCTAGCAATAGAATGCGATGTTTACAAGCATGCTGTATTTCGTGAACACGTATGGACAGACATGAGACAAAACCAAATATCACACCTTGCTTTATTGATATTGTTGGGATGACATTTGTTTTTAAAAATAATCATCAGCAATGTCCATATGCTAATTAACCGTTTTCCTGCAATTGCCGTAGATCTACGCTCATCAAACCGCTGACAATGACTCAGATCTACAGCAATCTTTGATTAGTAGCGCGATTGTTTGATACGATCCTGATGCGAGACGGACCGGAAATAAGATCCTGTCTAAAATGTCCTACCGGAAACATAGACTGAAATATGAACTGTGACTTAGCTACCTACAAACATAAACAAATGCTGGCAGAGTTTAAGAATATTAACTATTAAATAAAGAAAATAAAAGCTAGATTGGTGAGGTGAGTTCAGAAGATGACATCACCTTACTGTAATATCTAAGTGTTGTGTTACAATATTCACATCATCCATGTGCTAGTTGCTTGTCTGTAAATGAAGGCCCTACTTACAAAAGCATCAAAAGTAGCAGTTCCACAAGTTTGAAACGTGACAAGAGTTAGTAGTTTGTAGATTTGTTGCTTTAACCATTTTAAATACTGAAGAGTCGGGCTGCAGTTGCCATAGAAGCCCGGAATGGTTAAGAAACAGTCGACAGGGTCCACCCCTTCTACTGGCGTCTCTGGTTTCTACGGTAACGCCCTCTGCAGCGTACCTCTCATAACAAGACGCCAAAAGCTGTGTATTAGAGGCCAATGGCAATAGTGGCAAACTTACGTTGCTTCCTGACTCTAGATGGAGAAGGGCGGGTACAATATTAGGAGACCGGAAGAATGTTGGAGTCTATTATTTTCCAATGGTAGAATGAACGTGAACACAACTTATGATCCATTCCTTAACTCCATGGACACTGAACTAAATACTGGACCCAACTCTCATGAGATTTGTTAGGAGTCAGGAAGAGTCTCTTTGTAATCTGCAATTCGACATACGACAGATAGGGGCCCTGAGAGGAGAAAACCATGACTACATAGAAGACCATTTGCAGGCTTTGTAGTCCATGTCACCTATAGTGCTGCCAATGCTAGGTTGCGTATCTTCGTACATAGAGTATCTTGCCTGTTCACTTGTCTGGAATGGCAATCTTGCAGTTTTACACGTTATACACCTCCTGAATTGTTCTTTGAATTGCCCAAATTTGCCTACATGATGTCACTGGTAGAGCGGCATTGCGGACTCACAAAATGTTGTGCCATGTTATGATGAGCAAACGCGAGGAGGACGGATTATACGTTGATGGGCAAAAAATGGGTTAAGTAGTGACGTCCAAAATCTCAGTGCCTCTTCACACAACGGTGCGTTTGGTATGGAACAGCAGGTGACATGGGGGAGGGTGGGGTAGGTGGTTGTTGTAATTAACTCCAGCAGCCCCTTATGAAGAAGACTAGCAACCTCCTTTTAGATGTTGATTGGAGCGCTGTGTGTGTAGGATTAGGATTTGGGTGTGAGAGGGCGGCGTGCAACTTAACTCGCCAGCCACTGTAATTAGGCCATCTGCCCTTGTGCCATACGTACTAATACGCATACGTATACACATACTGTATGCACGCACAAGCGTGCACTCACGCACTGACACAACAGCATAGTAGCATTTTACAGTAGATGCTTGCATGTTTACTGTCCTGTTTAATCAGACTGATGGTGGTCTCGATTTGTGGATAAATAAGTAATTTTATGAAAAATAAATCATACGAAAATGTTCTAAATGTGGGTGATCGGTATATTTTTGATGGCCTGCCCAGCTTGATTTTGGGGGGAGGGAGAGGGGGGCGTATTTAGTCCAGAAACATATTTAGCTTGTGTGATGTCAGCACAAGCAGACGCAGCAGTGGCTCCACTGTGCAACATAATCCTCCCTGTGATGTCTGCATGTCACCCGGGACACCTCCTGTGTGTGTGTGTGTGCGTGTGTGTGTGCGTGTTTGTGTGTGCACGCAATAGGCGTCGACAGTTGGATCAAACTGATCAAATTGAATCGATAAATCAATGCGTTTAAACTCGGCTTGCGAGCATTTAATCATTCTTAAATATTTTCTTACCTGGTATGCAAAATTACGGAACCTCACACACATTTCGTGAAACGGAAACGGTCCTTTACCACAATGTCCTTTATAAGTACATTTTTTATAAAAATGAAAGCATTTTAAATATTCATTTTGAATTCGCAATTGATGATATCACACAATATGCCCTTGTGTGATCCAGATCTATGAATCTATGAATAATATGGAGCACACATGCAAATAGAATACCAACATGTTTATTCATGTAATCGTAAACGTCATCGCTAGAATAATCACTAAGAAAATAATTGATAGTTACCTGCTTTTGTTTTTTAATTTTTTGGCCTGTCAGTCACAGACTTATTGGTGGTGAAGCAAATCACATTAGATTAGAGCCCCCTTCACCCCCCTTTTTAGGGACACTCCAAAAATCCTGGAGACTCTTATGCAACCTGCTGGACAAAGCAATCAGTCCCCGATTGTGTGTTTGTGTTTTTGTCATCACTTGCTTTAGTTGTTCGTTAATGATGCGACCCACCTAAATACTGCTTGTACTGTCTGTGTATCAAACCTCTTATCTCCATATTGTAGTCCTTATTATTATGTGTTGCTCCATAAACTGATGACCTGCTTGATCATAATGCAGCATCGCACAACAGCATCACAGAAGCACATCCACAAGCTCGCGACACGCTTCGAGTCGTAGGTCTGTTTTATTTGCTGCTTTTGATTTTGAATCCTGAAATTGAAACTGGTTGGAACATACAAAGTTTCCACCCGACAGAAACAATTTCATAAACCCTTGAGAAGGTTTGTTTGGCTTTGGTCGACTGCGGCCTAATCTCACTTTGTGTGCGTTTGTCCCTGTGTGTGCGTGTGTCTGTGTGTGTCTCCCAGGCCCAGCTGCGAGCGTTCATCCCAGAGATGCTGAAGTATTCGACGGGCAGAGGCAAGCCCGGCTGGGGCAAGGAGAGCTGCAAGCCGGCCTGGTGGCCTGAGGACATCCCCTGGGCCAACGTCCGTAGTGACGTCCGCACAGAGGAGCAGAAACAGAGGGTGAGAGATAGAGGGGCCCGTCACACTTAAATGGTGATTAGGCGATAATCGCCTAATTATGTAATTACTGTGATTATCACAGTTAATGTTGCTCCGATACACCGCAACACTTGTTGTTGTGGTGTATCTATCAACTGTATACAGAATGGGAACATTTCAATAGGAGAGCACAACTCGATTCAGAAACTGTTATTGCGGAAGATACATTGATAAAGCATTACACCTGTTTTGAACAGGGTCCATCATTTTTAAATAATCAGAAGATGTGTGGCCATAGACTGCACGGGCAGCAGTGCCTCAGGGGTAGACTGACCGGTAGAACAGCTGAATAGACCTTGCCGTAAGACCCACCCTCTCCCCTGTGTCCAACCATGGTTTGGACACTTTCCAGCCATTCCAGCTCATTCATTCAAATGTAAATATAATGGACATTACACCTTAAATACTGGCTCATTTTTGGAACCAGACCTTCAAAATCTCTTCCAAATCTATCAACATGGCATGTCCTATGCAGTGGAAAAATATGTGACTTTTTTTTTTTTTTTTTTTTTTTACAATGATTTATCATGTAGGAAAACTATTGGTGGAGAGGTTTGTCTGTCACATGTTATGGTTAGCTATGATTGGACCATAGCAGTTTGGAGAGGTGCTTACTGAAAGGTCTACCGCGAGGCTGAAGTTCCAGTCTCCGATCCCGCGAGTTAGAGAGTTAGGGCTCCATTTTCGTCACCACTAAAAAAAAAGAAAAAAAAAGAACATTTTTCAATAGTTTAAATGGCCAGTCTACAAGCTCACAATGTGTCATTTGATTGGCACGTTGAACTATTCCAAAAAGTTTTTCAGATGAGTAAAAAAAAAAATGATAAGGGGTTTAGGATAAGAGGTTTAGATGGTAACGAAAATGGAGCCCTTAGTGTCGAAGTGTCCTTGAGCAAGACACTGAACCGAAGGACCTGAAGATTTTGCCTTGTATCTCTTCATCAATGCAATGCTTCGGTTTTCCGTCCGGCCCCTCCACCAGGTGTCGTGGACGCAGGCGCTGCGGACCATCGTGAAGAACTGCTACAAGCAGCACGGGCGCGAGGACCTGCTGTACGCCTTCGAGGACCACACGGTGGTCACCACGGCCGCCACCACGCAGCACCACCTCACCACCACGCAGGGCGGACAGCTCCACCTCATGCCCTCGCAGACGGTGGTGCAAACCGTCAACAACCCCGACGGAACCGTGTCGCTCATCCAGGTACACGCGGCAGTGCCTTTTCCAAATAAATATTTAGCATGAGTTAAAGCGGAATTCCACCCGTTTTCAACATTTTACTGTGTCATTGATCTACCTTCAAGGTGTTGGGTGGACATGATAAAAAGAAAACGTTCCCCATTTCTGGTGTTCCCAAGAAATGGAGGTCTGAAGAAAACCACTAACATGGTGAAACATCTTGATGACATCATCAAGATGTATTTTCACCATGTTAATGTATTTCTTTAGACGCTTCTTTTTTCTGAGAGCGTACAAATGGAACCAAATGAACCCGTTAGGGTTCATTTGGTTGCATTTGTACGCTCTCAGAAAAAAAAAATGAAAATGGGTGGAATTCCCCTATAAGAGATCTTTATGTGTTTTCAAGACTAGTATTATCCCTGCTCACGCAAATTAGGCCATGGCCTACTTGTGCGCAATACGCAAGTTGGGGTACTCTACTGAATGCAATCCAGTATGGTTTCTGATGTGTTGTACGGTGTCTCAGGTGGGCACAGGCCACACGGTGGCCACCCTGGCAGACGCCTCGGAGCTGCCTGGCGTGACGGTGGCTCAGGTCAACTATTCCACGGACGGAGAGGTAAACGTGTTTATTATTTTCAAGATCTCTGTGATAGCTTGTTTCATAATTAGGTTTATAATATAATCATCTTTTGCAGACACACAGATGGTAACGGCACTATACTGAATATACTGTGTGTGTGTGTGTGTGTGTGTATGTGTGTGTGTGTGTGTGTACCTGTGTGTGTGTGTGTACCTGTGTGTGTGTGCGTGTGCGTGCGTGTGCATTTTGTTGCAAACGTAGCAAGTGAGATTACTAGGCCTGACCCCAACTAGTCGACTAGTCGACTAGTCAGTCGGTAGGGGGCGCTGTCGACTGACAACCTCCCAGTCGAATGTCGTTTTTTTTTATTTTATTTTTTTACTCGTTTTTTTTTATTTATTTTTTGTACTCGTTTTTTTTTTTTTTTTTTTTTTTGTACTCGTTTTTTTTTAATCATTCCACTCTCGGGGTTGGGGTGGTTAATGTCTAACATAAACAAATGAACAGAGAGAGCCTATTGTTGAAGTGCTGTCAGATTTAACTGTCAGTAAAAAGTCCGACCGTGCACTTGATCTCACAAACGCCCAGTGAGAACAGCAGAGGACAAGCCAATGATAACCCAGACGGAGCGCAGGATATGAATGCATCGCTGTCCGGCTGTATTCTTTGTCATTTCTTGTTCAAAACGTTATAACGTTACTGTTTTATAGGGAAGAGAATTGCTTATTTGCTTATTTTACTATCGCTGTACCGAGGACATGTCTGTGCTGTGCGAGTCTGTGCTGCTGCTGCTGCTGCTGCGGCGGGCGGCGGCGTCCTCCTCCTCCCCGCAGTCTGTCTCAAAGAACGCGGCTATGATCGCTTATTTGCTTATTTTTTGGAACCACGGCACAAACACCTAAAGTTCACCACCAACGTGATGAGAGGAGCCGTTTGTGAACATGTCACTGCTTTCTTGTCAAATCTCGAGCTCCGGTGTGCGCGCTCTCTCTTGTTGTCGGCTTACGTTACTGTTTTCAGGTCCGGGTATAAAATTTCACAATAGGGGGGGCAGGCGAAAAGTTTAAGCCTAGATTCCGGAGATTTAGGGCGTTTAGGGGGGCATTCCCCCCCTGTGCACAGCCTTTTATCCGGCTCTGCAAATGCTTCCCAAAAAAAAGGAAATAAGAAAGAAAGAAAGAAGGCGATCCACAGACGCTCTTTCCCCTCCCTCAACCCTCGTGGATTACGGTATATATGGATTATATCTTTGATAAAATACTGCAAAAGGTACACAGTGACAGTAGCCTAAGTTAACATCGATTCTCTCAGAACACATGCACACGGCTGCGTTGTGAGCCGTATGGCAACATTTTGCGTTGGGTCCCGCGGGCGCCGCGGGGTAAAGAAATAATAATAATAATATTAATATTAATGTTAATTTTGCCCGCGGGGGGGGGGGGGGGCTCATTCGACTGGCAGTCGACTAACGGCACATTTATTCATATTAATTTCGACTATAGAAATCCTTAGTCGGGGACAGGCCTAGAGATTACTATGTAAGCCAGGCAGAAATGTCGAGAGACAGCGACTGCTTGGTTTCAACTAGTTTGCAGTTGTAATATACCCTTACCTTAACCAAACACCTGCCATAACCCTTATCCTAACCAAACCTAACTTGCAACCTGGTTGCAACTATATTTGCAAAAATAAACCACTGAAATCACTGAAATACCATTCACTGTAATTCTGTGTATAATTCCCCTCATTTCTGCATTAGCAGTGAGTCCTGTTCTGTACCAAAAATACCAAGTTGTCTCTCCTTCCTCGACAGATGGTGTGTCGGGCGTTACAGACGACGGATGTCTCATCACAGATTATTGTAAGCAGAAAGAACTCCTCCGTCATTGCATCTCCCTGTTTGTCTGTTTGTCTCTGTCCCACGTTGGTGTAGTGTTACTTAAGAACATAATCCTGCATCTTGCCTTGACTTCTATTTTTACAATTCACTTTTCAAGTGTTAAAGTGTCACTTTTGTTGAGGTTTTTTGTCGAGTTACATCACCATGATGTAATTCCAAACGTGGATAAGAAACAAAAAATGTTCCAGTGATTAGAAATTGATAATTCAAAATATGCTGCTCATTTAAATTGTAATAATAATAATGGATTGCATTTTTATAGCGCTTTTCTATGCACTACGTGTATACTCAAAGCGCTTACAATGGTCCATTCATTCATACATTGGGAAGTAGAGCGGTGAACAGTCAACGCCAGCGTCCTCACTTCACACATTCACACACCAGTGGTGGCAACCACTGGAGGCAAGGTGGGGTTCAGTGTCTTGCCCAAGGACACTTCGACATGCAGACAGGAGGAGCCGGGGTTCGAACCGCCGACCTGCTCTACCTCCTGAGCCACAGCTGCCCCTAATTGTAGACTAAAATTGTAGACTAAAACAGCTGTCAAAGTCACTCTTGTAGTATGTAACTACATGGGTTATGGTGTTTGTTTACATTACTAAAAGAGTGGCTTGGAGAGCTGTTTCAGTGCACAATGTAAATAATCAGGGATCATATTTTGAATTAGCAATTTCTCATTACTGGAACATTTATATATTTTTTAATTTTGTGTCCATATTTGGAATTATGTTATGGCAAGGTAACTACAACTTAAGGTAACTAAAACTCAACAAAAGTGCTCTTACCATTTAACATTTAACAAAACCTTTTGTCTACTCTGTTGGTGCCTCAGAAGATGGCTGTGCCTGACAGTTCAGAAACCTACCAGTGGCATCATCAACGGGGAGTCTATGGAAATTCCATTACTGTCAAGTCAGTGTGCTATAATGGAAGCGATTGTTCTCGCTGCTATTACAAATCAATATAAATCCTCCCCAAAAACCTGGTTAACGATGATGTCACTGGTAGGCATGTCTCTGAAGTATACACCACCCTCCTCTGAGAGACACAGATTAGAAGAATATGTTAACCATTTTATAATAACTTTATGAAGATATGAAGTGATTTAGAGAGCATAGCTACACTCAAGTTCTGTGTGCTATGCATCTTGCTGTGCATCCTCTCTCAAAAAGCAGTTTTCTGTTACACGGTTAAAACTGATGGTGTTTGTTCAGTATCAGGGGTCTCCCCCGGCTATTTAGTAAACGACAAAACAATCACACCTGTGTGAAGTGAGGGGCACTCTTATGATCTTACAACATTGATTACAACATGTTTGTTTTAGGCCTCAAAGCAAACAAATTAAATCATTAATTTCTTAAACTATATGGGTTCACTCAAAAATGTAATGTCAGATGAGTTGCCAGTCACAAGGGAGTGCCTGCAATGCACATAAGTTTCAACTTCTATAGAGCTAAGCAGTTCTGCCCCTTTCATGACATTACCCGTGGCCCAGTAGTAATTTCCCCAATCATATTCCTCTAGACTTTTACAAAACGATTTACAGTATATCAAGATGACAAAGCCAACTTCGGATCATGATAAATCAAACAAATATCTAATAAAATTCGATTATTTAATTGTCCCAAAACGTTGTGTTTGTTGTCATGACTTGTCACAACCCGAGTTGGCTTTGTCCACGGCCTAGTCGTCTTTCATGTCTGAGCCGTGGCCTCCGCTGCTCAGCTGTAGTGCTCACAATTTTGTCCACTCACCTCTTTTGCAATCACTTCTATTTCACTTGTCTATCCGATATCCTGTGTGAATTCTCTCTCCTAATTGGACCAAATTGGTATCCCAATGTTTCTTTTTTTCTTTTTAAGACCTGGAGAGAAGGGGAGACTCCAGAACAAACACTTCAAAATAACGGTTACTATCAGAATATAAAGGTATTTATTAACACGTACTTTAATACCAAGACATAACTTTAACATAACCTTTTGTTAAAATGTATATGAATGACCCCCAAAGGGCAAAACCTGTAAATACACAATTAACTCAAAAAACACCACTGACCGTCAACATCAAACAATTGTTACAGGATCAAACAATTGCTTCGCTCAACGCCATTGACGTTGTCGTCGGCAATCATTCCTTTGTAGTCCCCACTCTTACACGGTGTTGCCTACGCTTCCGGTATCCACTCACTCTCTCTCTCCCTCTCTATCTGCCAGGTGGAACAGAACTGGGCTACCCTGACCCAGGGAGGAGAGATGACCATCCAAACGTCCCAGGCGTCCGAGGCCAACCAGGCTGTTGCCTCCTTGGCTGAGGCGGCGGTCGCCGCCTCCCACGACATGCAGCCTGGGACCACCGTCACCATGGCTCTCAACAGGTGAGAACTTATAAGGGGTTATTACATGGCTTGAATGAATGCTCCAATCAGAAGCCAGCGTTTTGGTCATGTGAGCGGTCAAATATTACACTATATTCACCGCTCTGCGCTATATTTGACCGCTGCATAAACAAGGTCCCCAAAGTGCAAACAGCTGTGTTCATATCAATCCGCGCTGCGTTTCTGCATTTAGTTCCAGCACGCCGTTAGCGGGTCCATTTGGTAAGCTACGTATTTGGTTGTTTACATGCCATTGCCGTCACCCTCTCAAGGACCACTGGTTGAAAACCACGGTGCGCTTCCCGCTTCCGCATTTAGTTCCAGCACGCCGTTAGCGGGTCCTTTTGGTTAGCTACGTATTTGGTTGTTTACATGCCATTGCCGTCACCCTCTCAAGGACCACTGGTGGTCCTCGGACCACTGGTTGAAAACCACTGACGTAAGCCATGTAATAAGCGGGATAACACCCTTCGAACGGGTGATTTGTTTCCTAACTAACTGACCTCGGCTGCGCCTCGGTCAGTTAATAGGAAACAAATCACCAGTTCGTCGGGTGTTATCCCTTACATATTGATCAGCAGGGTTGTTAGTTTTGCTCAAAAAACACTCCTTGGGCAGAAAATGGCCAGAGCCTGTCATCATAAAGGTGATGAAATGTGAAGAGTTCAGCACATTTGAGCACAGTTGGGCAAGTGCATACGGCAAGTGTGTTTTTGACCAAAACTAATGCTTGGAATGGATTCGGCATAATAAAAACCACCTACTTAAACACATCACATAAAGCAGTTACATAAAGCAGAATGAATTTTAGACACGACCCTACTATAACGTGTCTAATGCACTTCTGCGTTGCTTTCGGATCTAGTATACTGGCTTACACTACACTGCTGTGAAAAAGTAGTAGGCTGTCCTGGGTTGCTAGGGGGCGGGGCCAGCAAACACGGAGTCGCGTGAGTGACCTCCCTAATTGCACAGGTAGCTCTTGTTCAGCGGTACACCCTGTGTGTATGAGGACGGTGTCAGGTACGGGATGCTGACACCCCCCCTGGGGAAGGGAGTCGACTTCGTCCTCGTCTCCATTCAGCATTTATTTAATTAGCCTCCTTACAGTAAAACGTGATCCGTCTTCTTCCTCATGCTCCGTTTGTTCGCGTCATCAACGGGAATGAAATGCACCGCCGCGGCAAATCATGTGCTCAACTCCACCAAAAGAAACATGTTTAGGGAGAAAACCATTTTAAATGTATCGAGATGAGACATTTTAGTTGTGTTCTCTGACAGCTCAGTTTTCAGGGACATGAAATGCTTTATGGTTGACAAGCTTGTAGATCAGCTATGTTCACATTCGGTTTTTGTGTTTAGAAATGTATTAGATTTGTGAAAGATTTGGGAAACGGTGCTCTACCTACATACATATTGGATATTGGAAGGAAAAGGCCTACCCATTTAGGCCTGACCTAAGCTTTCTGAAAAACTTCAAATACTGTATTAGCTGCATCAAAATTTGTATGTTTTTGAATAGTGTACATGTAGTACAGAAAGCAAAATTGGGTTCACGGTCTGAATGGGGAATGGAATGGAAAGTCAAGACGACAAATCTTCTTTGTTATCGCAAACTTTGCTCAGTTCAACGTAATGAAAAATAACACCCTGGCCACTGCCATGCAAATTGCATTCACATAATGCAACTGCCTGCAAAAACGTGGGCACAATGCAAAGCCTACTGGGAGTGTGAAGTGCCATGATAAAACACACCGATATAGAATGACACAACCGTAAGTACTTTAATAATGCAATACTACTGCAGGGGGAGTGTTGCCATGTCTTATTATAAGCGACTTTGGGCTTGTTGGTCTCTAACGCTTCTCGTTTGGGCTTGTTTCCTATTGTGGTTAAACCATTGGGTGCTCAAACATTGCCACGGCTTTGTTTTGACAAAGGCACACACATCTACAATAGACCCTAGCATAATGGTAGTGGCTCCCTTTGGGCTGGTTTTTCATAGAGCTGTCTGCTTCGTCCTGCTGTAAAACCTGGTGACACTGGAAGTGTGGCGTTCCCAGGTGGGTCTCCTCTCAGGTGTTGGATCAGTGGGTCCCGCTGGGCCTCGTTAAACCCATGTTTACCTCAGGTGAACCTCTACGGAGAGGGTCTCTGGAACAGCCCTGATCCCACCGACCGTTTCACAAAATGTGGCTCATGGTCCCATTTTTTTTTTATGGATCTTTTTTCATGGATCGTTATTGTATTATTTCAACAAAATCCATTCATACATACTGTTCATACATTCATAAATGAACAAACGGGGGAAAAAACTGTCCTTGCTGCCAGTCCCACCGGACCTGAGGTCACCGACTGTAGAGGCGTAAAGACTATATAGTATGTATGTACTCAATTGCGCCCCTCTACAGAACCGGTCTAGGGATGTAAATTATTGATTAATTAATTAATCGATAGCTAATTCAATCGTTAATTGATATGTCTTGGTAAGGTTATTGATCGATTAAAACTTCTAACTTGTAAAACAATCTTAATTTCCTAGTGGTTTTGCCTGAATGAGAATCCAGGCATTTTGAGTACACCAAGGTTTCATGTTAGAAATGTTGAGTAGGGGTCCCCAGCATATACAGGTACCAGTCATCAAAATTGTGCCTATTTTGGGCAACGACCGTGCTATGACCGTTTTCAGCCCAAAGAGTGTCTTTTATGCTAAACTAAAACCCTCTAGGTATATTACATGACGACATGTAGATGTCTTTGACATGTCTTTGACATCTACATGTTGCTGATATACAGGAATAATACAAAGGGCATATTATATTCCTTAATCAAATATATATTTGACCATTGATGATACAGGGCCAGGCGATGACATTGTTGCATTGCATTCACAGAAAACCACCTAACGATGAAACCGATTAATTGCTAACTGTTCCACGACTAACGATTAATCGATCATCAACATCCCTAACCCAGCGGTCAATGGCATTTTATATTGATCAGATCTGTAGAGGGCGCAGCTGGGCATGTAATGTAATTCTACCTTATTGGGTTTCCTGGTTTGTCCTTGGCTCCTGCCTATCAAGGGGACATGATGTAATGTTTATATCGATTACTTATCTGTAACAAATACTGTATGTTATTGTATCTTTTTTTTAAGATAAAGGTGTGACCCGGATCGTGATGCAGGGTTTGTGCCTGTGCATTTATAACGGTGTGTTTCCATTAATATTTTGTGTGCGTGTGTGTTGCAGTGAGGCAGCAGCACACGCCGTGGCGACGTTGGCAGAGGCCACTCTCCAGGGCGGAGGGCAGATCGTTCTGGCCGGGGAGACGGCAGCCGCCGTCGGAGCTCTGGCAGGAGTACAAGATGCCACAGGTGTGAACCCCCTCCATCCCCACCCCCCTCCCACCGCACACACACATACACACACACACACACACGCCTGTAACCGCATCTCCTTCATGTTAAAGTCCCGGTGAAATGGCCTTCTTTTCTGTCTTGTTGTTAATCAGAAGGCCACATACTCCATTTTTTAACTACCATATTTTCCGCATTATAAGGTGCACCGGATTACAAGACGCACCCTCAATAAACAGCTTATTTTAGAACTGTTTTCATGTATAAGCCGCACCGGAATATAAGGTGCGTAGAATAGAAGCTACTGCAGTCAACACAGAATAGAAGCTACTGCAGTCAACACAGAATAGAAGCTACTACAGTCAACACAGAATAGAAGCTACTGCAGTCAAACAATCCATCAACTTTATAAGGCGCACTGGATTATAAGGCACTCTGTTGTTCCCTTGAGAAAAATAAAGGCTTTTAAGTGCGCCTTGTAGTCCAGAAAATGTGGTACACTTACTGCTATTTGAGTTTGAAACGAGTAACAATGCTGTCTGGCCGTCATCTTGACTTAGATAAACCAGCAGCCCTACAGAGTCCACCTAATTTATTATTGGTGGTAGCAATAAAACACACCTCAGCCTTGCCAGTCAATGTGTCAGGCCTCCGTTTCATATCTAGGTCTCACAGTGATTAATTGTTGCTCAAATTGTTGAATGATGTAATTGTGTGTGACATTCATGGGGCACTATGCTCGATAACGGCTCAATAGCTTTGAGCTTGATAAAGCTCAAAGCCTTTTGCGAATGCAGTGAGCACTTTGTACTATGCCAGGCAGCGCTTGCGTGTGTTGCTATGTCACGCTGCGCTGACACCACCCTCCACCAGAGATCGCAGTTATAGCAAAGGAAACATTACAGAAAAAAATCAAATACACTGCTGCAGTGTGTTGTGGCTGTCTGACACAACAATAGGGACTTTAGGCCATATGACGGTGATGTCTCTATACGGCAACGGGAACTCGATCCATGCTCGATAGATAAACCTGCTTGCTGTAGCAGCTGTTCCTACTACGACAGAACACACACTTTAACGTAGTGTCCAGAACGCCTGTTTGACACACACTGCATAGACGCGTCACCATGGTAACCCGTCGTGGATGGCTGCTTGCTTAATGATTTTGACAGCTACGGCGATTGCGTCATAGCAGTCGTACTTCCGGTAAGAGCTTCCGTTCTGAAAATTCAGCAGCTTAAAGTGCCTAACGACCACTGCGATGACCTGTGTTTGCTTTGATTTTGTTAAAACATATCCCTGCCTAATAAGCATTGTAAACAGTAGCTCAAATGAAAAATAAATATTATTTATATACCGGTAATATTATTAAAATAAAAGTAAAGTCATTGACTAATAATTAATTAGTTACTTTACTTTTATTTTAAATCATATTATATAAATAACTGACTGGGACTAACTGACTGGGAATTACAAAATTAGATCAGCACTCGGTAGAGTGCAAACTTGCATGTTGGCCATGGCCTACTGGTCGATGACCGATGACTGACCACCGACGACCGCAAACCGATCGCTTAACTTGTGCCTGCTCCACTCACGCGAATAACAAGTGTTTAAGAACTAGTGAAAACTATTTTTGTTAGTCACCATTTTGGGTCATAGGCCCAAGCCTTTGAGTCATGCCTCAGCCATAAATGTTCCACGATAGACTCTGAATCAAAGTATTTTCTCTTTTAACCAAATCTATGCCAATAATATGGGGATTTGTGCTTGGAAACCTCACTTGCCAACACGAGAAGTCTTTTACTACGTAAGAAGTTTACACCTTCTTTCCATCAAAGTGTAGCGGTCTCCAGCAGTTTCATAATGAGCCAATAGAATGGAGGGGAGGTGTAGTTAGTACACACTAAAGTTGCAAATAATACCTTTTATCGTCATTTCATCCAGAATCACTAGTAATTTATTCACCTTTTTTGCATCCAGCACTAGGCTCCGGAGGAGATAAATGTTTAGAGCTCAATAAAAACAATATTTTGAGGAGGTGCTATGGATATTAATAGTCAGAGTGGCAGATCATGTGATCATGGCGCACCAATGGAGGGCAATCACATCCGGGTCGGCTGGACGAGGGCTCTTCTTCTAATAAATAAACTATAATTTGGATTTCCATTAGTGCAGTGTCATTGAAGTAATTACTGTGGGCATTTCATCGCTCGTTAATTTATAATTTTACGATGTTGGACAGAGGTCTTACTGCAGTGTCAGTGTGTGTAGTAGAGTAGACCGACCATACGTCCGTATTTCCCGGGACATGTCCGTATTTCACGTCCTGTCCCGGGTGTCCCGGTTTATTTTTAGAAATTGAGGAAATGTCCCGGTTTTTGTAAAATTACTTTCATTCAGTTCCTTTCCGACACTCCTTTGCTTACATCGGACCAGTAAAAATCAGCTAATGATTCCCGAGCGCGGCAAGCCGCAGCTCACCGCTCCTTGGAGCTCACCGCTCCAAGTGATGGGTTAAAAGCGGAGGTCCAATTTCGCTGCGGTAACGTAGTGACAAATCATGCGACTTTGACTTTGACTTTTAAATCGACAGGCACTAGGGCACGTTCGGAAATTGCGCACTGAGTACACTGAGCAATGAAAACTAATAGGCGAGTGCGCTCCGGTGTGGTATTTCCGAACGTCCCCCTAGCGCTGCGCACGATGACGTCAGCCCTAAGCAGTCAGTGCAGAGCAGCAGCAGGCAGCCTTCGTCAGTCAGTTAGTAGACACTAGACAGCGTGGTTGTCAGTCTCCGCCACCATGCCCAAGCGCAAGTGCACGTTTACAGACGAGTTACAGAAAAAATTCCCTGTATTCAGCACACCGACAGACAGTGGCTCCAGGCTTGAAGCTCCCCCGCTGGTGGCCAAGTTTGGTACTGCAGGCGGGTGGAATTCATGCACGAACGCCCCGAGAGCACGCACGCTCGTTTGCTTTGTGCACGTGGACAGGGCAGTTTGTTTTTAAGTTGTTTTCTGAATAAACCAGCGGTCCTCACGTCATATACTACCTCTCAAAACATAACATATGTATTATATGACAGATAATAAGCTCAATGCAAACCCACAAGCTTGTTTTTAATGCTTTTTGATGTTTTTTTTCCTTTGCTCGTGCGCGACGGCGCTCGTTCATGGTTCCCATAATCCCTTGCTTCGGGCGCGTTCATGGAGAAATACTTCCGCATTTGGGCACCAAATTTTGGTGCCCAAATGCGGAAATAGGCGCACTTCCGGCGGTCTTCCGAGCAACTTGTATTGAAATGAACGGCAAGGGGGCGGGGCTATCGCTCCGGTCCGGCCTCTGTTATTTTATTACTCTATGGTATTCAGACCGGGGCGAGACAAAAGTGAAGCACTGTGCACTGTTTGCAAAGCAGGCACATATGTTTCGCTCTGCAATGGTGGTGCAAGGGACCTAAAATTCCACATTGACACAGAAAAACACAAAAAAGCTGTTCGAGGCGATAGTAGCACCTGTTCGATATCTGAATATTTCGTGAAACCAGGGAAAGATAGGGTGACCATACTAAAAGTACAAAACCAGGACACCTTGGGGGGAAACAGAAATAATTACAAATTATTTCTGTTTTATTTAAATGCATTTATTCAAAAAGTCAAAAGTGCTTTACAATGTGCTTTACAAAGAAAGAAATAATGTCAATCAACTTCTCTCAGACATAACTCTGAACAGCAACACTGAAACTCAGCCTCAATTTCAGACTTGAATGCAACAATGTCTGTTGTAGGCTATTGAAAAAGGTTAACAATTGTCTTCTGGAAAAATGAAAATAAAATATCTAACAAAAAAATTCTCTTGTATATTAACAACTTAGAAAGTAACTGTAGTAAAATGTACCAAAAACTAACCAAAATATAAATTTTGGTTATTTTTTGTTGCATTCATGTCTGAAATTGAGTTTCAGTGTTGCTGTTCAGAGTTATGTCTGAGAGAAGTTGATGGACATTATTTCTTTCTTTGAAAAGCACATTGTAAAGCACTTTTGACTTTGTGAATAAATGCATTTAAATAAAACAGAAATAATTTGTAATTGAAGTTATTTTTTTGTGTGTGGGACCCGTGGGACCCCCCCCCCCCCCCCCCCCCCCCCCCCCCCCCCGCGCGCTAAGGTGTCCTGGTTTTGCACTTTTAGAATATGGTCGCCCTATAGTAGAGTGTCCTGTGACATTGTGCACGCTGCACACTAATCTACACCTAACAGATGGAGAGTGTGTGTGTGTGTGTGTGTGTGTGTGTGTGTGTGTGTGTGTGTGTGTGTGCGCGTGTTGTGCGTGTGTGTTTTAGAATGTATCAGTGACCTTTGAATACCGTTACCCATATGTTTTTTAGGGTGGCAACCTGTCTCTCTCTCATGCGTGCGCACGCGCACACACTCACGCACACACACGCTACATTACACATTACACTAGCCTGGGGGTGTGAGCCGGGTGCCGTGGCCTCACCCCCCAGGCTAGTGTGTGTGCGTGCGTGTGTGTGTGTGTGTGTGTGTGTCTTAAAGTGCTTTGCTCCACTCCATTATCAGTCCATGACCTAATCACTGGGGCAGCTGTCAGCACACTGGGACACACACTCATACTGAAGCACACACACACACACACACACACACACACACACACACACACACACACATACACACACTCATACTGAAGCACGCACACACGCACACACACACACACACACACACACACACACACACGCACACACACACTCATCTCTCTGTGTGTCTCTCTTTATTTATTTGTGTGTCTCCCTTTATTTATTTGCACAAGAAAACATATGATTAGATTTGCCAAACACAGTCATTGGTCATCATACATGCCAGGTCAGCTACAGTGTACCTGCATTGGGCCATGTCATGCAAAACATAGCAAAGCCGGTAACGCATTGTACGGTACATATAGGAAAGGTTATCCTGGGACAAACTGTTGAAACAAATGGCAGTTCCATTGCCTCTCTCTCACAAACAAACAGACGGACATGGATATGAATATATACTGTAACTCTGACCTACTCCATACACACACACACACACACACACACACACACACACACACACACACACACACACACACACACACACACACACACACACACACACGCACAGGCACACAGAAACACACAGACCCACAGACATGGATAATGAATATACAGTACAGTATATCTAACCTACTCAACACACACACACACACACACACACACACACACACACACGGTCAGGCACTTGAATATTTAACCCTGGCCCTACTCAATAGACCCCCCCCTCCCCACACACACACACACACACACACACACACACACACACACACACACACACACACACACACACATCATTGCATGTCCATGGACATCCCTCCCCCATCAATCACGGTGCATGTCTGTTCTTAGTGGGATGAACAAACAGAAGAATGGATTTAAGCACCTTTAAGCTGATTAGCCGCTAGTATCTCATCTACAGTTAAACAACGTGGGCATCAGGGCGCGTGGCACTAGTGCTTCTGCTCGGCTCGTGTTTATTGCTGTTGTCTTTAAAAGGGACATTTTCAGCGCAAATTATAGCGTTCAATGTGTTTGAATATTGATGTGGTAATCTACAGGTTATCAAAAATGAAAAGATAACAATCGAAGCAGCCATATATGCCGCTATATGTGTCATGTGGTGTCTCTGTTGGGTGGAAACTTTCATATGTTCAAAATCGCCATGCATCAAGCGGTCCGGAAATGGACCTGGCATTTTACTTTCGTTTTACTTTCGTTTCGCCAGTTAGTTAGCGGTTTAAACAGCGTTTCAGCCTGAAACGCTGATCTGAAGTTTCTAAACCAATAAGTGCTCGCATCCCTTCAGGCTATGGGGCACAAAGAGCGAGGGACAGCTGTACGATGAGTATACTCTATGCAACGCATGGATGTTTACAAACGTTGCTCAGATCTGTATTCCTGTATTCCTATGTGACTTAATTCTACCACTAATGTGTTTAGATATAGTACAGTACAACTGTATATTGTAACGTGATGAGTGAGTTTAAACTGAGTAATACACCGTCTGGGTGCCAGAATGGGATTAAAAACGGGCTATTTCTGACTATAATCAAGCCACCTGTGTTTGTGGAGGATTCAGGAATGGGATAAAAACAGGTCAGCTATTGGCTTTTATTGATGCGATAATGGATACGTCATCATGCAGCACGTTTTCAGGAAGTAATACAAAAAAATCAGCTTTTATTTAAAATACAAAAGAAAGTGATTTTTTTTCCCCCCATTTTCTTGGCATGTATTGTTGGGTATGGGTATGCATTTTTCAATTCACCGGCCCTTTCAAGGGGAAAAATGGTTATAGGGACGAGAGGTTTACGAGAGTTTTTCAGGATTTTGAGGACGGTCGTTACAACAATCGGGACAGGTCTTAATGGGTTAAGACAAAAAACAATACTGCAAATTTGGTAAAGGACGACAATTTGTTTGAAAATGTCCTTTTTAGACGGTAGCGGTTGGAGAACAGAGACCAGGGCCGTCACGGAACAGAACAAGGTCGACAACCAGCACTACCTCAGTGAGTATTTAATTAAAAAAAGCCCGCTCACTTTAAATTCTGTTTTGGGGCTGTTAACGTTGTCTTTGTCTCCTAAAACAAGGCTCTCGAGAGATACTCTCCGGACCAGAACCGCACCATGCTGTACAAGGTTCAAGGTTTACTTTATTTGTCTCCCGAGGGAGAAATTTGTCTTGGAGACAACGACCGAGTTGCATACAAGTTACACAGACAGATAAGAGAAAGCAACATAAGACAGAGCAACATAGACATACAGTACACCTTAGTGCGTTCCAAGTCCCTAGGCAGGGTGCACCCGGTTATCGTTAAGTAACTTAATCGAGAGAGGAACAAACGAGTGCTTGTATCTACAAACGAGTGCTTGTATAGTGAGAAAACGCTGAGGGAAATCAGAATGGCTGCCTTTGTTTCCAATATTCAGATCAATCTGTCTATGTTCTGGCTTCCGGTTAATAATTCAAAAGCGAGGTTGCAAGTGAATCATGCCGATAAAGACTATGGCTGCTGGTGGATAGGGGTGTAACGATATTAGTAACTGCATCGAAAAGTCGAATTTTACTTTCAAGAATCGAAGTATATCGAAATGAAAACGGCAACATTGACTATGTATGATAATGTTTTGCAAAGAAAATAATTGGTATCGAATCGTTTCGCTTTGCAGATAATCGATCAATTAATCGATTATCTGCAAAATAATACATCTAATTTTAGCATTTTAATTTTAAAGAAAAAGACTTCATTTAAATCAATGCCAATGTATTTTAAATACTTACTATATCAATTTCAAATCATTGAATCGGATCGTATCGCCAACGTGCTAGGACTCTTGCTATGCAGGGTCCCAATGTGATGCCATCAGGCACGTTGACCTCAGCTAATCACTGTGATTCTTTTGAAGGGGAGGCTGAGAGAGCTCTGTTTTGAAGTGCCTGCATTGGCCCTGGATTGTGCTGATTGGCTCATGCACGCACGCACGCACAAATACATACCAGGGGCGGATGTAACATTTCCCAATTGGGGCGGCAGGAGAAAATGACATGGGGGAGGCTTCATCAAGTTGCACCCATACCATTTTCCATTACAGGGCTTTTATTAGGCAAGTAAAGCATCAATAATAACATCAGTTGTTGTTGAAGTTGCAACAGACACGCAGCATGCATAAAGCTAAAGGTCTGACTCAGAGAGTTTTCTGTTTTCAATGATGAAATGCTGTTGGTTTAGTGGTGCCACAGCTGTAGTTAGTAGCAGTAGTAGTGTTTCAAATCATTTTAATTTGAAATATCTTGGGTTGTTTTGCATGCCATCATGTTTTGTGGGGCAGACTGGGCATTTGGGGGGGCATTGCCCCCCCCCATGCCCATGCCTAGATCCGCCCATGACATACACAGGCACACACACAAACCAGCACACACGTGCACCAGGCCCTTCATGTCACAGTAAAGAGACTGGAGAGGCTGAGGTACTTCTGTACACAATCACCTGCCTCACCGCGTTGTCACTCTGTCTCTATGCGCTGGAAAACGAGTGACCGTAGATGGTCCCCAGCAAGAAGAACAACAAAAAAAATCCCACGCATTGTTATTTATTACATAGCCTATAATAGCCTATTTATTACATAGCCTATAATCACGAGAAGGTTTCGCATCCTCGTCATAATCATTTGACTTAAGTAGCACCCATACCATTTTCAGTTACAGTACTTTTATTAGGCAAGTAAGCATCAATAATAATCAGTTGTTGTTGAAGTTGCAACAGACACGCATTTTCCAGTGGATGGAAAATGGTATGGGTGCATACTGACTCGGAGAGTTTTCTGTTTTCGATGATGAAATGATGTTGGTTTAGTGGTGCCCAAATTGTAGTTAGTTAGTAGCAGTAGTAGTGTTTCAAATCATTTTAAATATAGGCACTTTGAAATATCGTGGGTTGTTTTGCATGTCATCGTGTTTGGTGGGGCGGACAGGGCATTTAGGGGGGCATTGCACCCCCCATTCCATGCCCATGCCTAGATCCGCCCCTGGATATTACTCTCCTAAGTAGTATTGGTGAACACTGGTTCCCAGTCTGGGGAGCTCCTGTGTTTGACCTTCTTGTCTGCTCCGACACGGTGACAGCTTGCAGGGGGCGGAGCCACCAGTCACGTGACCCTACTTGCACACAGCTGTGCTCAGAGGAGGCTCCAGGCCGACCGGCCGCTTGGCTTCAATCAGACCATTGTTCACAAATGCCGTCTCTTTAACAACATGGCTCCCTGAACTCAAACCTCCAAGCCTGTTAGGAACGCTGTTGGTCAGAGAGACAGAGAGAATCCACTCTGATCTCACTAGTGATTCAACAATCCTTTTAATTTTCTTTTTTTTTTTGTCTAATGCTCAGAATCTAGCTGTCTATAAGAGGTCTGCCTGTCTGTCTGTCTGTGGGCAGGCTTTGCACACAAACCAGCCTTTTATTAGAAAAGAAATCACACAAGTATAGAGCTATTTTTCTGAAATCCAACACCCCTCCCACTGTGGTTCAGAAATTTAGAAGATTTAGAACCCTTTCCTCTTTTATATGTGTAATATGTGGTTTTAGATATACAAGCTCATATCGCGCCACTCAGTGGCGCGATATGAATATCGGAAAGTAGAATCTGGTGTCTCTAGAAAATATATTCTGATATCAGAAAGTACAATCTGGTGTCTCTATAAACTATAATCTGATACCATAAACTAGAATATGGTGACAGAAACTATAATCTGATATCATAAACTAGAATATGGTGACAGAAACTATAATCTGATATCATAAACTAGAATATGGTAACAGAAACTATAATCTGATATCATAAACTAGAATATGGTGACAGAAACTATACCGGTAATCTGAAGTCAGAAATTAGAATATGGTAACAGAAACTACAATCTGATTTCAGAAACTATACTCTGGTGTCAGAAACTACAATCTGGTGTCAGAAACACTAGAATCCAGTGTCACAAATGTCAATCTATGACAGGATAGGTTACTGAGTGAGTTTTAACCCACTGACCTCCTTCCTTCCGTCCTCAGGGCTGGTCCAGATCCCAGTCAGCATGTACCAGACGGTGGTGACCAGCCTGGCGCAGGGGAACCGTCCGGTCCAGGTGGCCATGGCCCCCGTGGCCACGCGCATCGACAACACTGTAACGCTGGACGGACAGGCCGTGGAGGTGGTCACCCTGGAGCAGTAGCAGCCAGTTAGTTAGTTAGCGGTTCAAACCCGCTCAAACCCCGTTTTGGCCCCGGCGGCTGGACGGACGCCCACGCCATTCTCCGTTTGGACCCGACCGACCCCAGAGGGGATGTATCAAATGGACCTCCTCCTAAGCTGCTCTCTAACTCTTCAGTGTGTACAAAACCGAACCAACGATCTCTCTCGGATAACTTTTTACAGTATAGATTCCGGGGCAGGGGCGTTTTTGCCATTAGGCAGACTAAGGGGAGGGGGGGGGCACTGGGTCGACCACCAGACATGTTTTAAAAGGATCCCAGGCTAATAAACCTCATGGATGAATACATTATACTTGTTCTCTATCTGACTGTTGCTTGTCATAGACATGACGTCACAGGAGATTTAACCTGGAGCCAAGGTCCAGGGAACATCTTGCCTGGGGCTCCAAATTGCTTAGAAACGCCACTTTTTTGGGGGGTTAGGGTTAGAAAAGTCAGTGGTCCTGGTGGGTGTTCCAAGGGGTCCCCAGCAAAAGTAGTTCCCATAGCATTACAATCATTTTTAACCTATGCTATTCTTTTAAACCCGTGTTAAAAAATACCGGAAGTTTTGATTTGTTTTCACTTTATTCTTCTCCCCGTGAGGGTCCCTGCCACAAAACATTTTTAGGTGGTGGTCCACAGCGAAATACATATACATATAGGGGTCGTTGGCTGGAAAATGAGAATCACTGATTCTCTTTAGTTAGTTTAGTTAGTTAGCTTAGTTTTCTCAAGACTAGGTGGGGATATTCCGTCCACCTTACATGGATTTACTGATTTAAATATTTACTGATCGTAATGATCATTTTGTGTCGGTGTAATTTAATAAATTTTATTAATGTAAAATGGAATTGAATACCGGGAGGGATTGAGCTCTATCAATTAAGTGACTGAAAATAAATGACATCTTCTGCTTTTTTTCCTTGCACGCGAAAAGCAGTCAAATAATACTTGCTCCTGAGTATAGACAGAGTTATCCTGTCGCAAACTCTGTTCACTTCATGGGAACAATGGCGGCTCCATTTTTCTTTTAGGACCTTTGTCTGAGAGTGTACAAATGGAACCAAATGGGCCCGCTAGGGTCCATTTGGTTCACATTACACTCTCAGGAAACTATTGGAAATGTCCCTCTTTTGTCCCTCTTTCAGGCTACAACTAATTTTTCTGACCCCTCAATGTCCCGGCATTCTGTATTCTGAAATCCGTACAAATCTACCAGTACAATTTCAGCCCTCTTGAACCCAAATCCAATACCCATAACTTGCATATCGGGCGTATACAGTTCCTACATGATCAAATAATAGTATTAACGTGGAAACAAGGAAACATGCAACCCCCCGTTCTGCACTGTAAAATCAACATTTAAGGATCTCTTTGGTCCCATTTGTACACTCTGAGAGTTACGGAACACTGTATTGGTCTGTATTGAGCCCTGGATGGTCTGCTAGATCGATGTTGAGGAACAGTGACCTGACTGCTCCCATTGCGACTCCACAGGAGGAAGGAGCAGGCACAACAAAAAAGAAAATGGTCGCCTTGGAGATTTTTTTCCCCCGCCATGGTCATCTCTGTACAATGTAAAATATATTTTTAGATGTACATCTTGCAGGGGAAATACGAAAAAAAAAAATCAATGGACCGATTTATCAATGCATTGTGTTTACTATGTAAAGATATTGTGTTTTTTCTTTTCTTTTTTTTCCTTTTTTTGGTCATTTAGCCGCATTTCTTAGAATTTGTGATGTTGACGATTATTGTGTTACAAACGTTTAGAATATTTAGTATTTATTTCAATATGCTTAACACCTTTTCTTTAACAATGAACCAAAAAATAACCCCGGAGATAAAAGCCACCGCTGCTTTAGCCCTTATAGGTACCTGCCACTGCCTGTTGTCACTGTCCTCATGTCCCTGTCACTGTCCACGCGTCACTGTCCTCACATCACTGTCCCTGTCACCAGGGGCGGATTGGCCATCTGGAGTACAGGGAGTTTTCCCGGTGGCCTGTGCCACCTAGTGGCACAGGCCACTAGGTGGCCTTTCTTTTGCCATGATCCAAAATGCGCTAGTGGCACTTCCAAAATGCACTAGAATGTGCTAGATGCTCGCCTGGAACATACAGATCAAAATGACCATTAATCTTCTACATTCTCTAGTTGTGTAGATTAAGTTGGGCTAATTCACATGATGAATATTTTAACTCTTGAGGGTGTAAAAATGAAACCAAATGGACCCGCAAGGGTCCATTTGGTTTCATTTTTACGCTCTCAAAGAGTTACATCTGGTTAACCAGCTGCTCCCCCCAGGGTGGCCCGGCAAAGGCAAAATTGTCCCGGTGGGAAAATATGTGCCAATCCGCCCCTGCCTGTCACTGTCCATGCATCACCGTCCTTACGTCACTGTCATTAGATCAGGAGGTTCTCAAAGTGGGCTTCCAGGGGTTCCCCTCAGAATTCCTTCCTTCCGTTTCAACTGCACCCCTTACAGTAGCCGCAAGACAACTCTAGAATTGTTTTCATGGGATGAATCCAGAGTAGCAATACCCTCAACCCCCCCGATAACAAAACATCACATCATCTGTGATCTGCTTGTATTAAACTCACGAACATTGTGTCGGGCCGGTGCCTCCTGCATTATGTGCTTATTCTAAACTGTTCAATGACTAACGATGAGCGCTTCCAAACCCCAGTAATCACCTGCAGACAATTTATTGGCCAAAAGTAACTTGTACCACGTAACATGTTTGCAGTGGATTTTTAACACTTTGCAGAGAGAAAGAGGATAATCCAACCTTTCCATACGGCGGAGTTTAAGGTTGTTTAATACAAGCATATCGCAGATGAAAATGTATTGGGGAGTCAATGGAGGGTCTTGCAACTCTGGATACAAGCCATTATAAAAATAAAGTAGAGTTGCGTTGCGCCTCTGAGGTCTTTTTTTCCACCAGGATCAAACCTAGGCACGGACTGGCACAGAAAAATCAGCCCTGGCACTTGTGGACTTCACCGGCCCAAAGACAGCCAAAAGATGCCACTATGTCTCTTTTTATATACAGGTATATATATATTTTGTTTTGGCTCAGCCCCATGACCCCCATGTCCGGCCCCAGTCCGTGCCCGGGTTGAACCGGTTCACTTTTTGGTTCTTTGTCCATGAGCCAGGACCTCCAAAACCGAAACGTTAATTCTGGGCAAAACTATACCCTTATTAAATTGTTATTATGTGAAACTTCCCCAACTCAATTATTATTAAGGGTAATAGAAAGCTTTTCAAATATGCAAATGATGCATTATAGGAGAATATGCAAAAAATGTCAAATATGAAAAAGCTACTACTGTGAAAGGATTATCATACATTACTTTACTTATATTATTGACCGTATATTACCATATAAATTTAATGGGCGTATTTCTTTGTGCACTAAACTTTCCAATTTCGAAGGTTTGGCTCATGGACTAAAACAGGTTCTGAACTGAACTGGTTACCAGGTGGTGGAAAGTGGGTTTGAGTGTACAAATGGACCTGTACGTATGCTCAGAGTTGTGCGGTCAAAATTCAAACGGTTTTGAGAACCACTGTCTACTCAGACGCCTGTCCTTAGCCACACCCATTGTTCTACGGAGAACGAATCAGGCCTTGGGTTTGCCCAGAGCCATAGAGTAAGACCGAGTTACGACATTGAAAACAGCCTCGGCGTCGCATGGTTCATGCACTCGCGTGAGCCCATAGACCATAGCTGGGCATTATGCGGCATTATGTTTGTTTCCCAAATCGAGCCTGGTATTGTGGACAAAAACAAAATAATTCTTTAGTTCTGGGGTCTGTGGGGCTAAAATGTCATCAAATGCTCGTCCTCTATGGCTCAAATACTGAATAAATAGAGGGCCCTGGAATCAAAAAGGTTGGTTTTACTCTTACCTTTATCTTGAAATTAAATTAATATTACGCCTACTTTAGTTCAGCCTTTAGTCTTGGCCCTCCACAATATTTTATGTATCTCATTTGGCCCCTTGGGAAAAATAATTGCCCACCCTCACCCCTGCCATAGACCAATGCATGCCGTAAACTTTCCGGGACAAACCAATAGATGTCATAATATGTAGGAGACCCTGGCCCTGTAAAGCCAAACAAAGTTGTTAACTCTGTCTTTAATCTACGGCTCTGGTCATGTCGCGATGTGTTGAAGAGACTCAGGATATCATTAATTGATCAAGGTGTTTTCTACTGCTGGATTGCTGAGCTGACCGTTTTTTTGTCTAGGTCACTTTCTCTTCCCTCTCGGATTTATTTTTTTGAATTTGTATGTCACTTAAAACAGGAACGGGTGGTCTGCATCGTTTTGTAAATCACTCCCACGAAAGTCAAAATATGAAATAAATGTGTCGTATTTATGATGACGTTGACACAGGACAGTTCTTCAGATCTTATGGAAAGAGCCAACTGTTTGTCTCTTGAACCCTCTCTCTCTCATTTCACAGGTGTTATGAATCACAACAACATCTGTGGATAAAACCTAATAAAAATGACTGCTGTTGTTCCACCTATAGCATGCCGTTTGCTCCTTGCGTTAGCTGGCATTGGGTAGGGATGTAAAGGAAAACTCCAGACAATGATAAATGGGACAAAGCAGAAATCTTGCTGTATATACAGGTACACATATTGCCTCATTTATCTCTCAAATACAGCTGTAGCAGCCAATGGAGAGACTTAAGCTTTGCCTCATTCATGGATCCTAGTATTCATCTTAGGAGCCATAAAGAGGCATAGGTGATCTTAAAATAAACATGGGTGTCTCAAGAGATGCTTCTGAGCTTAAACTGAGAAGTATTTTTTCCTTTGTGATATTTATTTATACAGTTTTGCTATTTATTTTTAAATTTGTATTATTTATTTCCTTATGATCTTGACCAGCAGCATTTTTCCAGGGCAACCCTTACTTTGATAGCCTGGATCCCAGCCTTATTCCGCATATCTGAAACGTCAATTGGCGAATAAGGAGGCGGGGCATTTGAAGGTTGAAATGCATCCGTCTGACCGATTGGTCTGTCGTTTGTTTAAGAAAAAAAAAACTAGTTTACGTTCATTTGAACAGCATCGAATCAGAAACAATGTGGCTACCTATGTAACGGGTGACATCAGGGAAATGTAAGTCAAGCAGGTTCTGGCCAGACTGTTTGGCGAAGTGACATTTCAGATTGCATAGATACAGGTGCCGCCACATCGGTGCAACACTACTTTGATGAGATGCTGTAGTTAGAATGATCAAGTAAGGTGTTTCAATGTTCATTTACAACCAAAGGAAAACGATTCAAAAACATCTGAATAATGGAGACGATAGTTTTATGTCCGTCTGCCCCCCCCCCCCCCCCCGCCAAACCACTCAGCCATGATGACCAACATGGGCCTGGTTACATCATAAGCTGTGTTGGCACCCTGCCCCCCCACAGCCCCTCCCCCTGCCTCTAAAGCCTGGGATTTGCTACTAGAGGCCTTCTGTTCGGTGTTGCCATGTCAGCCTATTATAAGCTATTTTTGTCTTTTCTGTGAGGTTGCTTGGGGTGGGTTTGCTTGTGTCTCTAAAGTATAGTTGCTCATTTATTTGTTCTTGCTATTCCTATTGCTATTAGCTATTTACTTTACATATTTTGCAGCTATTTTTGTTTCCAAGCAGACGACAGCAGATTAGTGTCTCGATTAGTGACTGTCGACTCGCTACGAGATATTCAAAGGAAAAGGAAAGAGGGGGCGCTGTTTCTCCTTCAGGTTTTTGACGATGGATTCTCAGAGTGATAGCATATAGGTTTAAAGTGAACGTGTCATGGCCGATTATATCGGCCATGCGGCCATGTGCTTTGGGCTTCTTTTCCTAGACCTATTTGCTTCTTTCTCTCTCAGAATCTGGCAACAATGCTCCTGTTTGCACACACACACACACACACACACACACACGGAGGTTCAGGTCTTTAATCCGTCAGGCGTCAGTGCATGCAGCTCTGGTCCAGATTACAGCAGGGGAAGCAGGTTACATTTTGCACGGAATTGAAACATCTCATTCCTTCTTGTTGTTTCATGCCTTACCTCCCCTTCTGGCCTGCATGGCAACCACGACACACCACATGCATCCTTAAGACTGTTGGCTGGTGATTCTGTCTTCTCAGAGGATGGCCCTATAACACCCCCTGACCCAGGAGTGGTTGTCAGCCTTTATGATCCCAGGTCCCACTGTATATTCAGAATTTGAGCCATGGACCACCATTTGATGTTAGCCCCCACACACCCCAAAACTAAAGATTTATTTTGCCTTCGTCCACAATTCCAGGCTGGATTTCAGAAACAAAACAGTCAAACATACAGATCAAAATGACAATTATC
Organism: Benthosema pterotum; assembly: GCA_039105355.1. Lineage (NCBI taxonomy): Eukaryota > Metazoa > Chordata > Actinopteri > Myctophiformes > Myctophidae > Benthosema > Benthosema pterotum. Next base: position 22,611,415 of record CM076987.1, read on the forward strand.
TTCTACATTCTCTAGTTGTGTAGACTTGGGCCAATCAGATTATGTCAACTCTTGAGAGTGTAAACATGAGAGCGTAAACGTGAGACCAAATGGACTCGCAAGGGTCCATTTGGTTTCCTGTTTATTCTCTCAAAGAGTTACACCTGTTTAACCAACTCTCCATCATTTAGCTGGGGAACCACCTGCAACTCTCTCAAAGACCACCCCTGCTCTACAGGCATACTGTGTATGGTTTCAGAGGATCATTGTCGGTGGAACATTTCATCCATTCATCCATCCATCCATCCATCCATCCATCTTCCACCGCTTATCCGTAGTCAGGTCACCGGGCAACAGCTCCACCAGCGAGCTCCAGACTTGCCTCCCCGGAGCAACGTTTCAGTGACTTCCTCCTCGGGGAATCCCTTGACTAGACGTTCCAAGGCCAGTGAGTCGATGTAATCCCCTCCATCTGCACCTTCGGTCTGCCCCCGGGGTCTTCTCCCAGTGGGACGTGGCATCAAGGTCCTCCCTTTAGGGAGACGCACGAGAGGCATCCTACACAGAAAAATAAAGGGGGGGATTTGTACCTAATAAGGTACGTCTTGCTGCAAGTCTGTGCATCTGTGCGTTTGCCGCAACGGCCATTTTTTTTAAATTTCCCATCTACAGCCATTCAAAAACTAAAACATGGTGACTGCGTCTGCACCTTTTTTTCGCGCTGCAATGTGCTTATAGGCTGCCTCTGGCCAGGTGCTCCCAATCAGGGGCGGATATAACATTTCCCAATGGGGGGGGGGGGGGGGGCAGGAGAAAATGGTATGGGGGCGGCTTCATCGTCCGTGTCGCTTCGCGCCACGGGCGATGAAGTTGCACCCATGCCATTTTTGGTTACATGACTTAATAATATCAGTTGAAGTTGCAACAGACACGCAGCATGCATAAAGCTAAAGGTCAGAGAGTTTTCTGTTTTCAATGATGAAATGCTGTTGGTTTAGTGGTGACACAACTGTAGTTAGTGGTGTAGTGGTTCAAATCATTTTAAATATAAGCACTTTAATTTGAAATATCTTTGGTTGTCTTGCATGCCATCATGTTTGGTGGGGCAGACTGGGCATTTAGGGGGGCATTGCCCCCCCATGCCCATGCCTAGACCCGACCCTGCTCCCAGTGCACCTGATGGGCTACTCTGTCTCTGTAGGACCTGTGGAAAGCCAAAGAACTTGGCCTACACCACCCAACCACACAGGCCGGGCCTAGTAAGCCAACTACAGGGGCTTGCATTCGGGTCTTGTTTACACAGAGGCCCCTGCATATTACAGTGTGTTGTTGTCGGTAGGTAGCAGACATCAATACAACACCACGCCCTGTGAGCAAGTGAGTCACCACCAACCAGCACCTACTCCCAAACATCAAAGAACTCTGGGGTCTGATTGGAAGCTTTTAAACAGCGGAGTGTGGAGGAGGATGGCAATCAGGGGCGGATGTAACATTTCCCAATTGGGGGGGCAGGAGAAAATGTTATGGGGGCGGCTTCATCACGCCATAGAAGCCGCACCCATACAGGGTTTGGTTACAGGACTTTTATTAGGCAATTAAGCATCAACAGTGTTGGTCAATATTACTTAGGAAAGTAACTTCTTTACTTTACTCGTTACTCCTTAGACAAAGTAATATCATTACTTTACTTATTACTGAAATCAAAGAGTAATATATTACATATTACGTTATTACTTTCCCAAGTTCTCAACTCCTACATTTGAAAAAATAGAGATGTACAACATAATCTGTTTAGCGAGCTCTTTCTAGAACTGAATCCAATTTATTGGAATAATAATAGTCTCTTTGACTTTTTAAACGATTTCACAATTGTTTTCAAAGACAGTTGAGGTCTTGTATTTAAAAATAAATACAAAATATAGCAGCAAGCGATTTGTAGTATACATAACTGTGCGCAGGATGCTGCGTGTGGACTGGATCTACAATTTAGTGCACATCTCTGTTGTTACAGTACCTGTCGATAGCTTGTAAATCTGTTCTATTTTTGCCTGCAACAACAAGCTCATTTTAAAAAGTAACTTGGCGTTACTTGCAAAGTAATGCGTTACTTATTACCCATTTTTGCAGAGTAATCTCGTTACTTTACTTTTTGGAGCAAAAGTAATAATATTACAGTAATATGTAATCTAAAATTAGTTACTGCCCAACACTGTTTGGTTAAGCATCAATAATAACATCAACAGTTGTTGTTGAAGTTGCAAAAATGAAATGCTGTTGGTTTAGTGGTGCCACAGCTGTAGTTAGTTAGCTAGTAGCAGTAGTAGTGTTTCAAATCATCAATCATTACATATAGGCACTTTTTGAAATAGCTTGGGTTGTTTTTGCATGCCATCGTGTTTGGTGGGGCAGACTGGGCATTTAGGGGGGCATTGCCCCCCCATGCCCATGCATGCCTAGATCCGCCCCTGATGGCAATATCTTTATAGGGGGAGTGAGTGCAACGCCACTGGACACAGTGGAACGGCAACAAGTATTGACCCAGGAGGAGGAGCCCACCCCCCACCCCCTGGGCCTGTGTTCGGGGACCAGCGGGAGGTAGAGAGAGAGAGAGAGAGAGAGACAGAGAGAGAGAGGCTGGATCAGGGGCGGATTGGCCATCTGGAGTACAGGGTGGCCTGCGCCACCTAGTAGTTTTTTTTTTTTTTTTTAAAGTCCAGGGCAGGCCAGGGCACCAGGCCCAGGCCAGGCAAACTAGTATTTCTATCCTCCAAAATGCACTAGAATGTGCTAGATGCTCGCCTGGAACATACAGATCAAAATGACCAATAATCTTCTACATTCTCTAGTTGTGTGGACTAAGTTGGGCTAATTCACATGATGAATATTTTAACTCTTGAGGGTGTAAAAATGAAACCAAATGGACCCGCAAGGGTCCATTTGGTTTCATTTTTACGCTCTCAAAGAGTTACATCTGGTTAACCAGCTGCCCCCCCAGGGTGGCTTGGCAAAGGCAGGAAAATATTGGAAAAATATGTGCCAATCCGCCCCTGGGCTGGATGTTCTTCTTGTGCAGTGTCCTGCAGGCCGGCTCGAGGGCAGCGCTTTAATCTCCACTAATCGTTTCTTAATACGCGTATCCCCAGGACAAACATAACCCCCACCACCTCCACTACCCCTGCCCCCCTGCTGCTGCCTCGCCACTTGGGGTCCTCTGGACTGGAGGTCTGTCTGCTGGAGCCCCGACCCCCCCCCCCCCCCCCCCCCCCCACCAGGGGCGGATCTAGGCATAGGCATGGGCATGGGCATGGGGGGGGGGGGGGTGCAGTTCCCCCCTAAATGCCCAGACTTCCATGCATGCAAAACAACCCAAGATATTTCAAATTAAAGTGCTTATATCTAAAGTGATATCTAAAGTGATTTATATCTAAAGCTTATATCTAAAGTGATCAGTAGTAGTGACACACTACTACTGTTGTGTCACCTCTAAACCAACAGCATTTTAACATTGAAAACAGAAAACTAGCTCTGAGTCAGACCTTTAGCTTTATGCATATGCTGCGTGTCTGTTGCAACTTCAACAACAACTGATGGTATTATTGATGCTTTACTTGCCTAATAAAAGTCCTGTAAACAAAAAATGGCATGAAGTCGCCCCCATGCCATTTTCTCCTGCCCCCTCCCCCCCACCCTCCAATTAGGAAATGTTACATCCGCCCCTGCCCCCCACCACTCGCTCCGTGTGTACATGGGGATAATCCACCCGCCCACGCCTCGTTCCTCTTAGCATGTGGGGCTGGAGGAGATGCTGATTGAATCCGACCCCGCACGTCTGCACACAAGATGGTCTCTGACCCCCTCCCTCTGCTATTTCACAGCATGCTGTTAAAAGGGCCACTTCGCACATTTTCAACCTGTTTTTATATATAACCAGACGGAACATCCTCACTACTAGATGTAGTAAAAAAAATGAAAAATCAAGGAAGGGTAGCCTATCATTTGTCATAGGCTTTTCTTTTTTGTGCATATAAGATCTATAAATCCATCTTCATCCGCTTATCCAAGGTCAGGTCACGGGGGTCATGTATATAAGATGAATTAAGAAAAATGGCCTCCATTAGCATGCTACAGTTTCAGGAAAACCGGAAAAGGCGCAGACTTCCCCAACTTCCGCCTTTAGATTTACAAGGCAGTGAATGGCACTTCCGCATTGATTAGCATAGATTTTAGGCCCGACCCGGCCCTAAATGTCGGGTCAGGCCTGTTCGGGTTCGGTCGTGATCGGGTTCGGGCAGATTTCGAGAACTCTACTTTGGCTATTCAAAAGAAATACCAATCCTCAAGCCCACAACACTGTGTATCATGTCATGTGACATTTGATGATCTTGTAGATCTGCTATATTCAAAGGATGTAGACACAAATCTCTCATGGCCAAATACCACATCAGGGGGGCTTGGCAGGTTTGAGAACCACCAAATTCTAAGGGCCCTAATTTGATTGTCTTTAGTATCAGGTCTTAAGTCTGAAGTCAAAACTTGGGAGGTGTGGCAAAGCTGTGTGTTTTGAGTGGCCAAATGGCTTTGCCAGAAAACTGGAGAGAACCAGGGCCAAGTTCCATCCATCCACCATCATGGGTGGTGGAGGTGAATGGTGATGTTGAGAGCCAACGTATAACTGAATAATAAGCGATCGTCGTCTTTCCGGCATCAACAAAAAAGCAAAATTGCTGATTGATTGATGATGATGATGATTCACACCGTCGGCCGGCCGCTCTCTCAACAGGGGTGGATGTAACATTTGGGGGGGCAGGAGAAAATGGTATGGGGGCGGCTTCGTACCCATAACCCATTTTTGGTTACTGGACTTTTATCAGGCAATTAAGCATCAATAACAACAGTTCAGTTGTTGTTGAAGTTGCAACAGACACGCAGCATTCATAAAGCTAAAGGTCTGACTCAGAGAGTTTTCTGTTTTCAATGATGAAATGCTGTTGGTTTAGTGGTGCCACAACTGTAGTTACTTAGTTAGCAGTAGTAGTGTTTCAAATCAGCACTTTAATTGGGTTGTTTTGCATGCCATCATGTTTGGTGGGGCAGTCTGGGCATTTAGGGGGGCATTGCCCCCCCTGCCCATGCCTAGATCCACCCCTGGCACGTCTAATGATGGCCTTTTCCTTCTCACCTGCTTGTCCGTCCACCTTCCAGTCCAGACACTGCAGCGTAAAGTAAAGTGCCGCCGCGGCTCTTAATCTCATTCCGCTAATGCTCTGTGCAGCCCCTGCATTAGAACACAACACACAAGTACCGCTCTGTCTGAGTCCCAACGCAAAAAACCCTCCCAGAGAAAACCACTCACCACCGTGTGTGTGTGTGTGTGTGTGTGTGTGTGTGTGTGTGTGTGTGTGTGTGTGTGTGTGTGTGTGTGTGTGTGTGCGTGGAGGCCAAAGGGGGGCTGTGGGATAGAGAGGGATGGGGAGAGGGGGAGGCTGAAAAATGCGGCGGTAACCTGAGATTCTTGGCCCATCTGGAGAGGACATGGGTTATCCTCCTCCCACAATGCACTCTGCTGCAGAGAAGATCGTTACAGGGAATCTGACACAACAACCAGCGGACCAGCCTTTTTTTTTTTTAAAGATTTTATTTGCATCACATACTGTATCTATATATGGGTTTTAAACACAATGTCTTCTTAAAGGGGGGATGTGTGGTGTAACCTCACCAGGTGCACATCATAATGAGTAAAAAGACAGGTTTCACCAGTTTATATATGGCATTGTTTAAAGACAGCCAGCCGCACGCTTTCATTTTGCATTAGGTAAACAGTTTGCATGTCAAATATGCGTGTTGTGTTCGGCAACATGATGCCCGCCGCGACAATGGAAGTCAATCTGAATCGGTTGCCTTGTTTGTCAAAAGCCAGCAACACTGAGCCCCTTTATGTCGGCTAGTCTGACGCTCTATCGCCTCAATCTCACCACTTCCGTTCTCTTTTTCTCCCGTTTTTTAATGGCCTCCTCCACATACAAAAGCGCGAAAAGGTACCCAGCGTCAGGTCCGATGACGAGGCCCTTTATGCGCCAGATCAAATATAGCTATAGCCCCGGGGGCCCAAAAAAGAAAAAAACCTCGCCCCGGTAACAATACAAATCATATTAGACACAGCTACAGCTAGTGTAGAGGGGTATAAAGCAGGATTTATGCAAAGACAGATAAAGTGGTTTTAATCCCCATGTCACCTACATTAACAGACCCTGACCCAGATATATGGAGCTCAGCGGGTGATGCAGCAGCAGGCAGATTTTTTCTGAGCCACTGTCACCATGCTGGAAATAGAGAGGGCTGTCCGTTGATGCAAAAAAAGCTGAGAAACGTTTGCTGCAGTGTTGCCAACTTCGTGCATTTGTCGCTATATTTAGCTTTTTTTCCAGAACCCCCCCCCCCCCCCCCCCCCAACAACAAAATTAGTGGAAAAACTCCTCGTGGAAAATCTAGGGCTTTTTTGCTGGTGGTGAGTTGGGGTGAAATTGTTTGACAGGCGCCAGAGATAAAACGCTGTTTTTTCACCATTTTTGGCATGATTGTAAAGTGATTGTTTTTTCGTAATTTCTTTTGTAAAATGATTACTCATACATTATATTTAAACATATCTGAATTACCTAATTTTCAAGAATCTACACATTTAGAAAAATGTAGATTTTGACTATTTTGACCAACATTTTGCCAGTTTATCTCTCCTAAATTAGTTTGAGAGGCTAAACTTGACATCAAATAGAGGTCCATGGCTAAAATGCAAAACAAACAGTGGGCCCTCGCATGAAAATGGTTGAAAACCACTGCTCTAGCTGCATTTCTAGTGCATTTTGGATTTTGGCAGTTGGCAACACTGGTTCGTTGTAAAAAACCTCCACCCTTTTTCCCTGAGCAGGTTTGGGAGAGGGAGGGGGGCAGGGTGGGGTGGGGTGGGGTTGGTGGTTCAGGGGGCTGCATTGAAAGAGAAGGGTGAAAGACGAAACCACTCGGATTGCCAATTACGCCTGGGAGCCCAAGAGAGAGAGAGAGAGAGAGAGAGAGGCACCCCCTGTTGGCTTATTGGGTGGAAGGAAGGCGGAATAGGGGACCCTTTATGTCCTCCGGGGGTTTTTTGACGCGAGTCACGTGACTTGGTCGAAGTCCCCTGTCCCTGTCAGACTTCACCGGCGTTCCTGGTATCATGTTCCTCACCTGCTCTTACAGATGCCACCAGCAGCAGGACATTCCAACTGGCAGAGCAGGAACACGACCAGGCAGACACCGAACATATCGTCACTGGCAGGCAGAAACCCCTTCTGTGCACAAAAACCCAACCAGCTGTTAAACTGTTTGTTTTTTGGGGTGCTAGCCTCTCCTATGTACAGCTTTAATGTTTTTCAATGAGGTTTGTTTTTAAAGGGGAAGTCCACCCATTTTCAACATTCTAATACGTCATTAGTATACCCTAGAGGTGCTGGGTGGACATGATAAAAAAAACGTTTCCCCATTCTGTGTTCCCAAGAAATGTAGGTCTGAAGAAAACCACTAACATGGTGAAACATCTTGATGACATCATCAAGATGTATTTTCACCATGTTAATGGTTAATTTCTTTAGACGCTTCTTTTTTCTGAGAGCGTACAATTGGAACGCTTGGAGGGTTCATTTGGTTGCATTTGTACACTCTCAGAAAAGAATGTTGAAAATGGGTGGAATTCCCCTTTAATAAAAAGGCCATAGACAAGCAAGAGAGAAAACAATGATTTGTAGCCTAAAACAAACATTATTATCCATTGCTTAAACAAACATTATGATGTAGCCTAATCGATGTTGTAAGGCGATAAGAGAGCCCCTCACTTCACATGGGTGTGATTTATGTTTCATAAATTAACAGTGTACTTGATCACACCACAGCACAAAGGCATCAATAATGGCAGCTAGGTCAACCCTTCTTTCGTGACTATTTACGTTGGCCTTAATAGATGCTACATATAGCCTATGTTTGCTTGCTATAGTCTATAGGCTGTATTGCAGATTTTGTATGTACAAATCTTGATGTGATGCTTGATTGCCCCTCCCAAGGTCACCTTGATTGAAGACACGCCTATTCCAAATGGAGTTCACCTGTGTCCTCCTCCTCCTCCTCTATCATGTGTTGTGTGAGCTTCTTGTTTTGCCAATCCCTGGAGAAGAGCTGTGTCTTATCTGGTGGTGGAAACGTTGGTTACAATGCTGTTATCGTCGTGGCTACCAGCAGTGCACACACACAGCCTCTTTCTCACAGTATTTCAAGGTCAGTCCTTTTTTAACAATGATAACGGGAAACTGTACAACACCCCCGCTAGATATAGCATTGTTGTATTGATTATGTCAGAACATTTTGGTTGTATAGCAGTGGTTTTCAACCTTTTCGATCCCAGGGAGGGACCTCTATTTATTCAGCATTTGAGCTACAGACCATCATTCTCTCTGATGCAACACTAAGGATTTTCAAGTTTTGGTCCCCAATTTAGGAGAGACAATTGTCAAAATGTTGGTCAAAATAACAATACTTCTACATTTTCTAATGTGGATTCATTGGAAATGAAGTAATTCAGATGTTTACATAGCCTATAACCTAACTCTTGAGAGCGTAAAATGAAAAGAAATGGACCCGTAAGGGTCCATTTGGCTTCATTTTACGATCTCAAGAGTTACAGATCTAATAAGGATCCATTTGGTTACCAACTGTCCATCATTTAGCTGGGGACCACCTGGACCTCTCTCAAGGACCACTTGTGGTCCCCGGACCGCTGGTTGAAAACCCCTGTTCCATGGGAAGGAGAGAGCTGCACACTCATGTTATTCTGAACAGGCCGGTCAGAATCGTGTTCATCTGACGTTACCACCAGAAAAAGAACAGTGTCCGCGGCTTTTCATGCAGTGTTCATACTGTCCTTATATCTGGATGTGTCACCAACATCTTGCCCCTGTCTGTCCATCATTCTGTCAATCTGCCCAATGATAGTAGCCTGCCTGTGACATCAAGTGGGAGAGATTAAGGCATGCCATATAATTACCCTATACAACCAAAGGTACTGCGACCGGGACACTTTTTCAGTGTCAAACACTATCAGTCAGTGAATTTATACTGCTCTGATCGACAAGCTTGTCGATCAACTTTCCCAGAGGAAAAAAACACTTTTCAGTTTAAGCTCAGAAGCGCCTCTTGAGCAACCACACTTATTTCTCATTTTAAGATCACCTATGCCTCTTTATGGCTCTTAAAATGATGATCCATAAATGAGGCAAAGCTGAAGTCTCTCCATTCGCTGTTGCTCAAGAGCTATTCTCAGCTATGGCTATATCCACAGCAACAGGAGACGCACCATCAGGAAACGCACCATCACGGAGCTCTGTGGTACTCCTCTTAACCACAGAGATTTAAATACCCTAATGTTATTGATCACGGTTCCTATAGACAGCCATCGGTTTGATTCCCTCCAATCAAACTTCAACCGAATGTTTCATGTTGAGATGTTCTGGTATAATCTATAACCCGCCATAGGTGCATGGTTTCTTCTTTTATGTTATGGAGCTTTGAGACTGGGGTGTGAAGGGGAGGAACATGTTCATCACCCCGCCCTTCCATCACCGCCAGTCACTCACTCACTGACCTGCAATGCTCTTCAGTAGACACCCCCCCCCCCCCACCAAAACATATTCACATTATGCAACCTTTCATTGGCGCTGTAGTGTAGAGGACGCCATCCCCATTGGTCATGCATTATTTCTTGTACTGGATTTCACAAAGACGAATCTTAAATTGTGTCACATAAAAGAACTGTGTTACATAAATAAAACAATCACTCCGGCAATTTTACTCATATGCATAATCTTTGGAAGTTACAGAAAACAAAATAATGGCGTGACCCAGGGGGTAGTGGAAGCAACATCAGGACTTAAGTCCTCTATTTCAGACACCAAAATATATACAAGTATAATTTATCAAATAGATTCATCTCAAAAACATATATACTGTATTTTGGATCATTATTCTACCTTTTACATTTAAAAAGAAACAAATAAACAAACAAAAACACTGAAAGGCGTTAGGGCTTCGCTGGCGGACACTCGCAGGCAGTAGTTGGCAAGTCTAGAACCACCGGATCCAGCTACCTCACCAGTGTGAGTTCTACCATTGCCAAACACTGCCAGAGAGCTGCTTCAGACCTCTCTGAACCATTAGGGGTCTTAGATTTGTCGCATGGAGTGGAAATTGGATGATTCAAGGACTTCGAGAGGAGATCCAAATGAAGCTCAGAATCATCGCTAGAAATGGAACTGGTCAAAAGAGACAGCAAAAGTCAAAGCAGACCCTCCCCCCAATCGTTCTTTCATTTGAATCATCACTGTTCAGCTAAAACTGCACAAGCACAGACCTTTCAGCATGAGGTATCTAAACATGTCTCCAGATGTATTTAATTCTCAGTTTGTTCCATCAGAAACAATGACGACCAGATTACGTTGTGCAGGACATTGTGGAGAAATGCATGGTTGGCGGTTGGAATCCAAAGGTGATGGTTATTGTTAACCAGCAGGGATGAAAGTCCGTCTTGTCCTATATTGGCACTACACATAATTGCTCAAAGTATATACACAGAAGCAAAAATGTGCTAGTGCCAAAACAGGCAAAGAAGACAAGAAGGTTGAGGACGTCCGAATGCAACCGGGATGTTGTTATGAAGCTTACAGCAAATACTGTGTACACCCAAGCAAGAGAGGTGCAAAAAACCCAAACCAAAGTCATTGCATCAGTATACCACAACACCCAGGAATCTTAGCAGGGAACGAGGGCAGGCAGGGACAGTTGGACAGCCATCTTCTAGTGGTTCTTTCTCTGCTCTGTTTATGGCCCTATGGTAATTCACTGATTGTGTGCTTTCACAGTGAATTCTACCAGTGCCATACACAGAACAGGAGTCATCATAAGCGACATCACCACACATAACCCCCCCTCACCCTCCAAGAGCCATCATCACCAAGAGGTATCGATCAACACATCAGGTCAGGGTTATCCTCACCTTTTAAGGCTTTTCATCGCAACCTTTAAGAGTCATCATCACCCCTGCAAGAGTCATCATCATCATCATCATCATCTCATCTCATCAAGAGTCATCAATAACCTTATCCTCAGCCCATAGTCAGAGTCACTGTCACCACCACCAAGCCAACATCACCCCCCAAGAGTCATCCTCACCACAGGCTAGGGTTTGGATCCAGGATCGGATCCAACATTAAGTTGGATAGGAATAGGTTCTATCACGTTTTGGAGCGGTTTCGTGGAACCATTGTTTATCGCCTATCGCCTATACTATACAATTACAATAGATCCCATTCTCAAGAGTGTGCAAATATGGAACATTGTACACTCACAGAGCTATAGACTCTTTTGGAGGCCATTTGGATTGGAACTGCCTTATAGGAATCGTTAAAGGGAACCAGAATCAACTGTACCCCAAAGCCAGAGTTGTCACCACCGCCACAAGTCAAGATCATCACCCCAAAAGCACCATCAGTGCCCCAGCCTGTTGGCCACAGAGAAGCTACGACCACGATCACAAAGAACACAGCCTGGAGAGGAGAGGAGAGAAACGATCTGGATGAGGAAGATGCAGGACCGGGGGGACTCCATGATCCGCATGGAAAATCTCACACAACTGGAATGACGCAGCTAGCTCTATCAAAGATGTACCGCACTGCGGTAGATGGATGTTCAGCATAGGCTTTTTTTTTTTTTTCTATTTTCATTTGACTACATTTATTATTAGTTAAGTATGTATCACATCAAATAATTCACTGTCCTTTTATATCTTGAGTGAAAATAGATATCCAGATTTCAGTTTAGTTGAAAGCTCTCGTAATGCCTGAAGCGTGACTTGCTGGATTGTTCTGCAAAATGCAGCAAGCAGAGACTCACCCCTCCAATAACAAATATCAGATACCTTTCTCACAGCATCAAATGCAAAATATCATGTTGAACCCAACCACTATACAGCCAATACAAACCCAGCGCACACCGAAATCTTTATTTTATCAAACATAATTGACAATAGTAAACAAACTATTTGTCTCACCATACATCTCTACAGACCAGCTGTGATGGTAGTCCTTGACCAGTGGTGCTCATGTTGACCCCCGGCTGACCGCTTGAGATACTAAACCTGAACAGATCACTACTGTTACACTCCCCCTGGCCTTGATGACATCAACCTATTCCTCTCCTTGTCTTTTTAATGTCACGTTTTTTGTCAAGACTGCATTATTTGTTAATCAGGGTTTTGTCGGAGCATTCACTGCAGCATATGCTGCATGCAGAAAGGTCATTGTACATTCCTGCACAGACATACTGTACATGCAAGTTGATAAAAATAATAATAATAATAATAATGACTTTCTGTCCAGACTATTTACTGACAGATTAAGGACAATAAGAAACCTCCCTTGGCTATCATTTTGTATGAATGTATCGAGTCCTTCTCTACTGACGCACTGAGAGAGGAAATATATAATCTATGTATAAAATGAAAGCATTCCGAAGCATTTTCATGTTAACAAATGGGCGGGCAACCTACTAATAGCCTCTAAACTCTGAATCATTAGTTAATGCCATGAACAGTGGAGGCTGTAACAGCGTCTCTCCACCCCAACCAAACACACACCCAAGAAAATGGCTGCCGTCACTGCATGCTGCAATGAAAACGTTAGCTGCTGACTTTGTGTGGATGCCATTCATTCGCAGAATGCCCACAAATAAGAATCTAGTCATCAATCAAGTCATATTTATTCCTGACAGATTCTATTGATGAGGCCAGTTCAATCAGCATCAGCTCAATATCAAAAACTGACTTGACTAAGTGATTAACCTTCAATCCCGGCAAACCAGTAAATATAAGGTAATTTTAGTTTGAATAATTTCAAACCTATTTCATCATGTCGCAACATAAGCCTTCTCTGCTCTGTACACTGCAGCCAAATCCTCAACGTTAATTCATGTATAAGCTCAGTGAGTGTACAAATGAAACCAAATTGATCCATCCCTTTGGTTAAATCTTCAGATTTCACATTATAGTGCCATTCAATAAACTATAGCAGATCCACAAGCTTTCAGGATGTCAGTTTGTGTCGCGCTGATAGCTTGCAACATCTTCTTGAACATTTTTTTTCTAAACGATCCTAAGAAAGTGAGAGAACTATTGGAGATGTTTCGCAGTTTGTATACACTAGAGTGAAGATCATCAGTGAGGATTTGGCGGTGCGGTTGATGATGATGATGATGATGATGATGATGGCTCCATCATGGCCCCATGCAGCCACACCCTGCCATGGTTCCCTGTCTGTCTGTATCTTCCCTGCACTGCGTGGAGGCAGCAGAGCATCCATCCATTGATTTGCTCTGATGATCAAACCATGAACTAAGTGATTCCCTCAGACTCACAAATGGCTCCCCGAGCCAAGAGCTCCCATCCCATCGCCATTTCCTGCATGGGCAAATCAATAAGCACTAAAAAGCCAAGTTGAAAAGAACCTGCAGTCTCTGTTCATGCCCCGAGGCATGACATCCCAAAATATATCAGGAGGTTTTGCGCACTTTCAAGATTTTCTTTTTTTTTTCCTTCAAAAATGTCGAAACAAAATAGCAGATGTAAAAAGCTCGAATAGCCAAACACTAAAATCTAAATGATGACAGAAGATGCTGTCTGTCCGTCTGTCTGCTTGTTTGTTTATTGCTCCCCCAAAAATTAAAAGGAAGATTGAGTTATTGCAAAAATATATACTGTATATGTATATAAAACGGGGTAATATCATTGTTGTTTCCTATTCCTCATATAGCAGCAATGAGACTTATTATGCAGTAATTTATTTTGCCAATTATTCTGCCATGAAAAATAATAATAAGGGTAATAATAATAAATATAATAATAATAATGAACTAGGCCTATAACACAACATCTGTCCATGCAGCCTATGAAACAGAACATGAGTGAAATAAATAACCTGAGCCTACACTGTGTTATATAAACCTTAAATAATAATTTTCATAATATGACACCCTGCAGTGCATGGCTGCAATGCCTTTCATCATCAAAGGCAGCTGTCACAATACAACACAACCCCACCTGCAATTAGCTGATGGGAGCTTGTTATTACGCGGTACAAATAATTATTAAACTTTTTAAACATAGTAAATATACAGTGGCCTTTACCTTCCCCCTCACATTTAGCGTTAACTTCTGTTCTGCTGCCAAATGAACTGTAATGGCATATATATTGACGACCTTAATCCTGATTTAACGATACTGTTGTTCATCATGATTGTTACAGAGCATCTCTGTATTCCCACAAATGCATATAATATTATTTTGTCTGTAGAAATTGAATTGTGTTTTCATATTAGCCTACAGTAGTAGACCTATAGTAGGCTATAGGACAGCAGCAGTCGTTTATTTAACGCTCGCGCTCGGGCCAAAGCCACTTCAGTTAATCGCATTTGTCCGAATAGGAGAACACAGCAGGCCCTCGACTTGAAGGTTATTTCAGGAGGATTTGGCAAAAATGTCTGTATACAGGGAGCTTTGAATTAATAATAAGCAAAGCAGTGAAGTGGCCTATAGGTCTATACGTTTAGCCTATAAACAAGTAAATAAATACTATAATAATTACGATTATGCTGTTCTTTAGATAAAACTACTGTAGGCTATATAGCTATTTCCAACACAGCAACCTGCAATATTAGAATAGCCCTACATTTAAGTAAAGTGATTATTTGCTCATTCATTTGCATGCACTCACGACTGCCACAATGAGCAGGTGCATCGAATTTGGGAAAGCACCGTAAGTCGTTTTAGATTTTTTTTTTTCTTTTTTTGGTCACATGGCTATTCAAACAATGAATGCATTTAGTTTGCAGATCTTCTATTTCTTTATTTAATCTTGAGAGTAGACTACTGTACTGCACGTTTGGAAGGCACTTGTACATAGGCTATAACCGGCCTCTCGGGTCTTAGTGGGTTAATAATCCTATACACCTGCCAGGGCGACAGTCTCGAGCCTCTAAAATGTGTAGTCTCAAAGTCTTATAAATTAGAACTACGTTGTTAAAGATCAATACATTTTATAAGGATTAAATGATTTTTTTTTTTACTCTTGTAAAAACAAATTCAGGAGGTTATTTATTTTGTATGATCAAGGTCTCATTCTCGCCTATAAAGTTTAGTTTATTTTAAAATTAACTGCGATTAAAAAAGGTATATATAATCTATACCTTCTGGTCATAATAATATACTTAATATTATTTATTTTCCTACCTGTTGCCGACGAGGGGTTTCCATGCATTCCATATACAGCCTATTTGTTTTAAATATCGAAGAAAAGCCTCAAATACGAAAGTATTTTAACCCCATCTTTCCCGTCACAGAGTCCAGCACCTTGCGTCGATTCTGAATTCGTTTAGATAACCGCTCGTAAAATAATAATAGCCTAATAATAAAAAACAGAATCAAGTGTGTAGCTACAGACCAGGCTATTACGACACTTTAAACAGGCTTCACATTCAAGGCGAAAAAATTCCAAGACAAAAAGAGAGCGAGAGAAATCATTATCCCTCCCCCGAATCTATCTATGTCACACTCCTGTCCTGCAGGACTGCATGGCACTGCAGAACTACAATGAAACAAAGAACATCCAGTCGGCTCTGCTCCTGTCTGAACTTCCTGAGTATCAGATGTCAGTCTGAGTTGAGCCTCTCTCTCTCTCTCCCTCTGTGTTCTCTCCTGAACCAACCCCTGCATGCACATAGTTTACCTGCAGCAGTAGCAGCAGCAGTAGAGCAGAGCCTCCTCCCTCTACTCCAGGTGCGCAGCGGCAGAGCGCAGTGCAGCCTCCCCCTAAACGGCCTCCATAGTCCCGCCGGAAAAAAAGTGTCCCAAACGAGCGGAGTCGTTGATCCATACATATAGGACATGTTTGGGGTTGTCGTCGCGCGCGATTCTTCTATACCAACTCTTGAGAGCGTAAAAATGATTTTACGATCGCAAGAGTTGCAGATAAACAAGGGGCCGCATTTGGTTATACAAATGCTCCATAATTTAGCTGGGGACCACATGGAATCCTCTCAGGGACCACTGGTTGAAAACTATACTGTTCTATACGATGTGGGGATGGAGATCATCGCGAGAATATATCCCTCTTTTAGGTTCTCGTCTACCCCCAAAATATACAGAATTTTCTCCTTCTATTTTTAAAAATATTTTAACCAAAATACAATGTCAAAAAAGATCTTTACAAGCTCACAGTGAAGCGACACTAGAGTGATATAGTTTTGCGATCTCCCTGTATGGCAGACGCGACGCCTTAATTTCTAGTCTACAGAGCCTCGTCGTTCCCCCTCTCTGCCTATATCTTTGTATTATGTTGCATCTCCTCCTATTACTTGCTTCATGCGCCGCCTGTGATGAGCATGTAACAAGGATTTGCCGGTTTTGGAAAGGAGAGAATTAGTTTGTTGGTTAAGCATCTTACCCCCATGGTGGTTTATGCGTGGTGCCCTGCAGTGGTCCGGTGCCAAAGAAGAAAATAATCCATCCTATGCGCGCCTCTCCTGTCTGTCTGTCTGTCTGTCTGTCTGTCTGTCTGTCTGTCTGTCTGTCTGTCTGTCTGTCTGTCTGTCTGTCTGTCTGTCTGTCTGTCTGTCTGTCTGTCTGTCTGTCTGTCTCCTGTTTTGCGGTGTCACTAGGTGACTATAGTGGCCCCTCAGGACAGGTGCCGTTTCCTTTTTCCCCCTTTCTTTCTTTTTAAGGTGGAGCTCAATGAAGGCCAAAGAGCGCCGCGGGGACTACTAATATAGGCCTAAAATAAAAAACATATAGGCTACCTAAACAAAATTGCCCTATAAATAGCCCACTATTTCTGATAAATAAAGTAACACTTCACTACCGTATTTTCTGTCATATTTCTCAAATAACAATGTCGATAAATATTTATTTTTTTTATCTTATTTATTATTTCAGTTTGCAGCCAGTTTGCAGCAGGCCCGGCGCATTTTTTTAATCCCCGATGTAACACCACAAACACGGAGAGAGAGAGGGAGGGGGGGTGGCTATACCGCCATGGCTATAGAAATGAAGAGATATAGACAATTACTGCTGCTTCCTCCCTATATGCATCATCCATCCATCCATCCATCCATCCATCCATCCATCCATCCATCCATCCATCCATCCATCCATCCATCCATCCATCCATCCATCCGGGATTAGTTTTTAACAGGCTGTCGTTCTGTTGAGCTGTGCAGAAATACTGCAGGATCAAATGACCAAGTCCAGATGGTCCAATGATTACCAACAATTCAAACGCTGCATTTCAGTCCGACCCCGCGTGGTTGCAGCGGCGGTTCTCCTCCCCCAATTGGCTTAGGCCTACACCTTACAGTATTCTAGGCTAGGCTACTGTGTGTATTGTCGTTCATGACAGCATCCCAACCCGTAAGCAAAACGAGTATTTTTATTTTACCTGTCAAAAAACACAATTTAGGCTATTTGCAACATCAGATAAAAACCGTTTAATAGGCTACCTCCCTACAATCACAATTCAAACCCACGCACATTAACTGTCTCACGTGGGTCACACCAGCAGCCCCTTCCCTCTCCCTATTCTAGGCCTTACATATAAACATTTGCCGAAAATAGCCGTTCTACAAGCTCACGTCGAATGGGAATGTTGCAGATGTCTGCCCTCGGCGGCCAGGCCTGCTTGCTTGGCCACATTTCATGGGCCACATTCACACAGAAATACAGCCAGGCGTAAAAACTGTATACAACCTGACATCCTTGGCGTCGCACTGACGGTGTGAATCCTCCTCGTAGGCCGAATCCACCCGATGAACCCCAATGCGTCCTCTGCATGGCCTGTGGTTCCGATCCGAACGCAAAACGACTGTCTTTTTTACGCACAGAGCTCCGTGGGACTGCAGGCTGTCTATACCCACCCATGGTGGAGGCACCAACCCGCAGCAGCAGCGCGCCGGAGACGCTGCACGCACCTGTGACCATACCTCGCCAGGTACGATGGCCTGAACTGTGAACGGATCGCCTGCTGCTATATATACGTTGGGGCGAATTCTACCCGACGCTCCTCTCCTCTCCTCTCCGGTGGCCAGTCAGTCATTTACCGGCTGTTGATAATTAGTCAGATAACTGCGCGTACGTGGAAAAAAAGAGAGAGAGAGAGGGGGAGAGAATCGTCCAATATTTAGAAGTGATGTTGAATGGCGTCGGACGTTGCCTGGGGTTTAGGTTACAGGGGCCTTTTCAGAGTGAATAGCGACAGTGAAATGGATCCCTCAGTGACACCACGCCACGGCAGACAGCGTGGAGAGGAGGGAGAGAGAGAGAGAGAGAGAGAGAGAGAGAATCGGGCCCGCAGGGCTGAAGCCATCTCTCTCTGTCTCTCTCCTCCTTGGTTTCCACCTGGAAAAGTTGCAACCCGAGCCGCGGATCATCTGTTGAAGAGGAGATGAGTACTAGACCCCGCGATGAATATTTTAGAGAGCGCTCGTTTGGTGTTGTGTTGTGTGGCTGGTGAGTCAGTGTGTGTGTGTGTGTGTGTGTGTGTGTGTGTGTGTGTGTGTGTGTGTGTGTGTGTGTGTGTGTGTGTGTGTGTGTGTGTGTGTGTGTGTGTGTGTGTGTGTGTGTGTGTGTGTGTGTGTGTGTGTGTGTGTGTGTGCCGTTACAGATGCGTGACGCTATGAAGGCCGACGGTAGCACCTGCCAACAATGGTGTCAAATACACGAGCGTCTATACGCCATACACGCTGGACACTGGATGAAATAATAATGTTTAGGGACCTATACTAACAAAGGCTTCTGGCATATAGGACTCTGACCTAATAGATGTAAAATTACTGGATAAAATGGTTAAAATGATGATAAAACATTAAAAATTATAACTTGAAAACGGGCTTAAAGGGGATTCCACTCATTGTCATCATTCCACTGTCATTAATATACGTTTAGTGGAAATAATAAAGCAATAAATACAAACAAACACATAAATAGATAAATAAATAAACAAAACAAAAAACAGGCTACATTGAAGATGCATGCACTAACATAGCCTATATGTTTTATTTTTATTGTTTTATTTACCCTTAATTGTTAAAATAGAGGATAGCCTACTTTAATCGTGCAAAAACAGCCTGGCCATATAGTGGTTCCAAAAACAGTATATATTATTTGACATGGAAGATTAAATAATTAAATATTTGATTGTAGGCCTATAGGATACTGGATCCTTATAGGGTGGGGGGTATTTCAGCCTATACATCGTGGGCTTGCTTTAATTGACATGAAATAGCGGTTTGATATAGCAGCAGCATGAGGCCACTGGAATGAAGGCCGTTCCTGGTCACGCAATCCAGGGGACAATCCGGCATCCCGAGTGCCAGGGATTATTTTAGATTAGGATTATAGACAGGGTGAATGCAGCATTGCAGCATGGCACCCGCAGGTCCCGGAATCACTATACTGTGGATAACATTTACGAATTTGAGTATTTCAAAATTACTCCACGACCACGACACATGTCAAAGGCAAATTAGGAATATTGGGCCTAGTCCTGTAGGCTATTTGTTAAGAAAACAAAACAAAAGAAAAGAAAACAAAAGAAAATAACAAATAATAAAGGAAAACTATATTTGAAGAATAATCTATAAGGGTTTCTGATTTTAAGTTATAGTCAGAACATTTATTAGAATGGATAATATCTGTAAAATTTAGCAATATAGGCCTTCTTACAAAGAAATAATAAGCATGTTTTATAAGTAAAAAAACATGATTTTAAATTCTTAATATTAGCATAATAGACTTGGATATCATATGAGTATATTATACAGTATAACCGCAGGCAGCATCCCTCTTCATGTTCTGTGTTAATCAGCAGGCCATCTATTAGTAAAGAGAGGCAGATCACTGTTGTCTGTGAAACAGAGCCTGTAACCTGAGTGTGCACCATCACCATCACCTGGCTGCCTCACAGACACAGACCAGGGCCGGATCTAGGCATGGGCATGGGGGGGGCAATGCCCCCCTAAATGCCCTGACTGCCCTGCCAAACATGATGGCATGAAAAAGAACCAATATTTCAAAGATATTTCAAATTAAAGTGCTTATATTTAAAATGATTTGAAACAATTTAGTTAGTTAGTAGCAGTAGTCGTACTGCTAACAAACTAAAGAATTTAAATGAAAATGGCATGGGGGGCCTCTTACCACAGGCGATGAACCCCTCGCCCCCATTGGGAAATGTTACATCCAGGCCTGGACACAGACCCAGTGTGAAGCCATGCAACCGCATGGGGATCAGTCGCTTCTCTCAGGGCATGTGTTCACAACCTATGTGCTGACCACTTCACACCGCAGCCCACCTGCAGTAATCAACTGACTGGGTCTTGGCTCGGATCAATGGAACGATCCTGTCAAAGGTCATGTGTCTCACCAGGCCCGAATGTAACACATTCCAATTGGGGAGGGGCAGGCAAAAATGGTATGAGGGCAACTTCATCACCCGATGTAGCAGACTCCATTTTCGTTTAAATTCTTTAGTTATGTGACCCAAGATGTATATCTTGTACAGGACTTATATAGGCAAGTAAGCATCAATGATAACATCAGTTGTTGTTGAAGTTAACAGACATGCAGCATGCATATAGATAAACGTCTGACTCAGGGAGTTTTCTGTTTTCAATGATGAAATGCTGTTGGTTTAGTGCTGAGATAACTAATTAGTCAGTTTAGCAGTAGTAGTGTTTCAAATCATTTTAAATGTACTGTAAGCACTTTAATTTGATATATCTTTGAGATTTGGGTTGATTGCATGCCATCATGTTTGATGGGGTATTCAGGACATTTAAGGGGAGGTATTGCCCCCTATGCCCATGCCTAGATCCGGCCCTGTGTCTCACCAGACATGGTTTTTGTATAAGTTATATTGGAGAGGACATCTTGAAAGAAGAATTAATGGCCAAAATGTTGCTCTCTTACTCTGTGCCCTAAATAAAATATTGTATATGCATATTGTATATCTGCTATAGCTGAGCAAACAACCAAAAATGCAAAAAAAAAAAATGCTCATGCAGTCAAACAATGTAAGGTTGGTTATTTGTTTGGTTATTTGGTCGGCATGAGGTTATTCTTGTAATAATATTGTGTAGCCTACTGTGTATATATGCTTCATGTTTATGTATTTAAACATGGAATGTACTTGTATTTTTGAATGTATAGCCTATATTCATTTTTGGGAAGTTCTCAATACACCTTTTTTCTTTAACTTCTTTCTTTCTTCTTCTTTTTTAAGAAGAGGTCCATCTATCGAAGACCGTCCACAAACCGAATATGGTGATCTGACCTCATCAAACCCTGTACACTCAAGACCATATGGCCAGTACAGAATTCATCCAATATGTGTATCTGCCCCAACATTCTGGTGTCACGTGACATGGATGACGTGCATGCAAGGTCGCTTCTCGCCCTTATAGGTGTCACTTGCATGAGCAAAGCGAGCGCAAGTTAAGGTTTGCGGTCGTTGAGTGTCAAGTGTTGACCTCCCTCAAAGTACTACGATTGTGATCATGTAATGATGATGTAATAAAGAGATCTTTATATTGTTGCGAGTATTATCTCCTGAAGGTGTCGGGGTATACTTAATCGCTGGTGTCTCGCTCTGCTCACGACTTAAGTAGGCCATGGCCTACTTGTGCGCAAAGCGCAAGTTTGCACTCTACCGAGTGCTCATCTAGTTAATTCTGCATTTATCCTGTTCATCAAATCTCATATGTTCTCGTGAATGACAAAGGAGCCATAGAGGCTATATCTTGAGAAGGACTTGGATTATGATTTAGGCCTATAATAAGGTCATAAAAATCTTCATATTGTGGAATAATATTATGAATCTTTATTAAAAACAAATAAACAAACATACAAAAAAACATTCCGATAGCTATAACATATAAAATGCCACTGATGTGCATGGTCAGTGTGAACTGGAGCATCACTCTGCAGGCCTCTGTGTATTCTAATGCCCCTTGGAGGTCACCTGACCCCCTCTGCTCAGCGCGGACCAATCAGGCGGTGGCTGGGCGGTTTGGGCATTACGTCATGGAGGGCTGCAGTTCATCTCGTTGACCAACGCACTGCGGATAAAGTAAAACCTCTAAATATTTCATTGAGGAGCTCGGGTTGCTGGAGACTTCTAGAGGTCATGGCGGGGAATAGACATGGAGCCTCCTCTCCTCTCTCTCCATCTATCCATTTTCTGTCTCCTCCCCCACCCTCTCTCTCCCTCTCCACCTCCCTCTCTTTTCTCTCTCTACATTTCAATTCTCTTGATGCTTCTCTTTTGTGTATTTCTCTCTCTCCTCCCCTTCCTCATGCCAATGGTTGATATGCACAATTTTCACTTATCACTCACTAAAACAGTAAAATGTACAGTGAAGTAAAATGTACAGTGCAGACTAGAAGAGGACATGAAACAAATCCCTGACATGACTCGAACCAGTGGCGTTGATGATTATTGGGACTCCTTTGATAAGGACTAGGTGAATACTAGTTGGACCAAACGTAGATGCATCATTCTTGCAAGGTCATTCAAAACATACACTGCTTGGTTAAAAAAAAGATGATTCAAGAAAAAGGAAAACAATAAACTTTAATAATTCAAGCAATAATTCTAGCTATAGTCTCACAGAGCTATCCACAGCGTTGTGCTCCCACTCATATAGGATTCGAGTACCTTAAATGCATCGAAAAGGACAAAAAACATGTTTAATCAGAGCTTTCAAATTTAGCCTGAATCAGAACTGATCCACATCCAGCCAGTCAAATTCAAGCATTGCCCACTTTTCGTTGCCCACTGTTAAAATGTACTGTTGAACCAATGAAATTTCAATCTTGAAGTGGCACAGGTCTGATTTAGGTTCTAGATTTGGCTGACAGTGTAAATGGGATCTTAAACCGGTTTTAAATTGCAGTCATATTGAGTCAAATATGTTTTTTTTTTTATATCTTGAAGTGACACGGATCTGATTCCAGTCACATTCAAGCTAGTTTTGGATTCCAGTACAAGTGGGGCCTAAGATCTCTTTCAATGTAATGGAATTTGTAACTACCTCTGAACCACCTGTTATGCCCCAGTGTGGGAAAAAACAACCAATATCCTCAGCAAAATTACATGACATCACCTTTAAATCCAAGTGAGTGACAAAAAAAAAAACAAAGAAAACAATTGAAAATTATCTAGTAAATGTTCACAACACACAACTCCTATATTCTACATGTCAAGTGGTACATTGCAATTATATTCCTTCCCTCCCTAGTATTTACAACTTTCCTATTTGCAAGAGAAAGAAGTGACCAACCAGGTAGGCTATATGAAATCATGAGCACAAATGAAAATACCTACTCTACAATCTCACAGCAGCACAGTGTGAGGTTGTGCATCTGTAATTTAAAACCACATTGAGAATGAGTTGAACTATGTTTTGAATAAAGAAGGCACAACTAGGCCTACTTTCAGGTGGGATGAGTGTGGACAATTGCTGTTATCCTGGTTTTCAGTCCTAGATGTGGAAAAAATGTGGTAACCACTGGTTTCATCAGAAGAAAGGAATAGCCTACCAAATAAACATCTACATGTACACTTTAGAGACAGCCCCCTAAATATTCAACCAGTAACTATTTGCATGTGACTTTACACAAAAAAAAAAAAAAAACACCAGAGGGAGTGCCACTAACCATGTTCAACCCAGATTTGGCACAAACAAGGGACTTAATTCCTTCCGCTCATATGCAACCAAAATGTGGAACGCCCTACCAACAGTCATTAAGACTTGTGAATCCCTTGACTCCTTCAAAACCGCTCTCAAGGGGCACCTACAGATGGCTGCAATTCGAAACTGGCCTCTGTAAAACAAAATTGTATATAAAATCCCTCCACCCACCCCCTCTCCTCTTTGTACATTTCTCTTTTCCCTTTTTACCTCCACTATGATTTTACCTCCATGATTTGCTGCTTCTGACTTCACTGAAGTACCGGTAGTTGTTTTGTATGTATTTGAATGCCTTAATGAAATGAACAAGTTGGCCACTATTGTAAACAAGTGTATGCTTAACTAGTGTGTCCAATCAGCTCTGTCAGATTTGATGTAGTTGTACTTGAATTGTACTGTAATTCTCCAAGCTGTTATCAGTTTTGTTGCAGTGTGTACTTGACTTGTACTGTTAACTCTCATCTCTGTCAATAAAAATTTCATTCATTCATTCATTCATTCATTCATTCATTCATTCATTCATTCATTCATTCATTCATTCATTCATTCATTCATTCATTCATTCATTCATTCAAATGTTGCTTATAATAAGCAGACATGGCAACACTGCTGGAAGCACACACAAGGAGCCCCAGAGCCTTGGCGGGGAAAATAAAAGAAGCGCGGAAGCGGCTATACTGTAAGACCAGACCAGCTTCTAGCCTACAGGAGGTATGTATGTCGGGCAATTATTCCTTCACTAAGCCCTGCCCCAAAAGCCACAGCCAAATAGTTTAGCAACTGTTGCTATGCAGGTCAAGCTGTCTTATTTGTACCCCCCACTGTGCCTATTGGACAAGGACGTATTGGGTAGGGACTTAGAGAAGGGCTAAACTTGTTAAACCAATAAATCTGTCTGTGTAGCCTATCACTGCTAAACGGAAATGAACATGGCAAATGCAAACCTGTGAAGTTTGCAAACAAACCCCAGTAGCTTAGCCTATGCCACATATAAACACTTTAGCATACAATGTAGCTAGCCCTGAAACATAACTGTCATTACGTCATGCATGGCTACAATGTATCCTACAGCGTTCAAATTGTTCGTGGCACGAACAATTTAAGTGTCACTTAGCATACAATGTAGCTAGCCCTGAAACATGACTGTCATTACGTCATGCATGGCTACAATGTATCCTACAGCGTTCATATTGTTCGTGCTGGTCATGAGGCGATAGCAATTTATTCTGCAGCATAAACTGGTAATGAGTAGAATGCATGTGATGATTAGAAAATGGTAAATATATAGCCAGGTAGATAGTCGCAAATCTTAGGGACCGTCAATAAATTTCAGATTTTATAAAGAAAAAAATAAAATAAAATAAAATAAAAAAATGCAATATCTTCTAGGAAAAAAAAGTCTTTATCACAATTACCCTGTGAGCAGGAGTACAAGTAACAATCTGTCTCAACTTGTGGAAGGAAAACTAAATTAATAAATAGAAAGTATATTTAGCACGAACCACCATTCTTGATTGTACCAACCAAGGTACATTTGGTAATTGGTGTACAGTATGTTTGTTGGGGTAAGAATGATATTCCCTTATTGGCTGTGATAGTGATGTAAAGTACCTTCAAATTGGTATAACAGGGGTTGACACTAACACTTGCCCACTTGCTCGGGGCAAGTAAAAAAATGGTGGGGAAAGTGAAGACTGCTACCTGGTTGCCCGATCGGGCAAGTGTGCAACTTAGTGCACTATAACACAGCACAAGATAAATTTGTCTTGAAGGCAGTCATTGCACTCTGCCTCTGTGTCTTTCCCTGCTTTCTAGCTATCCACAATTCCAGGCTGGATCTGGGAAACAAAACAGGCAAATTAACACATCAAAATGACCATTAATATTCTACAGTGTAGACCTGGGCTAATTAAGATGATGAATTTTAACTCTTGAGAGTGTAAAAATGAAACAAAATGGACCCGCAAGGGTCCATTTGGTTTCATTTATACGTTCTCAAGAGTTACATCTGGTTAACCAACTTAACTGGGGACCACCTGGAACCTGGTGGGCAAGTGACCATGACCTGAGGGCAAGTAGAACCTGACTTGCACTTGCCCGATGGGCAAGTGCCTCGGAGACCTTAGTGTCAGCCCCTGTATAAGGTCAATCAATAGCTGGTCTAAAGGATTTAGAACAGTTGTATTTATTTGTATTTATTTGTAGTATTTGTGCACGCTCTGCTTGAGCACAAGTAGGCCATGTATGGCCTACTTGTTGTGTGCAAGGTGCGAGTTGGCACCTTGACAGTGTTAAATATTCTAGTTAAAGATTATATTTGGTAAAGATATATCCGATATTCAGTGATGGGCAGTAACTTGTTACAAGTAGCTAAGCTACATAGCTTTACTACATTTTCCCGTAACTTGTAGTGTAGCTTACTACATTTGTTCTTGGAATACAACATTTTTCAAATTCCACCCATTTTTAATGGGTAGAAAAACTCTAATATACATCCCAAAACTTAAACATGCCAGCTAAATTATTATTATTATGATTTTTATATATATTATTTTATTATTATGATTATTATTTAGGAGGTTGTACATTAAGTTGAGATATATATTTATATTATGTAGTGTTGATGTAGCAAGCTACATCAAGCTACTTTTGTTGTGTAGCTTGTAGTGTAGCTTGCTACAATTTTCTGGGTATAGCTTGTAGCGTAGCTTAGCTACATTTTATCGAGAGTAGCAAGTACTGTAGCTTACTACATTTTCCCAGTAACTTGCCCATCACTGCCGATATTATCTCATTGGGTTAACACTGGGTTAAGCCGTCTCTAGTAAGATAAAGGCATTAAACTGTTCGTCAGTTAGCTGGGGACACAGGACCACTGCACTGATCTATTATACTTATACTTATTGTAGTTTAGCCTACATAAGTATAATAGATCATAGATAGTATATTTTTATACAAAAATATAGAATACATACAGTTACATTATCGACAGTATTTAAACAGGAAAATACAATTTAGGCATTTAGCAGAACAATTGACATTAAGTAAGTTATGAACATGATATGAGGTAAAATGTAATTTAGGATCACATTCTAAATTCTATGAGAGAGAGAGAGAGGGAGAGAGAGAGAGAGAGAGAGCAGAGAGAGAGAGAGAGAGAGAGAGAGAGGAAGAGCAGATTGTAGCTTGAAATATTTTATTATTATTATTTTTTCCACAGGGAGAGGAGATTAATCAGCCTTATGTCACCACACAGCATTGATGCTCCCAGGCAGAAGGTTTAGGATGAAGCGGCGCCCTCTTCTGGCCAGTGGTAAACCTGCAGACGAGGTCATTGCGTGTGGAGGCTGACCTGAGCACAAGGTCAGTGTAGGGTCATGTCCAGTATCCATGTCCATCTCCTATCCAGGGCTGGATTTAGCCAGCCCTAGTAGGGTGGGCTAGAGGAATGGCAAGGTGGGCAACTACAAAGTTTTTTTTTTTTCCATATGAAGCGGTAGTTTTCAACCTTTTTGACACCAGGACCCACTATTTATTTGGCATTTGAGCCACAGAGGACCACATTTAAGGACATTTTAGCCCCACAGACCCCAGAAACTAAAGATTTCTTTTGATTTTGTCCACAATTCCAGGCTGGATTTGGGGGAACAAAACAGTCAAACATTCAGATCAAAATGACGATTAATCTTCTACATTCTCTAGTTGTGTAGACCTGGGCTAATTCACATGATGAATATTTTAACTCTTGAGAGTGTAAACATGAAACTAAATGGACTCGCAAGGGTCCATTTGGTTTCATTTTTACGCTTTCAAAGAGTTACACCTGGTTGACCAACTTTTCATCATTTAGCCTGGGGACCACCTGGAATTCTCTCAAGGACCACTGGTGGTCCCCAGACCACTGGTGGTCCCCAGACCACTGGTTGAAAACCACTGATATTAGCTTTCATTCGGTGGGCAGGATGCACGTTTGGGTGGGCTCTGCCCACCCCTGCCTCCCTCTATATCCGGCCCTGCTCCTATCCCATGTAAAGCCCCAGGCAATCACTTATAAACCGGATACAGATCCAATCATAAATTGTGCCCGTCAAGCTAAAGCAGTACATGAACTTAATCAACAATTTCAGAGCCTCTAAGCTCTGAAATTGTTGATTGTTGATCAAATTGTTGATAAGGCAAGGTATGTTTTTGTATGACACATTTAAAAAAAGAATCACACTTGTGTGAAGAGAGAGGTGCTATTATATTAGGGACAATCACTTTTGGTGTGTGTTGTACACACACAGACACAACGGTATTCAGGCATACAGGCATTTCTGACCCCAGATATTCAGATTCTGGTTTCTGACACCAGATTCTAGTTTCTGATGCCACATTTTGGTTTCTGACACCAGATTCTAGTATAAATTGCCTGAGGCAACTTATATTGCCTGAGGCAATTTATACCCTTCACTTTTCACTTTTTATTATCATGTTTAGACACCAAAACCTCACCACCAAGATGACATGAAAAAATAAAAAGACAGCATCAATCTTACATGCCAATCAAATTGGGGTGCAGTGCAACCCCAAGTTGTTTTCTTCCACTTATGTCTCAGCACCCATTTCCATAGACAACAAATACAACACTTAGAAGATATATAGAAGATATACATATTACTTTTTCTTTCAAAGTCCTTCATTAAGAATTCATTGCCATATTTGCGTTTTCTATTCCAACCTCATTTCTCAGGTTTCCCCTACACAGGATCCTACTGTATATCATAGCATAAACCCACTGTAACAAGGCGGTCTAAAATGTAATTGATGTCATGCTACCACCTTGTGGAGCTGGTAGGGTACTACCACTGAAGACTGACACTAGAGCGCAATACTGGTCTCCTTACTTCATGGCTATAATTTGAGCATGGTTTTAGAATTCTGCGATGGGTTTATTCATTTCAAGAAATTGTAATGGCATAGTAGCCCGATTATGACTAGCAGTCTAGCACTGACCTACTCGCCTGAAAACCATACGGACAAATCTGCCACAGCTACAACAAATTGCTCATGTACGGGCAGAATGGTCTGCCAGTCCTCGGTTTGATTACATTTTTTGCTCACCCCAGAGTTGTGGATGAGCAGATCTACAAAGAACATGATTTGTAACTGCACATAGTAAATGACGCATGGCTTGCATATCATCATATCATATTTATAGTTAGGCCAAGTGAAATGTAGGCTACTGTAACAACTTGGGAGATGTTTATATATATAAATCCATACAAAAACAAAATCATAACACAATAGGTAGACTATTCTAACTTTTAAATCTTGACCAGGCAGCCAAGCTGTGGCAGCACATAACTTGCACCAACTTGCTCATTGGGAGCAATATGGGAACATTAATGTGTAGCACGCTGAAGCATACCTGCTTTATGCAATGCTAAAGCATAAAGGTGCCAGGTGCCAAGAATTGTTACTATTACGTGGCTACATTTACAAGGGATTTTTAAAATTGAAAATTGACAGTTTTTGTTACTTGCTACATCGTTCAAATTCACACAGAACCAGTGTTGAGGTAACCTCGAACACACAGATGTTTGGTAGCAGGGAGAAACTGTTATGTGGTGCAGGGGTTTTTCAACCGGTCGTCCGGACCACCAGTGGTCCCTGGGAGGGTTCCAGGTGGTCCCCAGCTATGTTGGTTAACCAGATGTAATTCTTGAGAACGCAAAAATGAAACCAAATGGACCCTTTGTGGGTCGATTTGGTTTCATTTTTACACTCTCAAGAGTTAAAATATTCATCATCTTAATTAGCCCAAGACTACACAACCAGAAGATTAATGGTCATTTTGATCTGTATGTTTGACTGTTTTGTTTCCCAAATCCAGCCTGGTATTGTGTATAAAAGCAAAAGAAATCTTTAGTTTAGGAGTCTGTGGGGCTAAAATATCCTCAAATGGTGGTCCGTGGTTCAAATGCTGAACAAATAGTGGTCCCTGGGATGAAAAAGGTTGAAAACCCCTGATGTAGTGGGAGGAACTGTTGGTAAGCCAGGGGTTGACACTAAGGTCTCCGAGGCACTTGCCCATCGGGCAAGTGCAAGTCTTGTTCTACTTGACCTTAGGTCATGGTCACTTGCCCCCCAAAAATATATTGTAAATTTTGCATTTAAGTTTACTTCCTACTTGGGTGCTTTAAACCAGGGGTTTTCAACAGGTGGTCACTGAGAGGGTTCCAGGTGGTCCCCAGCTAAGTTGGTTAACCAGATGTAACTCTTGAGAACGTAAAAATGAAACCAAATGGACCCTTGCGGGTCCATTTGGTTTCATTTTTACACTCTCAAGAGTTAAAATTCATCATCTTAATTAGCCCATAGTTGTCACAGACCCAGTGGTCCCTGACCCCAGCAAAATGATAGTTTGGAACCAAATGAACCTGGGAGAGAGATAGGTAGAGATAGCTAGAAAGCAGGGAAAGACACAGAGGCAGAGTGCAATGACTGCCTTCAAGACAAATATATCTTGTGTTGTGTTATAGTGCACTAAGTTGCACACTTGCCCGATCGGGCAACCAGGTAGCAGTCTTCACTTGCCCCACCATTTTTTTTTACTTGCCCCGGGCAAGCGGGCAAGTGTTAAGGTCAAGCCCTGTGTATCTCTCACTCTCTCTCTCTCTCTCTCTCTCTCTCTCTCTCTCTCTCTCTCTCTCTCTCTCTCTCTCTCTCTCTCTCTCTCTCTCTCTCTCTCTCTCTCTCTCTCTCTCTCTCTCTCTCTCTCTCTCCCTCTCTCTGTCTCTGTCTCTCAAACACACTGTTCCAAAGCAGTGTGTTTCTCATGACTTGTCATGGCCTGAGTTGGCTTTGTCCGTGGCATATTCGTTTTTTATACAAATAATTTTGTAAAAATCAATCATTGAGGGAAAACTGAGCAGAACCTTTTGGGGAGGGGTCAGATTAAAATATGTACTTAGACTGTTATTAGTCTCTCAACTGCCAAATTAATTAATTCATGGTGCTATATTAATTAAAGGTGCTCTCCTTTGGGATTTCACCTCCTGCCCCTCTAACACCTTCTGCACGTCCCAGGTCGTACTAGCTCTCTGTGGTGCTGCTGGGATGAGTCAAGTTCAAGTTTATTTGTCATGTGTATAGATACATCGAATTTATAAATACAATGAAATTCATTTTGCTACAGAGCATCTCGGTCCTCCACGACACAAACCACATACAGAACAAAAACAGCACAACAGCAGAGACAAGTACAACACAAAAGACAGTTCTATACAGTACAGGTCAGCTGTTCAGCAGCCTGACTGCCTGGGGGAAGAAGCTGTTAGTCAAACGTGTGGTGCGAGATTTGATGCTACCGTAGCGCTTTTTGGATGGAAGTAATTGGAACAGAGTATTTGCAGCATGACTGGTGTCTGCAATGATGTTATGTGCTTTTCTCTTACACTGTGTGGTGTAGATATCTCCCAGACTGGGAAGTGATGTGCTGTTACCAATGATTTTACCTGCACTGTTCTTACATCGTCCCACAGTTGGTTGAGCCACACGCAAACTCAATCCAATTCGACGGACCCCTGTTATCAAACACCACTTCTCTGCTGCTCCATGCTTTGCATGTTTTAGCTGTGCATTGTTTTGGATGGTTAACATGTGTAGATGCACTGCGGGGAGTCAGGGACGTTGGCTGCGATTTGTCCATGTAAACAGTTCGGTGTGAATCTCTGCCAACAAAGCCAGTTATTCTGAATACATTGTGTGCATGTAAAGGGAGTCACTGATTGTCTGTTTGAAGCCTTGTCCGTTCGGCCAACTATCATTATCGAGAGATTAGGCGTTTGCCCAGTGACCCAACGTTTGCTAAATGCCTTTACAATTTATACATTTAAATACAAATAAATACCCCTACACCGGAGCATTTTTCAGCCCGGCCCAGCGCACCGGCATTTCAGCAGGGTTTACAGCATGGGATTGCTTTAAAATAATAAACACCGAAAATAACTAAGCCAAACAAATGCAAAATCTTTACACTCTACCGCAGGGGTGGCCAACCGGTCGCAGACTAAGAGCCACGTTTTTCACTGTGTTACGGCAAAGAGCCACATCAAATGGTCACAACGGTTAGAAAACCGCCGCGACGGCCGTCACGGTCGCAAATAGAAACATACAGACATGTATTTTGAAACAGGGTTTACAATCCAAAAAAG
Organism: Benthosema pterotum; assembly: GCA_039105355.1. Taxonomy (NCBI): domain Eukaryota; kingdom Metazoa; phylum Chordata; class Actinopteri; order Myctophiformes; family Myctophidae; genus Benthosema; species Benthosema pterotum. Next base: position 22,643,457 of record CM076987.1, read on the forward strand.
TATGACATTCTCAAGAGTTAAAATATTCATCATGTGAATTAGCCCAAGTCTACACTGCTAGAGAATGTGGAAGATTAATGGTCATTTTGATCTGTATATTTCACTGTTTTGTTTTCTCTGAAATTCAGCCTGGAATTGTTGACAAAAGTAAAGGAAATCTTTAGCTTTGGGGTCTATGGAGCAAAAATGGTGTGGCTCAAATTCTGAATAAATGGTGGGCCCTGGTAGAAAAAAAGGTTGAAAACCACTGGTATAGGGAATGAATGACTGCGCCATGAGGCCAAGCGTTTTTGACAGCTTCATGTGGAAGCCCCTTAAGAGCCGCATGTAACCAGCTGAAGAGCCGCATGAGGCTCACGAGCCTCAGGTTGGCCACCCCTGCTCTACCGTATCATGATGTTGTAGTGTAGGGCTTTTGGGGTTATTTTAGTGACACAAAATTAGTAAACCCATTTGCTAATAAGGTCTGTATGCACCACTGTTATTCACTGTTACCCCTTTTTTTTGGAGGGGGGGGGGGGGGGGGGCTGAGCTTGAGCCTCTTAGCGATCACACTGACACTTATGCTCCTGGGCCCCTGGGCCTGGGCCCAACGTGCCTGTTGGATAATGTTACAGATAATAATAATAATGTGAGCAGCTAATCTCCGGCACCATTGGCTTAATCGCAGTGAAACTGCGACGTCAGGGAAACGCAAGTCAAGCAGGCTCTGGCCAGGCTGATTTGCAAAATGACATTTCAGATGTGCGGCCAGAACTACCCAAAAGTACCCCAAACTACCCCAAAGTACCCAAATGTACCCCAAAGCATACCCAAAAGTACCCATGCAAAAGTACCCAAAAGTGTACCAAAAGTACCCAAAAGCATACCCACATTCAGACAGTACTAAACATGCTCCAAGATGACAACTACAGGTATGTTGTTTTGGGTCTGCTTTTGGGTAGCTTTGGGTAGTTCTGGGGACTTTTGGGTATGCTTTGGGTAGTTTTGGGTATTGGGTACTTTTGGGTGCTTTTGAGTATACTTTTGGGTATGCTTTTGGGTACTTTTGGGTAGTTCGGGATATGCCTTTGGGTACTTTTGGGTATGCTTTTGGGTACTTTTGGGTATGCTTGTGGGTACTTTTGGGTATGCTTTTGGGTAGTTTTGGGTACTTTTGGGTATGCTTTTGGGTAGTTTTGGGTACTTTTGGGTATGCTTTTGGGGTACTTTTGGGTATGCTTTTGGGTAGTTTGGGGTTGTTTTGGTGCAGGCATTGGGTACTTTTGGGTAATTTTTGGTACTTTTGGGTGTGCTTTTGGGTACTTTTGGGTACTTTTGGGTAGTTTGGGGTTGTTTTGGGTTCAGGCGTTGGGTACTTTTGGGTATGCTTTTGGGTACTTTTGGGTGTGCTTCTGGGTACTTTGGGGTATGCTTTGGGGGTACTTTTGGGTATTCTTTTGGGTACTTTTAGGGTACTTTTGGGTAGTTTGGGGTTGTTTTGGGTACTTGTGGGCAATTAGTAGTAATGTTGCTTGTAAACTTCTACCTCAGTCCAGTAAGGTTCCTTACGTTATGTTGTGATTAAATAAGTTGTGATTTTCTTGCGGAGTGTGGGAGCCTTTTGTAATTTTCGGTAGGCTCTAGTGAGAGTATGATTTATATACCGGTACTTGTATTAATTTGTGACCTTTTCCTTTGGTTGGCTAGCTTTTTAGCTTATTTCCTTGATTTGCCCCATGGCATTTTTTCCTTTTATTCTGTAATTATTTCCATTTATTGTATATTTAAGTTAACTAACTAAGCTGGGCTCGAGCAGTGCTCGCCCTTTTGTTAATTTACTCATTACTTTATGTTGGTTGGAAACCATGAACTACTGCTAAAAACTGTAATGTAACACCGGAAGCTGATGTCTTTATTACTCTTACAGATTGTGTCTAAAACCAACACAAATCAGTTGGCCTACACATTATCTAGTTGTGTGATTTAGATGGATCTGTCCAAGCAAGCGTAAAGGAATAAAAAATGAAATGCACCCTTTCTGAGCTCAAGTGTTTTCCTGTAAGCCCTTTGCTGCTCTGGTGTCATTTGTGTTTTCGGAATCACTGGGATCAAATAGAGTAACCATCATGTTGTTGGGGTTGCCTGTTGGAATGGCCGTTTCAATTAATTTCCCACTCAACTGGTCTGAGAAAAGTGGGTTGGGCAATTCGTGGCAAACAAATGTGTATTACCAAGCACAGTCTGGCTCCTTTAATTACTGTTTTTGAAATCAGTGGCATCAAATAGGCTGGCATCGTGCCTTCGGGCATTGTGCCTTCAAAGCAGAGCTAACCCAGTGCCATGCCAACCATGTGATATCTTGTGAAAAGTTATTACCGTAATCAGGTCCAGATATTTCATCACCTCACGCCTGGCCTGGGAGACAGTTGGTCTTCTCTGCTTATTTTGCACATTCCTATGCCACTGGTGCTGAACCTACCCACCCCCATGGGGGGTGCTGCCAGATGGGTTGAAGTGACACTAGAAGTTGCGGACGTACAGCAGAAGCTGAATTTTAGGGCTGAGGATTGAGGAATGTGAAGGAGTTTACTGTATGTTCACAATCTTGTTTACAAGCGAGGAGAGGATGGGGAAGGAGAATCGGTGCACAGGGGCGGTATTGCATATTGTACAGTTGAGCCAGCAGGGGTTGACACTAAGGTCTCCGAGGCACTTGCCCATCAAGTGCAAGTCAGGTTCTACTTGCCCTCAGGTCATGGTCCCTTGCGCCCCAGGTGGTCCCCAGTTAAGTTGGTTAACCAGATGTAACTCTTGAGAACGTAAAAATGAAACCAAATGGACCCTTGCGGGTCCATTTGGTTTCATTTTTACACTCTCAAGAGTTAAAATTCATCATCTTAATTAGCCCAGGTCTACACAACTAGAGAATGTAGAAGATTAATGGTCATTTTCATGTGTATGTTAATTAGCCTGTGTTGTTTCCCAAATACAGACACAGAGGCAGAGTGCAATGACTGCCTTCAAGACAAATTTATCTTGTGCTGTGTTATAGTGCACTATGTTTTACACTTGCCCGATCGGGCAACCAGGTAGCAGTCTTCACTTGCCCCATCATTTTTTTTACTTGCCCCGGGCAAGCGGGCAAGTGTTAGTGTCAAGCCCTGGCCAGAAAGCAAAGCTCTCTGCGACCGAGCAGTCTTGTGTACCTACTCTCACCTATGGTCATACAGTAATACAGGATGGATGGACCATGATGATCTTGCCTAGAGGGCTGGGTGGGATTGTCTTTGTTGACTACCTAAATGTCCATGCAAACTGATACTGTATGTGTTTGGGATTCTTGGAAGAAGCTTTTGATATTTTAGTCGCCAAAGATTAGATTAAGAATCAGTCACTGGAAGACAGGTTTCTGAACTGTCCACAGCCCTCTTGTGAGACACAGACTGAGTAGAAAGTGGTATTGCAGGGGTTGACACTAACACTTGCCCGCTTGCCCGGGGCAAGTAAAAAAAATGGTGGGGCAAGTGAAGACTGCTACCTGGTTGCCCGATCGGGCAAGTGTGCAACTTAGTGCACTATAACACAACACAAGATAAATTTGTCTTGAAGGCAGTCATTGCACTCTGCCTCTGTGTCTTTCCCTGCTTTCTAGCTATCCACAATTCCATATACACATCAAAATGACCTAATCTTCTATATTCTCTAGTTGTGTAGACCTGGGCTAATTAAGATAATAAAATTTAACTCTTGAGAGTGTAGAAATGTTTTTTACATTTTTACATTCTCAAGAGTTACATCTGCAAAATTTACAATATATTTTTGGGGGGCAAGTGACCATGAGCTGAGGGCAAGTAGAGCCTGACTTGCACTTGCCCGATGGGCAAGTGCCTCCGAGACCTGAGTAGAAAGTGGTATTTTATCATGCACATTAGTAGGCTACAGCCTTGGCCTTACTGAGAATTCTCCTCTGGGCTGTTTGAAGTTGATATATAGCCATTTTCTTGAATGCACCACTCACCTGGTCTGAGAAAGGGGGTGGACACATTTTCTGGCAAGCTAATCTCAGTAATCTGTGCTGTTGAAAAGGCGAAAACAGTTCACTGCCCACAATATAAATGAAGTCTATGTTTTCATGAACAAAAGAGTGAGCTGAAGCTGCTCCGCAGTTATGTAGAAGTCGTAATGTTTCCTTCTTCCCGTCTTCTATGTCAGGCTTGTGTGGCGTATCAATGGGCAGGGCTATCAATACTAAACATAAAGTAGTGACATGCTAGTCCTTTGTATGTTTGCCTGTTTTGTTTGCAAAAATCCAGCCTGGTATTGTGAACAAAATCAAGTAAATCTTTAGTTTTTGGGGTTTGTGGGGTGAAAATGTCGTCAAATGGTGGTCCGTGGCTCAAATGCTAAATAACTGGTGGGCCCTGGGGTCAAAAAGGTTGAAAACCCCTGGCCTACAGCATGCACCAGCAAACATGACATTGAAAGGGCCCCAATCCAAAGCCTGCACTGCCCATATGCTACACAACAACGTTCCCTTTAGAGGGCGGTATAGTATAACCAAATGATGCATGATGCAGCCTGATCCCTCCTCAACTCTGTGATAACTGGAGATGGCAGTGGCATCATCATCGATGCTTCAGCTCTCTGCGGGTTCCCTGGCGTGGGTTCAAGTTGATGGATGTTTTACATTAGAGTGTGGTGACAGCGGCTTATGTTTGTGTCTCACTAAATGTCAACAAGTATCATATTCAAAAAGCTGGCAGGGGATATGCAGGCAGTGTGACTGTGCATTCTGCAGCTCCCTGGCTGCGATGCTGACCTTCTCCTATCGACCCCTCTCCACGTGTACACTTTAATATCATCAGTGTTAAATTAACTTTGAGAGTGTGAATATCGTCCAATCGAGGAGTACCTGAGGCCGATCCTGCGGATGTCTTTCTAAATCAGTGGGTCTCCAACATTTTGGGCACAAGGCGACGAGCATGCGGTCATGATTAAAATGGCACTGAAAGGGTAAGGTAATGAAGCATAAAATGAAATTGCTCATCACAAATTGGTTGTTCAAGTAATCATGCTTAAATCCATTATTATGTTACCAAAATCTAATTGGATGCGTTTCATGTCATGATGTGTTTGTTTGTTTGTTTTCACCCCCTTAACTGTACTGCTCAGGTATTATTTACTGTTTCCAGCACATGCAAATCCGACACAAATGACCGGAGGCCGGGACCATTCCTTTAATCATTACACCTGTTAATAACGGGTGAAATGGGAGGTTAACAGGTCACAGGTGTAATGATTAAAGGGTGGTTGCCGCAAGCCAGGTTTTTGAAAGACATTTCTGGTTTAGTTTTTATTAGCCAGGTGCAAGTGGCTGTTGAGACTAGTGAGGACTTATAGTGGATACTTTTTCATGATTAGCTGCCTCTAGTGCCTTTAAGCCAAGGGGAGATAAAACCATATGGTCCGAACACTAGCACCCATAGACCTGTAAATGTAGACGTCATTTCTGGCTCTGATGCACACGTGTCACAATTGAGTGGCAGCGAGAGACATGGCATGAGTGACCTCAGCTAACCATAACGGCAATCCAGACTTGGCTTGTGTACTGCCTGTGTCGGAGTTGGACTGATACGTGCTTGCATACGATCGAGTTGTTTGACCACCGTGCACCAGAAAATAACAAACCCGTAAATAAATACAGCTGATACTGCGGTAAAGTTGATAAATGGCGACCAGTGGTGTATGAATGCAGCGTATATTGTTAGTTCATGTTAGGTAAATGTTAACCCTTGCCAGAGATTGCGATATTTGTGGCGATGCAGATTGATATTGATAACGCATGCAAATAACAAAAAAAAGCTTCTTACTGTGTCTGACTTTTGCCCTCTGTGATGTCCCTTCGTTTTAAATCGGGTCGGCGTTTTGCTCCCTTTAAAGGCGATTCTAGACATTTCCCTTACCCCTCGCTGCTAAGAGAATTGGGATTAACAATACTTTTTCCACAATATTAATGCGCACCTAAGGTTGAGGGCCAAGGGCTAGGGGAGAAGGGGGAATTGAGAAAGGACCATAACCTAGTCTTTTTTTACTGTTTGAAAATCACACAAGCTCATTTTACAAGCATCTGTAATATTCTGGGTGGTGAGGCGGTTTAGTCACAGTCGTCTCAATAGTTAGCCAAGCATTGCAATACACCTGGAGTTAATGAATAAACCAAGTTATTATTTGCAGTGTTCTGCCATTGCCTGCTCTATATGTGGGCTCTATGGTGCAGTGAAGATAAGACATGCAGCCTGGGGGCCTGAAATCAATAATCCCTATAATTGCTGAGGTAGAAGTGAGGATAATTGAGAGTAATTGTCTGCATGGGCGAATGGACAACCGGAAGGACATAATGGTAAACGTCTGTGTTACGGTTTACCTATCCACTCTCTGGCCTATTCTCTGTTCTCCTGTGTTTATTGCTGCAATTGTTTCTCAAAGTGTGGTCCAGGGACCCACAGGGGTCCATGAGAGGACTCCAGGGGGTCCACAGCAAAATGGGAAAAGTCAAGAGTCGAATGACTAGTATAGTATATTCAGTTCATAGATTTAGTTTTTTGTTATTTTTCAGTCATTGGTTGTCGAAGTGGGGTCCAGGGACCCACGCAGGGAAATGTCATTGTAGTTTTGCTCATTTTGAAAAATCTGAATAATGTGTGCAAATCAGAGCAAAATTGTTTAACTCTAAACTCTAATATTTGCTTCTGAGATGGGGGTGAAATACATTGTAGGTCATTGACACGACAAAAGTGTGAAAACCACTGTCCTAAATCTGATCTAATAATGGGAGGTTGTCCAAAATCTTTTGAAATGGACCACAAGTGCCTTAAAAAAAGTCTAAAAGTGAAAGTTTTTTCATGGGTCTATTCTAATCTTAGATTAGATGTTGTTTAGACGCCTAATCAATATCTAACCTAAGATAGGCATTGATTAGACATCTATTCAACATCTAATCTAAGATTAGACCTCAAAAACTTTCACTTTTATACCTTTTTAATACATTTTTTTTTTTTTAGATCTGTGCTCATTGGGGGAGTCCTTCCTTGAGTGTTTTTAACCCTAGCACACTAAACTTAATTTTTGTTACTCCATCACTGAACACTAGGCTATCATGGGAGGGGGGGGGGGGGGGGGGGGGTGGCCGGAGAAGAATTTGCACATTATTATTTTTTTAAATCCTTAAAAAAGAGGGATTAAGTTGAGAACTTCTCCTTTGGTCCAGACATTTCTAAGAACTGTGAGATTGGTCCAGTGAAGAATAAATAAATAAACAAATCCATTTTGAATGAAGGGAATGCATGGAAACACTGAGCATCATGAAGCTACTGAAAGACCCACCCACCTCAGACATCAGCGACATTATGAAAATTGCAAAAATGTAATCGTCCTGGTAAAAATCACCCATGTTTAGTGTTCTAGGGTCAAAAAGCACAGCCAGTTGTAATGTACTCTTCCTTTTCCCCAGACGGGGGCACTGTTGCACCATGCATCAAACATCTACTGCATGAACTACACACCACAGTCTGCAGAGTCACTGTTCACCAACCCACACATTAATTCATATATATATTTTTTTTAAGAATGCTGTGGATTTCTCTTCCATCTAGGTCTGGGAGGGAATGGGATAATATGGTCGATGTTTAAGCGCTGTTATCACTGCGAGAGCATGAATAGCTTAAATGGAGGTGTAGACATATAATTTATCTAACTATGTTGACCTTTTCAGGGTGGATATCAGCATGTATTTAATGTGGCAAGGATAAGTATAATAATCTGTAGTCGGTGAGCAATGGTGGAAGAAGTACTCATTACTCTCAGTAGTCATTGTTTACTTAAGCTAGCAATGTAGAAATTGCATTAAAATGTATTTGGAGTAGGCCTACAAACATATTGGCATGAAAATATACTTAAAGGTATAGTGGGTGATTTGGAAAACTCCCCGGTCCCCCCTGGTAGAAGATACAGTGAGGGGATTGCAACAGGCCAACAGCATATTATACACCAAGGCTCACCCCCACTCGATCCTGATTGGAGGAGGGCTTTTCTCCCAAAGCCCAAACTGAAACTAGGGTTTTTTGACCCCAGGAGCTCACTGGGGAGAGGGAGGAACTCCTTATGGTCACCACACTCTATAGTAAGGAGGATTTGCCAAAATCTTTGGCTACCGTTTTCACAAAAAATATACAGTATATGTTGATGACATTCAGAAGATTTAGAACACTTTTCCTGGTGGTCTTCATGTGTGTAATGCGTGGTTTTAGATATTTTAGATGTTAGCAGTGAGTCCAGTGTCTGATGTCATTGACACTACTTCCTGGACTACACCTCCTTGTGGCTAGGGCGAGGGTCTGTCCTACTGAGACTACATGTATTCCAGGAATTGGAATTGGAATTAACATGTATTTTATTTATTTTTTTGCAAAAATGGTGAAATGTCCCTTTAAATGAAATCACTTACTGTACCTTTTTAAAATACCAAAAGTACAAAGTACCAAAAGTAGAAATGTATTAAAAGAACAGATGTGAGCTTGTACAAGATTGGCATTGCAGTGTGCAAAAGGCCAGAATGTGGACATCTACTGCACATAAAGTTTTCAGATTATCATAGTGAAGTAACCAGACCACTAGAGTTCCTGTTTTATATATACAATTATAATTCCTTTTTTAATATGCCTTTTTACTAGCAGTGCCATTAAAAGTTATTTTATTTCAGCCTTCAGCTATAGCATTGTTAAACCAATCAACATATGGCAACGGGATGATAACCTACTGTTCACTTTTACTATAAAAAGGTGTGCGGTGTTGCGTGCAAAGACTAGTCACTCTTATGCTATGGGCACACTTGCAGTGCATGAACTGTGGGGGAAAAAAAGTTCATGCTCTGTATCATGTGACACAGAGTGTGATTTTATTTATTTTTTGCAGTTCATGTGCTGCAAGTGTGCCTGCAGTGTTATTCTGTCACACAATCATGCTACACTTCTCCAAACACCCAAACAGTCCACAGCGCCCACTAGAGGCACCTGCGACGCAATAGCTGTTCGGTTTAACAACTCAGTGTACCTGTATGAAATCTAACTATAAATGTAGCCTCGGTATCCAGGTTTACATTTGCGCTGCAAAGTGAATCCCAGACAGAAGGTACGCCAGATAGACTATCAAGAGATGGTACTTCCGGTTTGTTAACTTCCTCCAGAAGTTGCCTTTTTCAGCCAATCATGGTGTGGTGCTTCCGGAAATGTAGGTCTACCCAGCCCAGCAGGAACATTTTATTTATCACTTTGTGCTTGCAAAGCCGCTGTAAAGGTTTAAAAGATGTAATCGTGTGCCTTTTGCACACTTAGACGCTAGTGAGGACTGAACAGGGTTGTCTCGCTGGGGAATGTAAATACAGCAACTTCCGCAACTACTGTTGATAGTCTCTAAAGCGTAGGTACCACCCAGGGTGCTATAAATGTGCAACGTCTGTGTCCGTGTGTGTACGGTTGTAATGCCCCTCACCTGTGCAATTTCCAGGCTCTGCCTCAACCAATTGATTGCCATGGCAACTCCACACGTGCCAATTGATTACTTAACCAGTCCACTTTTCACAGTTTGCAGCACTGAACACAGGCAGACAGACAGATACAGAAATATCCGTAGGGGCACAAAATAATCTAACTCCACCTCACCTCCACTCTATTGGCTCATTATGAAACCGCTGGAGACAGCTGTGCTGTCATTGGCTAAAATGCCGCCTCACCCGAAACAACCACCCTCCCCTTTTGTTTCCATGATTGTTGTTGACAACAACAAAGTTCTGGATCATCTGCAGGGCGAAGCAATTGTCTGTCTGCAGGGAAACAGCTGCAGCATCAAAAGCAGAAGCAACGTAGAGGGGAAAAATATATAGCTATACCTGTATTATCTATTTTGATTTTTGGCTTTGCCTTTATTACCTTTGTTTAAACAGTTGCTCAAGTAGGCCAGTGGTCTGTGGTCATGTACAGGTCTAGTTAAAATAACAACACTTAATATACAACATTGAAGATTTCCAGTGCACTCGTAGTCATTTCATCCTGGGAGTAACAGTACAAAATATTTACCTCTGAAATAACAGTAAAATTGTAAAGTAGTACTTACAGCAGTGGTGGGCAATTATTTTTCCCAAGGGGCCAAATGAGATACATAAAATATTGTGGAGGGCCAAGACTAAAGGCTGAACTAAAGTCTGCGTAATATTAATTTAATTTCAAGATAAAAGTAAGAGTAAGACCAACCATTTTGACACTAGGGCCCACTATTTATTCAGTATTTGAGCCATGGAACACCATTTGATGACATTTTAGCCCCACAGATCCCAAAACTTTCTTCAAGATTTCTTTTGTTTTTGTCCACAACTCCAGGCTGGATTTGGGAAACAAAACAGGATAACAAAAATAACTTTTACATTCTCTGATTGAATGTGTAGACTTTGGGCTAGTTCAGATGATGAATATTTTAACTCTTGAGTGTCCAAATGGACCCTTGCGGGTCCATTTGGTTTCATTTATACGCTCTCAAAGAATTACATCTGGTTAACCAACTTTCCATATTTAACTTGGAACTCTCTCAAGGACCACTGGTGGTCCCCGGGCCGGTCAGAGTCAGCCAAAGGGCCGCATTTGGCCCCCGGGCCACATAATGCCCAGGTATGACTTACAGTTTGTCACTTTAGTTACACTTATCCCATCCTTCCCTACAGTTCTACAGTCCTATTGACCTGTGATTGCACCCCCCCAAAGAACAGACCAGGCAGGTGGAGACTCTTGTTGGCTCTGGCATAGAGAAAGCCTCAGGTCTGGATGAGAGGGGCAGTGATTTGGCCAATTGCTGCTTACCCAGTGCCAACTGAAGGGGTTTGGGTCGAAAACACTCAAGGAATTTGGGGACCACGACCACCTGATGACCTCTCTTCTAGACTAAGGCTTTATCCATTACAGATGGACTCTAATCGCATCTTTGAGCAATTTACAAACTAAAAACACCAGTGGTAATGCAAAGATATACAGTATATATACCGGTAGTCTATGAAAACTGTGTATGAGTGTAAATGACTGGACAGTTGTTATAGCTGTTGGTGCCTGCGGCCAGCATTGGCACAGGGGAGGGTGATCACTGGTAAGCGGTGATCAAGCGTGAGAGAGAGGATTTCATTTTAAAATGACATGCAAAGTCAGTGCACTTCAGTGGTGTTGAAAGCACAGTGAGGCGCTACTCTCTAACCTTTAGACCACCATTGCACACTGGTGACAATATTCACATATCCTGATGTGACAGAAAAAAATGCATATATTTGGAGTATGAAAATCTATCTGAAAATCTCTATCTCTGGAAATATTTCAAGTTAGTTCCAATAGTTGATTCTGACTTGCTGGTCACCGTCATGTGACAGGTGAAAAACCGACCAGTAACCCACTGCTGTGCTGATGCGTCACATTTGGTAGTATCACTCCACCGGAACTGGCTTTGTTGTTGTTAGGGAATCTTGCCGCAGGTGTGTTGTTTCTAAGGCTGGTTGGCCGGGAATTACTTTCCTTCTTTGTGCTACTGTGAATTATGTTAATTGGTACTTTTCATGTTGCCATAATTGTAACAGTTTTAGAAAAGCAGTGTGTACGGTGTGTATTTGCATGTCAGGCAATTACGGTACTATCAGTTCTTCTGACCATAGATCAGGAATTATTGTTCTAAAAACATTTATGAGAACACATGGTGCTGTTTGCTTATACCCGTATATGGTAGTCATATGGCAGGCATTATCCAACATGCTCGGCTGTACGGGTGGATGGAGTTAAACCTGTGGACCAGATAGTATTCATTATACAGTACTGCAGTCCAGGGAGTCCCCAGTATAGGTAGTTAAGATGTCACAATCATTTTAATCACTTTATCCATTTATACGCATTGGCTATTGAAAAACGTCAGTTCTACAAGCATCACTATGTGCCATGCCATGCTACAAGCTCATTCATGTGGTATTTTTGATAAATATTTGAAAAATGTTTTTATTATTTACATACAATAAATCTTCTTTTCTCGCCATAACCGACACAAAACATTTTTCAGATCTGCGACCAGATTCATGCTCGACTTGGAAAAAGAGGTTTGAAAACCACTGCTGTTAACGGATGTGTGGATGGATAAATGGATGGTTGGATGGAAGCAGGATGGACAGATTTTTGTTGTTATCCATCAGCCTTTCTGTTTGATGTAGCAGACTATGGTTTCCAGGTGGCTGGCTGCCTTACTTCAAAGGACCTGCATGCCTCCCACCTGGCTGCAGTCTCTCAGGGGACGGACGCCATACCAGGCTGTGGGTGATGATGATGCCGTCATTGATGGCATTCTGTTTGGGAATTCAGCCTGATAATCGCACCATAAGCCCACACCATTGACTGCTTCGCTGCTGTAAAGGTATCTCTCTACCAAACAGACTGGCTGGCAGTTGAATGAAGGCGGAAGATTCAGTCGGTTGGATGGTGCATGGGGAGTGGGGGGGTTAGCTGAATGCACCTGAGAGCCGACTCTAGTGGACAGCTACTATGGTGCTAAAAAAAAATATATATGGCTTGATGTCTTTTTCAACAACAAGCCCAGTGCTATATATCCAATGTGTGGTTTGAAGGGGTTTCTATGATTCCTCACCACTTGCAATCCGGAGTGACGTTGTACCAACTGCCACTTCAACAACAGATGTACTTTAACAGTGTACCGATCACCCATTCAACAGCAGATTTAGCAGTGTAACAGCATACCCTCTGCCAATTGAACAGCAGATATAACAGTGACACACCACCCATTCAACAGCAGACATTACAGTGAGTGTACCCCAATAAACCCCAAGGAATTACATCTGGTCACCAAAGATTACAGCATCTACTGAGTGTGAAGCAGGACTTCACATTCGGGGGAATGTGGGGCCATCCCCACACCAGAGAAACCACACTGTGTGTCATAGGGCTCAATATGGCAGTTTGTCACATTCAGAAGATCCAGTATTTAGCCCGAGGTTACTTTGAATACCCCTGCCCCCTGTCAAAAATGGCTAAAATCCCTAAAACAAAAGAAAGCAGAAGAAAAAGAAGAAATAAGAAACAAAACAAAAAAACAACAACACTCATCTTTTATTTTCTCTAATAACAAGCTAAACATTAACCTGACTCTGTTAGATTGCAGCACTATTGAGTTCACTTAGTGCCCTCCTCTGCACCTTGATCTGGGCACGCTAAACAGAAACTATGTGGGACAACAGCGGGACAAAACATATGATAATACTTTCGAGTTGTAGTCTTGCTAGGTTGTTGTTTACATTAGCGCAGTGGCACAGCTTCAATATGTCACCAGTCTGGTGTTGATCCCGCCTCTAGCAGCTGCATACGGATGCATATACCTCCGATCCAATTTTGATGGGAGTGCATTGAGTCGCCCCTGTAGTGCGGTGCCCCCAGATGAGTCAGGTTACCTAAACATGAACCTTGGCTGAAAACGAAAACAAAAGGAAAGAAATGCCCTTTAACAGTGTACCTACCTCTGGCCGTCAACAGCAGAATTTCATTTTACAACTTGCGTTCACAAAACGTGTTCATAAGGTGTCTGTCTGTCTACTATCACCTCTCACTTTGTTCCAACTCACCTCCCTTGGGAGTCTTTGTAACAGCTGCTCAAATTTGGCAAGCTCAAGCTCCATTATGCTTCAAGTATAGCTTGTGGCATGTCAAACTACAGTTTTTTTTAATCCATTGCAAGCATTAGGTTTGCACGAAAAACACTCCTTGGGCTAAATTCGGCCATAGCCAATAATGTGCCCCAATGTGCTGACCTCATTTCATTTGTGATGACATCTATTGTTTAACGATATACTTTCTACAATCTGATATACATTATACAATCTCACAACCAGTGTTGGGCAGTAAGTAAATACATTTTACATATTTCTGTAATATTATTACCATTTCCAGCAAAAGTAAGGGGACTTGGGAAAGTAATATTGTAATATGTAATATATTGTTCTATTTTTCTAAGAGGGAGTAAAGATATTACTCTACTACAGTAATATTGCCCAACAATGCTCACAATGCAACATGCATCCTTATATTGACCATTTTTGTGAGTACTAGTCAAAAACAGTAAAAAAGGTCGAAGTGCATCTTTAGCACTGAGGATTCAATTTAATTCTGTGAAATTCTATTCATGGCTATAAAAACTGTGAGCAACTGCTGTTAATTATATAACACAAGTCAAGTGCTAGTTAACAGATTCACTGGCCGGCTCCTATTTGCACTCAAATGAGCAAAAAAAAAAAAAAAATAATAAATTAATGGATGAGACAAGTGTGCATGCATTTTGACATTTGCTCTCACACTGGCTAATGTTTTCTCTTAATATTAATGAGATCCATTAATTCTCTTCCCTCCTTAGGGCCTTGGCTCCTGTTTTTGGGAAGGTTTGTGTTTGTCTTTGCAGTATCAGCCAGTAATGTTGTAATACATTATCTCGTCTCGAGACCAGTTTCTTGTTTTTGTCTCACCCTCAATTGTCTTGTCTCGGTCTTGGTTTGGTTCTCGACTCCTCTAGGTGCTACCGGTAGTCTTGACCAAGTCTGTGATTGTCTCGGCCTTGTTTTCGTCTCGACTCCCCTAAGTCTTGGTCTTTCTTGGCCTCGATTTAGCTGGTCTTGACCACAACACTATCAGCCAGTCTGTTACACATCAGCATCACAACTCAAATACTCATAATAGCTGACCTACCAGTTCACAATGTGGTTTATAAACGCGAATATGGCTAACTTCTAACTTCAAACTCAATTTTAGCCATGACTGCTGAATCTTCTATTGAATCATTAGAAAAAAACAAACAAACAAACCAACAAAACCTACAACATCACACATTAAAAGTACATGCTCTCAGGAACAGCTGATCTGATTTTGTCCTCATGATGATGACCTCAATGCACACTACTGTATAATTGCTCATCTTCAGTCTTCAGTTACAAATTTGCATTTCCACTTTGTTTACAAAGTCCAACATTGTTGATTTTCCAAGCTGACATGCAAGGCCTGGTTTTATCTAGCATCAGTATTATAATGAATATAATGAAAATAATCTGCGCCACCTCAGGACATTGTGGTGCAGCTAAATGGCTTTCATAGTTCATAAAGAAATGGTCATATCAGAGTGTTGAATGAGGCTCAGTCCATTAAAAATGAGGTTGAAAGACGTACAATATGATGTTATGTATTGAAAACTATTTATTAATTTTCTTCAAATTGAATACTGCCTAATTCCCATTGCTTGATGGGATGTTTTTTTTTTTCCATTATCAACAGCTTGGAAGTTTAACAATCTCAATTAAAGCACAACTCAATACAAGGCCAGGGAGGGCAGGGGAATCACATTTTACTTAACAGCCATCCGTCAGTGGCCTTCGAGAGAGTCAAGGGTTTTGCTTAGCTTTCTTAACAAAACTTTGAATGCAGACTTGTAGAGAAAAAAAAATGCAAAGCACATTAGCAAGCAAGCAAGCCAAATAGAGATGCGCAGTGACGTCACCGCCCCGGTTCCGGAAGTCTTTTCCCCATTCATTTTTCTCATAGACTTTTCGAAACTAATTTATATCAAGACGATTACGCCGCGGACGAAGCCAACTCGAGTCGTGACGAATCATGATGACACACACAAACTTTTGGGACAATAAAATAATTTCTAAGATGAAAAACGAAACAAAAAGTCTTGTATCATGCCGTTTTCTACTTCTTCCTAATTATATATTATATGACGATATTGTGTTTGTTGTCATGATTTGTCACGACCCGAGTTGGCTTTGGCCGCGGCGCAATCGTGTTTTTATTAACCATTTTCGAAAAGTCTATGAGAAAAATGAATGAGGAAAAGTCTTCCGGAACCGGGGCGGTGACGTCACTGCGCATCTCTATAAAAACGACCAATGAGTTTCGACCACTAATCGTCTTCCTCTGGGTCTATCTTGGCTAGTTAATCACCCTTAATGGCCAGGTGGTGGAGATAATCATATAATTTCATCATATTATTTCAATGGCTGATAGATTATTTCATTTTGGATCACACATATGCTATTTCACTAGAACAGAAACATAACAAAACACCCAACGTTACGGTGGTGACAGACTTAAAAAAAAAAGAAAAAAACTTTTCCAAAGGAGAATTACTATCCTTTTTTGGATAGTAATTTTAAATGACACAATATTTCCAGGCCTAAATGATAAGGTCGATGATATGTCTTTTCCAGTGTCGCAAACTTGGTGCATTTGGCGCTATATTTAGCTTTTTTCCAGACCCCCTTAGCGCCAAAATTAGTGAAAAGCTATTGGTGGAAAACCAATGCTTTTTTGCTGGTGAATTTGGATGAAATTGATTGGCGGCACCAGGGATAAAACCCTTGTTTTTTACCACTTTTCCTCCTATGAGACCCCCCTCTTTTCTGTGCGCGGTGTGCTTATATGCAGATCATTAGAGTATAGATGGAGTTACGGCAACCCTGTTCACTTCATGGGAGCTCTTCTACATGGACTTCTATTGACAATAGGGACATGGTGCCTCTCGTGGCTCAGGTCCGCTTTAGACATTTCAACCGTTTTGTTGGCTGAGCCGTCACCCTTTAGTTACCTGTTAGGTTTGAGAACGGTGCACTTCCACATTCCTGGAGTTAAGTGCCTGGGATGGCACCAGACATTTTCACACTTGGGCAAGTTTGTGGTAAGAACTTAAGTCACTACTCACTACAGGCCGTCTGGGGAGCCAGGGTGCGTTGCACAATGAAGTGCAGTGTAAGTAAGAGCAGAGTGTTGTTGTTGTGTTGTGGTCAGTGTGCTGCGGTCCAGAAACAACCACATCATCTCAGCCAAGATTCACTGATGCTGCTGGTGCTTTTGAAGAGCGAGGGAGGGGAAAAAAAGAGCTGATACCAGCGAAAAAGTAACTCTCTTCTTAAAGGCCAAGCTACTGTGTGTGTGTGTGCGTGTCCATGTGTGTGTAACAACTCACTGAGTCCAGAGAGTGGTTATTATAAATAAGGCAAGGGTATTTAATGCCAAAAGTAAATTGTATTCTTTTTTTTCCCCTGTGTTTGTGGCATACAACTGCTGATTAGCAGTGCTACATCTTCCTAAAACCATGATATAATCAAAATAGTCCTAACCAAACCTTAATACCAGGCAGGAGGGAACACTGGAAGCTAGAAATCGAGAAAATAAAGCACACGCTCTTTATCACGTAACGCTTGCGAGTCGCGATCATAGATTAATAAAATCTAGAGACTGCACTGGAGTGATAGCCCTACCCCCTTGCTGTTCATTTCAATTTGGAGTCGCTCAGTGGTGCTTTGTAGTGATTTCCGGGTTTACAATAACGTGCCAGTGAATGGCACTTCCGCATTTTGCCAACCAAATTTTGGTTGGCAAAATGCAGAAGCGCTGACTGGGCATGACGTCACGACACCATGAACATCCATTCACTTCCATTATACAGGCTGCACTTCCACTTATGGCCATTAGGTGCTGTCCTGCTTCAACTCTGGAGAGCTTCTCCCTGGGGATGTGGTCGCAATGGCCAGCTTCCCAGAGAAAGCTTGCCTCCGCAAAAAAAAAAAAAAAATCACGCTGAGCTAAGTTTTGAAGCATTGCTGTCAGGTAGCCAGTGTGGGAAATGCTCCACACCAATGGCTGAACTGATGGATCTGCAGGGACGAATGAGATACCGGCGCGTGCATATACAAACACTAACGCATAGGCAGACTCATATTCCTACATCCGTAACTGTGTGTGTTTGTGTGCTTGTGTGTGTCCCTGTGTGCCTGTGTGTGTGTGTGTGTGTGTGTGTTTGTGTGTGCCTGTGCAAAGTCCTTCCTCTAATTGACTGTGCGTACGTGTGCTGCTTTCCTAAAACCTCCATTGATCCTGTGGTCGTTTCCACAACAAGCTTATTGCTTTGCTTGTACCTTCGGCTTCAGCCAACCGGAACCTTCTCTGCTCCGGAGAGAGAGAGAGTGTGTGGGTGTGTGTGTTGTGGTGTGGGAGGGTGGAGAGGGTGGAGGGGGTGAGGAGGTGGATGAGGAGTCCAGACGGTCTGAGAGAGACGGAGAGAAAGAGAGAGAGAGGGAGATGAGGAAGGGTGGAAGTAGAGAGAGGATAGATGGATGTTGGAGACTGGAGACTGACCCTAACCAAACACCACACCACGTAAAAACTTCAGTGGTAAAAGGAACCCTGGCTAATGAGACAAATATGGATAATACATTATACTTGCCCTCTATAACTAGAATTGAACATTTAAAACACATAGAATAAGCGCTTTAGTTTAAAATAGGTAATGTATTATCCATATTTGTCTCATTAGCCAGGGTTCCTTTTAACAGATTTTTCACACATTTTGGCGTGATTGTTTATTTTTCTATCTGCTCATCAGCTAAAACATGTGTTGTGGTTAGGGTTAGGGTTATCTTTGGCGTTTCCTTTAGTTTTAGCTATTTTAACTACCGCATTGTCCCGAATATAAGGCGACTGTGGTTATAAGACAATCCTCCCAGAGTACTTTTGACAGGGTGTGGGCATTCGAACATGGTACTAATTTTTTTCCACAGCGATTTCTTTATTAATATTTAATATAGTCCTACTAGAACCCATTAACTCTTATCTGTCAACAAAGGTTCATAGGGGGGGGCACGGTGGCACAGTGGTTAGTGCTGTCGCCTCACAGCTAGAAGGTCCTGGGTTCGATTCCCGCTAGGGGCGCCGCTGTGGGTGCTGGCAGCGTGTCTGCTCCTCCGCGTCATCAGTGCCCATACCCGAGGTGGGGTTGGCGAAAGGGCCTTTCTGTGTGGAGTTTGCATTCTCCCCGTGTTCCCTAGGGTAGATACCCTCACAAAAACATGCTGTAATCCTGGACTCCAGACTGCCTCCCCCTGGCCAGCCGGGGCGCCTGATGGAGGGGACAGGAACTGGTTGGAATAATGTGTTCCTTCCACGCGCTACGTCCAACCAGCGAAACTCCCCTCTGTCAGGTGAAAAGAAGGCAGCTTGGACTCCTCATGCATTGAAGGAAGCATGAGGCCAGTCCGCTGCCTCCCCAGGTTGGTGGAGGGTGTGTAGAGGCCAGGATCACATAGGAATTGGCACTGGGTGAAAAAATGGGTTACAAAATCGTGGGATAAAAAAAACAAATGTTCATAGGATCTACTGAATGAGAGTAGAGGTGCTAGGGGGACCCTCATATAGTGTATAATGGGCTCAATATGGAAGTTTGTCACATTCAGTAAAAAAATAAAATAAAGTTGTCCTTTAAGCTTAAATTGTGATTCGGTTTGGAGACTTTTATAACAGTGATTCTTACATGACTTTTGTCCGTTTAAGAACAGTCATACTATCTTCAACTGATCTACAGTACATGCTCACAACGTTCACAAAGGTTCGGTGTAGAAGGTAGAGGACCTATAAGCTCACACATGCAGAGTGTGGCACTTTCTGGGAGCTTGTAGATCCGCTAGCATTTCTAACGCTGTGTGCATTATTATAGATCAAATATGTAACAGTGTATGTCTGGGGAACATACTGTACAGTACTTGATACAGTGGTGCATGCCGATCAATACTAGAATACATGTATTGCTGTAATGAAATGGTAACGATTTCCAGTGTGCGTGACAAAGTGATGTTGTCCCCGCAGTTGACATGCATTACCTTGTAAAATATGCTGAGTTTCTTGAATGTCAACTTCATTGACCGTACACATCTGCGGTGTACAAATAGACCGTTGAACATCTCATCTGAAAAACATGCCCAAAGGTTAAGTCAATACAATAGTTTTGGCCTTGGCTAGCTTTAGGAATGCAAGCCTAGGCAGAATAAACACTTTTATTATTCATGATGTCGTCACTGCCGCCGGGCCACATAGGCCTGTCTAGATTTGATGTTTTTATGCTTTTCGTAAAGAATACATCCTATGTCTATTGTTGTACGAGTAACATGAATAGCTGATGTACAAGGTCGCACATTGCGACCGTGACCCATTGTGAAAAATAGTGACACACATCGCCCGTGCCGCTTCGCGCCACAGGCGATGAAGCCGCAGCAGTGCCACACCCATACCATTTTTGGTTACAGGACTTTTATTGGTCAAGTAAAGCATCAATAATAACATCAGTTGTTGTTGAAGTTGCAACAGACACACAGCATACATAAAGCTAAAGGTCTGACTCAGAGAGTTTTCTGTTTTCAATGATGAAATGCTGTTGGTTTAGTGGTGGCACAACTGTAGTTAGTTAGTCACAGTAGTAGTGTTTCAAATCATTTTAAATAGAGGCACTTTGAAGAGGCAATTTGAAATATCTTGTTGTTTTGCATGCCATCGTGTTTGGTGGGGCAGACTGGGCATTTAGGGGGGCATTGCCCCCCCATGCCTACATCCACCCGTGCCCAGCAATGAGTCATACAAGCTTTCTGCCCGACAGCGATGATAATAATAATAACACAGCACAGCAGATGTGTGAATCGCTCTGCTGTTTTACAGTCCTTGAGAAGCTGGAGCGCAGCCAGCCCTCCCTCCGAGGTCCCGTGGTACCACGTTTTAAAGTGATGCGACCTTTGGCCCCTCGGCTCTCTCTCTTTCTCTCTCTCTCTCTCTCTCTCCAGGACTCGTCTGGCGGCTGCTGGACGGCCATTAAACCTGACCCCTCAGGCCGCTGTGAAGTGCCCACGCCGCTGCTCGATCCGCACGCAGGCTTGATGAGGATGAGCATCCGCAGCATGGAACCCAACGCACGTCCACACAGCACCCGGCAAGGTCAGATTCCGGTCTAGTCAGCAAACCTTCTCATTGGCTTTGGAGCCCTGTGCAGGTGAGAGTTTAAAACGGTAGCACCTTCGGCGTTACTGCTATCATCATCATCAAGACTGATAAGGATAAGATTTTGCCTTTTTTTTGCATTTGTGTTTGCCCCATTCACCCCTAATTTAGAACCCCTTTGCCGGTGTCAATAACACTGGGGTCTGGTCAGAGACACGATTTACAATTCAGGCACTTTTAATCCAGAGTGACTTAAAGGGGAACTCCACCCATTTTCAACATTTTACTATGTCATTGATGTACCTTCGAGGTGCTGGGTGGACATGATGAAAACATTCCCCTATTCTTTGTTCCCAAGAAATGGTTGTCTGAAGAAAGCCACTAACATGGTGAAACATCCTGATGACATCATCAAGATGTATTTTCACCAGGTTAATGGATTTCTTTAGATGCTTCTTTTTTCAGTAAAAAAAATGAAAATGGGTGGAATTCCCCTTTAACCTTAATCATGAAAGAAAACATGGTAAGACATCATGCATACAACGTGCTATATTTACCTGGATAAGGCTTAATACATGGTATCTAGGATACCTAGGTTGGTATTGCAAGTACTATGGACTGAGATGGCGTCTGAAGAGGTGCGTTTTCAGACTGTGGCGGAAGATTTTGTGGAAGAGTTTGGGGCATGTGGGGCTAGGCATTTTTAGCAAGGCTTCTTCCAGCTTCCCTGCGTTGGCTTATCTGAGCTCTCGGGAGGGCTTGTAGGGTGCTACTCTGCTAAAATCTAAACCAAAACCACAAATTACACACATAAAGACACCCAGGAAAGTGTTCGAAATCTTCTAAATGGCATCAGCATAGATTTGTTATGGCTAAACTGCTCAGATTGACACTATTACCGGTACTATTACGCTTACTACTATTACTATTTCTACCTATGCAGTAAATACAGTTACCAGAAGGGGTGATGTTTTCACCCCCATCTGTCTCTCGCATTAGCAAGACGTCTGATCTTGAGCAGATGAACGTATTTGCCAAACACAATCTGATTAACATCCTACTGTACTGTAATTGCCAATTGGCCGAAGGTGTGTCAAGGGTGCCAGTTGGGCATTGAGCTTGGCTGGTCACACAATTAGCAATCAGTGGTGGACAGCAACAAGGTAGAAGACAACAGAGTTGCCACATCTCTCAATGGGCCTTGTCTTTAATACATTAGCCACCCCCTAATGGCTGCAGCCATTTTGAATAAATAAATACATCATTTTTTGAATAAATCCCCCCGCACCTGAACGTCATTAATGTTCATCTTGGGGACCCATGGACAACATTTGGGGTCCGGATCCCCAGGTTGAGAAGCACCAGGCGCCGGATGTAACATTTCCCCATTGGGGTGGGGGGAGTCGCATGGTCTCACCCATACCATTTTCGGTGCAGGACTTATATTAGGCAAGTAAGCATCAATAATAACATCAGTTGTTGTTGAAGTTGCAACAGGCACACAGCATGCATAAAGCTAAAGGTCTGACTCAGAGTTTTCTGTTTTCAATGATGAAATGGTGTTGGTTTAGTGGTGAGACGATTGTAGTTTGTTAGTAGCAGTAGTAGTGTTTCAAATCATTTTAATTATAAGCACTTTAATTTGAAATATCTTTGAAATTTGGGTTGTTTTGCATGCCATCATGTTTGGTGGGGCAGTCGGTGCATTGGGGGGCATTGCCCCCCTATGCTCATGCCTAGATCCGGCCCTGAGCAGCCCTGTTCTTAGTGGAAGGTAGTAGACATTAGGGAGGCAGTGACAGCTGACTGGGGCAGATGTGTGCTGACCTGAACAGCATCTCTGCTCACAGTTTGGAACGCTGCCTGGTACGGTGACATTTCAGCATCGCCTGCCATCTGTGTCGACAACACTACCTGGTGGGGAAGGCTTTTTGTATTTATTAGGTTTCTTTAAATGTCATACCTTTGAGCCATCGTATGTCTTTTTTTTCTCTTTGCCATAATTGTTAGAGTCAGGATGACCATGTTGAAAGTTGTGCATGCACAATCAAATATTAACCAAAACATATAGCGGAAATTTACAGAACTTTGTGATTTGTCATTTCTGCCTTGTGACATTTCAAAAAGGAAAACATAAATGTCAACATATTTATGTTCCAACATTCAATGACTATAAACAAGGGGTGGCCAACCGATCACAGACTAAGAGCCACGTTTTTCATTGTGTTACTGCAAAGAGCCACATCAAAGAGGATTCCAGGTGGTCCCCAGGCTAAATGATGGAAATTTGGTTAGCCAGATGTAACTCTTTGAGAGCGTAAACATGAAACCAAATGGACCCTTGCGGGTCCATTTGGTTTCATGTTTACACTCTCAAGAGTTAAAATATTCATCATGCGAATTAGCCCCAAGTCTACACAACTAGAATGTAGAAGATTAATGGTCATTTTGATCTGTAGGTTTGACTGTTTTGTTTTCTCTGAAATTCAGCCTGGAATTGTTGACAAAAGTAAACAAAATCTTTAGCTTTGGGATCTGTGGAGCTAAAATGTCATCAAATGGTAGTCCATGGCTCAAATTCTGAATAAATGGTGGGCCCTGGTATAAAAAAAAGGTTTTTGATGGTTTCATGTGGAAGCCCCTTAAGAGCCACATGTAACCAGCTGAAGAGCCGCATGTGGCTTGCGAGCCGCGGGTTGGCCACCCCTGCTAAAAACAATCAAATCGCACATCACAGTATGGGAATTAATCGTAAATAACACTTTATGATTGTGAGTGACAGACCTGATGATGCATGATTTATAAGCTGGTTTATAAGCTGGTTTGGGTGTAGATATCTATAAATATATAGTATATGTCTGTGTACATGTGTGCATATGTGCATGCCCCCTGAATAAGAGCATTATGATGTTTGTAATGTCTGTAAAGCAAAGTCTAACTCTGGTTGCAACTCGGGGATCAGTGGTGTACTTGTACTGTAGTTGCACACCTAGAATTATTATTATATATACAACTACGGTATATTTTAACATTTTGAAAGCCATACACAGATATATCCAACTGAAGAATGAATGTTGAAACCATTTTTGTAGTAGACTACAGCTTTTATTGGTTTCAGTAGATCCACTTGACGTATATGTGCCATTTGGGAGGCCATCTGCATTCATAGAGCAATGTCTCCAGTGAAAGAAATGCTTAGCGCAGGTCTTATATGGATCATTCTGTTTCCTAATGCTCATTCACATTATTTGACCTCCAACACATTCCATCTGTGCCTATAGGATTTCCTTACACCAGGTGTTTTCAACAGGTGGAATGGGGACCACATGAGAGGATTCCAGGTGGTCCCCAGCTATGATGGACAGTTGGAAACCAAATGGCTCTTGATTTTACGTTCCCAAGAGTTAAATTATATCTAAACATCTGAATTACTTAATTTAAAAGATTAAAAGATTGTACATACTTAGAAAATGTAGAATTTTTTTTATTGTCACCAACATTTTGCCTCATGCCAACATTTTATCTCTCTTAAATTGTGGACACAGACTTGAAAATCCTTAGTTTTGGGTCCAAGAGATTAAACTGTAAAGGTGATCCGTGGCTAAAATTTTGGGCCCTGTTATGAAAAAGGGCCCTGTTCTCTGAAAAGCACTGTTCACTGTTCTGATGACACACACACACACACACACACACACACACACACACACACACACACACACACACACACACACACACACACACACACACACACACACACACGCACGCACGCACGCACGCACACACTGTGTCAGTCCATGTTTCTATGTATTGAGTGGCAGTATTGCACTTTGTTGTACAGAGTTGTTCTCTTGCTCTGCACCAATGCATTTTTAATGTGGACTTATTTTCAACTCAATAATTTATTGTAGGGTCAGCAGCAGCAGCACTGGTGATCCAGAGAATCCATTTGATTGGTGAGTGCATGTGTGTGTGGCACGCACGTGTGTGCATGTGTGTTTGCATGTGAGTGCGTGCATGTGTGTGTGTGTGTGTGTGTGTGTGTGTGTGTGTGTGTGTGTGTGTGTGTGTGTGTGTGTGTGTGTGTGTGTGTGTGTGTGTGTGTGTGTGTGTGTGTGTGGATGGCAGTGTGACAGAGAGTGGTGTTTGGTTTGTATGTGTTGTGTAACTCATAACTCAAATGCGGAGGCTGAGAGAGGGAGGGTGGTCTAGCTTTTGTTAGATTTATTTATTTATTTATTTTACCACAGCTATATAGATTGTAACACTCAAAGCAGGCCCGGATGTAACATTTCCCAATTGGGGGCATACCGAAAATGGTACGGGGGCGGCTTCATCGGCCGTGGCGCGAAGCGACAAGTAAGCATCAATAATATTGTTAAATAAATAAATAAAAGTCGTTGTTGTTGAAGTTGCAACAGACACGCAGCATGCATAAAGCTAAAGGTCTGACTCAGAGTTTTCTGGTTTCAATGATCAAGTGGCGTTGGTTTAGTGGTGACACAGTTGTAGTTACTTAGTAGCATAGTGTTTCAAATCATTTTCATTATAAGTACTTTAATTTGAAATATCCTTGATTTGGGTTTGGGTTGTTTTGCATGTCATCATGTTTGGTGGAGCAGTCAGGGCATTTAGGGGGGGTTTTATGGCTCCCCCATGCCCATAAGTAACTCAGTTGGTTATCATATGAATTGCTTCTTCACTCATCATGGCCAGGTCATGACTGATGTTCTGTGGTTTCAATAGAGGATTTATGTAAATATGTTAATTGCCATTGCCTGGTGAGAGAAGCATCGGAAGACAGGGTCGGACTGGCCATAGGGAGTACCGGGAGCTCTCCTGTTGGGCAGCGACCATAGGGGGCCACTAGGGGGTGCTAAAAATAAAAATACAGGCCTGTATTGTACCTGTATCAGTGATTGACAAATAAACACTGTTCTATCTTGGATCCTTTTGCCACCATCATTCTTGTGAGAGCAGCAAAGGGTTTTGTAAGATGTCGTTTGGTTTGGTTGGTTCATTATTTTGATTATTTTGTTTTGTTTTATGTGTGTGCTGACAGAGTGGACCTATCTGCACGCTGTTTGTGGTGGGCTGGTCTGGTCCTAATTCATGCAAAAATGGGCCGGTCTTGGGCCAAATTCATGCATAAAATGATCGGGCCAATTTTTTAGAGCAGATATCGATACTGATATATCAGCATCGGTTATATTCGTACCGATATATCGCCCGATATCGGTAGGATATATGCCTGGAACAGAAAAAAAAAAACAGAAAATGGAATTATTTCACAAAAATAAATGATGTCAATGTCGTATTCCATTGTTTACTTGAAAGAGAAAATAAATTTGAAGTTTATAAGTTTTTCAAATGTATTTTTGAAATTATGAAACATCGGTCCAAAACATCGGCAACATCGGTTTAGTTTTTTCCAAAAATCAGTATCGGCCCCAAAAATATGGCATCAGTCGGGCTCTACAAGTTTTTCCCAGTCCGGCCCTGTCGGAAGATGACAGTTTTTAACAGTAACATATGTCAGTTTGTCACACAGAAGAGTGCATAATAACAGCATCATGTGGTGGTGAAAAGTTGCATTAAAGAGACATCTGCATCAGGGGTACAGGCTCTGGGCATCTGGGGGTCTCTCTCCCTCTCTCATATTCATTTAGTATGAATCAGGAGGGTAGTGAATGGGTTGTTATTAACGGGGGCCCTCGCTGGGTGCACCCAGGGCCGCGGTTCCTACACACATACTCTGCCAACAACGTGCGCAACAAAAGGCAGTGCGGGATCATTAGCCCCCCTCCGGACCCCCCG
Organism: Benthosema pterotum; assembly: GCA_039105355.1. NCBI lineage: Eukaryota > Metazoa > Chordata > Actinopteri > Myctophiformes > Myctophidae > Benthosema > Benthosema pterotum. Next base: position 22,670,132 of record CM076987.1, read on the forward strand.
CGGGGGCCCTGCCACTTTAATCACGTTTGCATAATGAAGGCAGCTGCTGTGAATCACTGCTTATCCATAATGTCCCGGCAATGCAGCGCTAATGTGGCTTTAATGTTGGCTTTAATGTTGGCCCTTTTGTGTGTGTGTGTGTGTGTGTGTGTGTGTGTGTGTGTGTGTGTGTGTGTGTGTGTGTGTGTGTGTGTGTGTGTGTGTGTGTGTGTGTGTGTGTGTGTGTGTGTGTGTGTGTGTGTCATAACTTGCACAACTTGAAGACAACAATGTGCTTCTTTGTCAATGTTATTTATGGCAATTGGCTTGATTAATAACATCATGTGAATGAATGAAACAGAATCTCAGTACAGCTCTTAATGCCTTCGATGAGGTTATGAACTTATGAGTGGCGCGCACAATAATAATATTCATTCTAAGTTAATAAACTGGCTATATATACAATGTATATTTTGATTTTTGGCCTCTATTAGCTTTAATGATGTTTAGGATACATTAAGTGTTGTATTGCAAAATGTGTCATCGATATTTGGTCTCACTTTCTCCCTGAACAACCAATCACACCTGCCTGCACCCCCCGCCCCCCCACAAGGAGGGTTAGTGCACCAAAGCATTATGGTCACTGGAATACCGCAATCCAGTCAAACTCTGGTCAGACCTCATTATTTTCGAGTGACAAAATCAAAATAAATCTTTAGTTTTGGGGTCTGTGGGGCTAAAATGTCATCAAATTGTGGTGTACGGCTCAAATTCTGAATATGCCCTGGTATGAAAAAGGTTGAAAACCTTTGCTTTAAATGGATGAGATGGGCCTAGTTGTTTTGTACATGACAGTCCGACGGAGGAAACAAAAATGAATGTTGGCATTTTGCGACAGTTTTAAAAATAGTTCATACTTTTCAGCAGTTTGACATACAGTACTTATTAAACCCCCACACAAATAATGACTGATGTATTAAATAAAAAGTCAAGCTGGTTTCTCCCTGTGTGCCCGACAGCGACGATATTTGTGATCACACGAATTTGGGACTCAATCACACAAACAATCAAGCAACTATACAAACAAACAAACACAAAACGTCCCATGTCGGCTCCTGTGAAATGTTTGCCAGGGGGGACAGGCAGCGTCTCGCCTTCCAACAGACAAACGACTCCAGATCTTATCATTATGCCGCCACAGCTGAGCCTCTCCTGTTCCAAACATGACACTGTGTCTCCTTCTGGCCCTCGTTCTGCCCCGTGGTGGGCCCCCGTTCCTTGCCAAGTCCCACCCCGATCCCTTCTCATATCCTGAATGCTAAGATTATGTATCTATCTTAATGAGCACGGCAGAGCTGGTGTTGCACATGTTGCAGGGACGGATCTATAGGGGGAGAGGCAGAGATGGGCATGCAGAGCCCACCTAAACGTAACTCCTGCCCACCCAATCTCTTGCTAGGACAAGAGTTTTCAACCAGTGGTCCGGTGACCAGCAGTGGTCCTTGAGAGGGTTCCAGGTGGTCCTCAGGTCCTTCTGGAAAGTTGGTTAACCAGTAACTCTTTGAGAGCGTAAAAATGAAACCAAATGGACCCGCAAACCAAATGGACCCTTGCGGGTCCATTTGATTTCATTTTACACTCTCAAGAGTTAAAATATCATTAAATTAGCGCAACTCTTGACAATTAGAGAATTTTGATCTGTGTGTTCGCCTGTTTTGGTGTTCAAGAACTTGTAAAGTATTGCAGCCAGTCAGTTATCCACTTTTCTGGTTTCTTCTATTTGTGCTGTATGCTGTTCGTGCTTTGAAGTCTAATAATATGCACACATACTGTAATGTTTGCATTATATCCAGGATGTCCATGGATATAATGACGATGGATGGATGGATGATTAGATAAACTGATATGATAGCAACATCATAGTTTTCTATGCATTTCAGGGTTTAGATAAAAGGCAGCTTTGCGGAGCGGCCAGCTGCCAGTTGCCCCTCCTGCCACTCTTCTGGGCCCATCCTAGTATGCCTGGCTAAATCTTGGGTTTAATAGAGTTAGTCATTTAGATCTGATGCCTTTGTACTCGCCAACCTCATGTGTCAACACTTAACACGAATTAAGCCGGAGCTAGGCCTGCGAACGTCGTTGATCCGCGCATGACACATGCATTTACAGAGTCTATTCTCCACCTCTTTCTCTTCTTTTAGCAGTCGGGTTGGATGGATGCCAGAAGGGAAATTAATCAGTTTCTTTCTAAACTTCATTGTTCTGATTTCTTTTTGAGGTTATTAAACCACACGTAACTGCATGTTGGGGTCATTCCCCTGGGGAGTGGGAGTGGGGGGATCGAGCCTCCGTCGTGAATAAAAATGTGTCTTCTGTCCTTGAAGGCATCTGGACCATCGGGGGGACGAGAGAGAGCAACGGCCTCCATCCCTGCAAATCCCCAACCTTATGTCACTTTGCCAAGCCTCCAAGCCAGAGGTCCCCCGTTTCGCCGCATTTACATAAATATTTACATGCTCATTTGCATATGCATAGGATGAGCCCACTGCTGTTGACAGTTTAATGAAAGGGGGGAAAAAAACTCCCTCGCAGGCAAATAACACAAAAAGAGAACAATCTGACGGCAGACATGCTTTCATGAACTTAATAGGTCATCATCAACATCATCGTCATCATATAATCATCATCAAAATCATCATAATTATCACAGCCATCATCACAGATACATTCATTTGATTCGGTCGATATCAGGTTGGAAAACTGTTACTATCAAGACATGGAGACTGAAAGCACTTTGGATCCAACATATCTTTGCTAAAAGTTTTTATTGGTGGAATAATATAAAAGGCATACTTTCAAAAGCCTTTTTAAAAGCTCACAACATGATGGGATGAATTGTGAACTTGTACATCTGCTACCTTCGAGTGGCATTTTTAGGGCGTTCATTTATAAAGACAAACGATGATGTGATGTGCCTTCGCACACATCTAAAACCTTTTTGTCTTTCGTTTCCATTTGTCACCTGAAAAGCAAAGCAAAAACAAAACAACAAAAAAAGCCTGTGGGGAAATGTGCTTCTTGTCCTCTCCTCATCCATGCCTCTAATCGAAGACCACAGTCTGAGTGTTCTCTAAGTGATGTGCATCAAATCTCCATCGCCACAAAGAGCTCCACTGGTTTGTCTTCTTGTAAATGGCTTCATCGGCATGATAGACCCTTGAATGGCTGAGAATTGTAATGACTCATGCCGGTTAAATCATGCAAAAAAAAAACCTCCTGTACCGAGTCAGGTGACGAGATGCAGCAAATGTCAGACGTACACTATGTTAACATTGCTTCCCATTATATTCCCATTATATTGTGATGTGCATAATAATATACATGACAATAGGTCTTCCATGTGACTGCACTTACAGTAGAGAGGTGGGATTCTCAAGCGTGTTGAAACCACTCCAAGGCCTGGCTTTGTCCCTATGTACAGTATATACTCCTGAACACCTCTTACTATGTTTAGCATATTGACAGGGGGTGCTGCCCCCCCCCCCACACACACACAGCATCTCTCACTTCCCATCAGTTGGATCCATGATGAATTTACAAAGTATTATCACTCTGTTCCATGGATGTAACATGTCCCATTTGGGGGGTCAAGAGAACATTGGAGGGGCAAGAGAAAATGGTATGGGTGCGGCTTCATCATGAAGCCGCACCCATATCATTTTCAGAAGTTCAGAAGTTCAGAAGTCGCACCCATATCATTTTCAGTTACAGGACTTTTATTAGTCAAGTAAAGCATCAATTATAACATCAGTTGTTGTTGAAGTTGCAACAGACACACAGCATGCATGAAGCTAAAGGTCTGACTCAGAGAGTTTTCTGTTTTCAATGATGAAATGCTGTTGGTTTAGTGGTGCCACAACTGTAGTTAGTTAGTAGCAGTAGTGTTTCAAATCATTTTAAATATAAGCACTTTAATTTGAAATATCTTGGGTTGTTTTGCATGGCATTGTGTTTGGGGGGGCAGACTGGGTATTTAGGGGGGCATTGCCCCATGCCTAGATCCGGCCCTGCTCTGTTCACACAAATTGGATCCACTGTGACTGGGGTATGGGGATAATGGGGTATGCTTCCAGGCAAAGGTGCCTTGCAGGCCCTTCTGCACTCCAGGAATGTCTCTGCCAAAAACAGTTAAAAACGACTAAGAGCCGACTCAGCGCTGTTTGAGTTAATGTCCCGTTGTCGCGGGACAGAATCGTAAATCATTCTCACCTTTCTGGTCAAACATTTGGCTTCTTTAGATGTCCAGCCAAAGAAGAACAGAGAATGAGCAGACAATACACAAGTCCTGATTGATTCAGTTCCGTCTGGATTTTAGGTGTTATTACATAGATTAAACCAGGGGTCGGAAACCTTTTTGGCTGAGAGAGCCATGAACACCACATAATTTTAAATAAAATTCTGTGAGAGCCATACACTTTCAACACTTTTAAAGTACAATAAATCTGAGTTATTTTTAATAACATTCTTATGCAGTTGCTATTTTATCATTGCATATTAGACAAACTAATTGCTGCTGAAAAGTATGATACTCCTCGTCCTTCTTTGTCTTTTATCCATCTTCTCAAAAGGGTTTCTTTTTAGTAAACGCGATTAGTTTATTGCACGGAACTTGAAAATGAACACATCGGCCGCTATTTTTGACAGCAGAGCAAAATACGTCAAGCAGTGTCTGAGTCTGCCTTGCATCTGCGCTGCCTATGCGATTGATAGATAAATATATTAGATACACAAGAAACAAGTGTATGTTTGCCACTTTCCCACTGAAATTTCTATATACAGTAATTAAAGATTTGTCTGCATCTGGCTCCCGAGCCATAGGTTCCCTACCCCTGGATTAAACTAAATTTGACTGTTTCATGTTCACATCAGGTTGGTTCATTCACATCTCTACTTTAGACTCACATACTCCTGGCTTAACACTAACACTTGCCCGCTTGCCCGGGGCAAGTAAAAAAAATGGTGGGGCAAGTGAAGACTGCTACCTGGTTGCCCGATCGGGCAAGTGTGCAACTTAGTGCACTATAACACAACATAAGATAAATTTGTCTTGAAGGCAGTCATTGCACTCTGCCTCTGTGTCTTTCCCTGCTTTCTAGCTATCCACAATTCCAGGCTGGATTTGGGAAACAAAACAGGCAATTTAACTTTCACATCAAAATGACCTAATCTTCTACATTCTCTAGTTGTGTAGACCTGGGGTAATTAAGATGATGAACTTTAACTCTTGAGAGCCTAAAAATGAAACCAAGTGGACCCGCAAGGGTCCATTTGGTTTCATTTTTACGTTCTCAAGAGTTACATCTGCAAAATTTACAATATATTTTAGGGGGCAAGTGACCATGAGCTGAGGGCAAGTAGAACCTGACTGCAGAGACTCTGTCCGTGGTGCTGAAATGAGCTTTCTGTTATGGTAGCTGGAGTGACTCTGTCCGTGGTGCTGAAATGAGCTTTCTGTTATGGTAGCTGGTAGTGACTCTGTCCGTGGTGCTGAAATGAGCTTTCTGTTATGGTAGCTGTAGTGACTCTGTCCGTGCTACTGAAATGAGCTTTCTGTTACTCTGTCCGTGGTGCTGAAATGAGCTTTCTGTTATGGTAGCTGTAGTGACTCTGTCCTTGGTGCTGAAATGAGCTTTCTGTTATGGTAGCTGGTAGTGACTCTGTCCTTGGTGCTGAAATGAGCTTTCTGTTATGGTAGCTGTAGTGACTCTGTCCGTGGTACTGAAATGAGCTTTCTGTTACTCTGTCCGTGGTGCTGAAATGAGCTTTCTGTTATGGTAGCTGTAGTGACTCTGTCCGTGGTGCTGAAATGTATATTTACTGAAATGTATATTTACTTGCCCCCTATATATTTTAGGGGGCAAGTGACCATGAGCTGAGGGCAAGTAGAACCTGACTTGCACTTGCCCGATGGGCAAGTGCCTCCGAGACCTTAGTGTCAACCCCTGTACTCTTTTGCAGATCTGGCTAAACTCTCTCTCTCTCTCTCTCTCTCTCTCTCTCTCTCTCTCTCTCTCTCTCTCTCTCTCTCTCTCTCTCTCTCTCTCTGCAACAACGTTCCCTTTTGTGCTTCGATCCCTCCTCTAACGATCTGTCCTCAGATTATACAGAAGTCTGCAAAAGGAGTCGTATGAATAATAAATAATAAAGCCGTACCATGCACCATGCGCACCCATCATCAGCCCAAGAGGTGGGAGAGAGAGATAGAGCACAGACAAATGGAATAGATTCATCATTCTGATAGAACGTGGAGGTGGTGTATGTGGTCCCCCGTCGTCTTCTACCCTGAATGGATGTGGAGGCGGAACGTTCCCAGAACTTAGAACATCCATAGGTTGGTGCTCGTGTGAAATGCGTCGTGCAGGGAATTGTTTCTGAGTTCATATTAGGACAAAATCGTGATTTCTCACAATCTCTCTGTATGTGCATGAATCATGGGTGACTGCATTTTATATCACGGTGTAGATTAGATATGGCACTAAGTGTAGGCCTTCCATCAGTCTTGACAGCTCCCAAGGGACTTTAGCATCCATATGGTCCCACAGCACGCCCACTTGGGACCCATATGGTCTCAATTTGGGCTGGGTTTTAGGCTTGGGAAACAGACGATGGTCCCATAATAGTTTTCTGGAAGTGGCCGAGCCCATAGTTCCCATATTGTTAAGATATCGGATACTGGGCATGGGTGGGACATGGGGCGTAAATTTAGTGAAAAATCTGTGTAGAGATTGGGTGTACTGTATAAGGAAAATGGAGGGGGCCAAGTACAGATCCATGGGTTCAACAAACTAAATAGGATTTAAGGGGTTAACTCTTCGGGTCTACTTACCCAGGTGGACAGAGTGGGTTTTAGAAAGTTTGTTTGTGTCCAAGTTGTGATGTCTGTCAGGGAGGAATAGGATGTGAGGCTGGAGTTGGTGATAGCAGTGGTGTCATCGGCATAGCAGTAGAAATGGAGGTCATGACTGCACAGTGTCCAAGGGGAGCATATAGAGGCAATGTGCGTGACATTATTGTACCCACAAGTTATTTTGAAAGCTGGGAATGACTACTGTGAGTGGCAAAAGAACAAACTTTCTGAGTTTCCGTCTTCTGTTTTTGTTTGTTTTGTGAGTTTCTGGCCACCCAAAGATCACAACAGGGATTAATATTCTTGACATTGTTGACAGAGAGAACAGTGGTGCAATATCTATTTACAGATTTACAAGCTACAATGCATCTCTGTTAACTGTTCATAGCTGGTAGGTCTGTTCAATTTTTTTGCATACCTTGCTGTAACAAATTGCTATTAAGTTCATTAATGAATGAATGAACAAAAGCAAATCACACCCACGGCACACAGTAAACAAATATGTAAACAACGTAGACTATTGCAGAAAAAACATATTTCATGGGACCAGTGGCAGTGAAGCACATGACAAGTAGAACAGAAACCTTAAGCCCTAATCACACCAAAGGGTCCAGATGGTTTTAGCATTGTCTTTGCAAAGATAATCTCCCCAAAAAATCTAGTGTCTTTGATGCCCCTTGGGGCTGCTGTAGGCCTTCAAAGAAATCCCTGTAAGCTTTGTCATTGGCTGGAGGAATAGTCCCACCAGGACTATTACATTAGCCAATAAGGAAGTGCCTTGCTGAGTTTTGCAACCATTGCTCCTATGGTTGTCATAGATACTAGATATTTTCAGGTAGGGATCTAATAATAGAATGGTCAAAAAGAAAGAAAAGAAGTCATTAAAATTCTGAGATTTATTGCTTATATATACTTATTACTGCAGTGATACTGCAATGAAGAAATACTCTAATAAATAAATAATCGAATTTTGCTTGCTAATCAGAAACTACAAAGTAACTTCTTATTCTCAGCTTTTCCCTCCAGTGAATCTGCTTGAACTGCATCTGTATTTTTCCTTTAATACACATACAAAATGTGCCAGCACGTTTGTGCTTGCACTAGTGCATTTTGAATTCTGGACTTTCACTTCTTACAGACTATAGAGATGCGCAGTGACGTCACCGCCCCGGTTCCGGAAGTCTTTTCCCCATTCATTTTTCTCATAGACTTTTCGAAAATAATTTATATCAAGACGATTACGCTGCGGCCAAAGCCAACTCAGGTCGTGACAAATCATGACAACAAACACAACATCGTCATATAATATATAATTAGGAAGAAGTAGAAAACGGCATGATACAAGACTTTTTGTTTCGTTTTTCATCTTAGAAATTATTTTATTGTCCCAAAAGTTTGTGTGTGTCATCATGATTCGTCACGACCTGAGTTGGCTGTGTCCGCGGCGTAATAGTCTTGATATAAATTATTTTCGAAAAGTCTATGAGAAAAATGAATTGGGAAAAGACTTCCGGAACCGGGGCGGTGACGTCACCGCGCATCTCTATTTCTATCACAATTGAAGACCTTTTTGCACCACTAACTACTGTGTTTGAGTGTGCATGTGTGCATGCATGCGTGTGTCCATGTGTGCGTGCGTGTGTGTGTGTGTGTGTGTGTGTGTGTGCGCATGTACTGTATCCAAAGCACTTGCCAATTGAGTGATGGACAGGCGTATACATTATTCAAATCTAATCCTCTAAAAATAGAGCCCAGCAGCTGGTGAGCCCCTGTAATGAATGAAGCCACCCGTAATGAGCAGGAGGAAAGAGAAGATGTGTGGGTCCAGGACCATCACCACTTTAAAACATACAGTTTATATTTGGTTGTTGGTTTGACCGGAGGTCCTCAGGCCAGGGGTGTAGTGGAAGGGGGACGCAGGGGGACGGAATCCCCCCACTTCTCACATCTAAGATGTTTTTGGGACAAAAGTAGGCCCATGTTTTTTGTCTTGTCATTTACTTTTATGGATACAATGGTTCTCAATATGCTATACTTACTACAAATGCCATTGTGCATGCAAGTGTGCATATTTTCAATATTTTACATTAATACACCTTAGATATGTTTTGTGGACATGATAAAAACGTTTCCCCATTCTGTGTTTCCTAGAAATGGAGGTGAAAAAAAAAAAAAATCATTAGCATGGTGAAATACATGTTGATGACGTCATCAAGATGTGTTTCACCATGTTAATGAGTTTCCTTTTTTCCGGGTCCATTTGGTTCACATTTGTACGCTCTCAGAAAAAAAAAAAAAAATGAAAATGGGTGGAATTCCCCTTCAAGAGGCGTCCCCCCACTTCTAAAAGTACCACTACAACACTGCCCTCAGGGCTCTAAACTGTACAGTACTCGTTTTACTTTGCTCTACATGAAAGTTTTTGTAAATGAGAAAATATCATAGTTTATCTGCTACTGCCTACAATATCAATTATACAATCTTGTGTGAGAGAGAGAGAGAGCGAGAGGGAGAAAGGGGGAGACCCATATGGAGTTCTTTGTCATAAAACATATGTAGTCTATGCATTGAGTTCTCTGTCTGCAGGCATAGCCAAATATGGACTCTATATAGATGTCGGACTGTAATTGTGATGTCGGACCAGCTCCAAATTTGGAGACCTAAGGCGATCAAGTATGATCAATTGGCTAATTTGGGCCCTGTCCAGAACATAAGATGGGGGCTTGTGTTGTTTAACGATAATAATTAATCACTTCAGGCCACACTTCAGTTAAGATATATGGAAACAGCTGATATACAACCTCATATGTTGCATTGCTATGCTTCGTGAACTTGCTATTATGTTATTTTGTAATTATTTTCATACATTTTAGACACTTGAAAACAGGAAATGGGACATTCTGCACATTTAACCAAGAACACTGAACACATAGGTGACAGTCACGATTATATTTTTGCAATTTTCACAGGATGGCAAAACTTTTTGTACCTCCATGTTGCTCAGGGACATCACAATGTTGCTGATGTCTGAGGTGGTCTGAGGTCTTTCAGTATATACTGTACCTCCATGATGCTTGGGGACTTCATAGAATGTGGGTTTCCTTCCCTGCCCCCTTGCAATGAATTCTGCCTTGCTGCGGCTAAACTTAAAGGTATGGTAAGTGATTTCAGTCAGTGGTTTCTCAATTCAAATATAGTTTTTTTTTCTTCTTATCTTGGCTAATCCTCCCTACTATAGAGGTTGGTGACCATATAAGGAGTTCCTCCCTCGTCCCCCAGTGAGCCCCTTGGGTCAATAAACCCTAGTTTCCGTTTGGGTTTTGGGATAAAAGCCGTTCGTCCAATCAGGATGAGAGGGGCCTTCCTCCAATCAGGATCGAGTGGGGTTCGGCCTTGGTGTATGTGTTGTTGGCATGTTGTACTTCCCCTCACTGTAGAGCGTGTAAGTAAGTAAGTAGCCTTGCCAGGCCATGATGTCAGGTGGCCCAGCTGAGCCACTGAGGCCCATATAGGTCAGGAGCCTATCTCCTGTTTCTGTAGCGTGAGGCAGCTTGATGTACAAGTACACCCCCTGGACATGAGGCTAGTATATTGCAGGGACCTACCCCCAATCCAGCCCTTGATGCCGAGTGCCTTTGGTCTTTGGTATGACCCGGCCGGGATTCGAACCCCGACCTCCCAGTCTCAGGGCGGACACTCTAACCACAAGGCCAGTGAGCTGGTACTGTAGAGCGTGTGCATGTGCACATCATGTTACCGGAGGACCAGAGTGTTTTCCAAATCACCCAAATCACTTACTTTAACCTTTAATTTCTCTCCTAAATATGTCCAATCTCTGAGATGTAGTGAAGTAGAAGAAAGTAAAAATACAGTCCTAGTACTTTTACTTTTGGTCCTTTCATGTATATTTTGATGCCTAGTGCATTTTCTATGCATTGGCAGAGCAGAAAATGTGAATAGTTTTTTCCACCGCGGTCTGCAGTATAGAGAGACAGATATGAAACTCGCATACAGGCTGACTGTCGAACTTCTCCCAAACGCAGTTTATTTTTAGACATTTCGAAGAAGAAGAAAAAAACAATTTTGAAGGTCAATTGCAGTCTGCAGCGGGGACCCGCACCCGCACTCTGCACCCGTTTGCCAGCGTCTCCCTGCGGGCCCTGCGGCGCCACACAGCCCATATTCCTTGGCAGGTTGTTGCTGCTTTTTGATTGAATTCCAGCGGCCATCTGCAGTCTCCTGCAGGACATGTCAGAATGTTGCCTCGCACATCAGCTCACCCTTCACTCTGTAAACACGCTATACTATTACCAGTCGAAAAATATGTTGCACCGTGCAGGGATACCCGTATGGTCTACTAGCCAGCCCCATAGAGCCCCATTGTGAACCTGGACATGTTGAGCACACCAGGGTTTTATGTTAGAAATGTTGAGTATAGGGGTCCCCGGCAGATGTTGACTTGGCATAATATGTGAACATGTTTAAAACAAAGTCTGTTGCGCGCATCCAGTTTTGTGCTGGTGCTGGATTAGGGACACATAGTCAAAATAACTAGAGAGGTCCGCACATCAGCTGTTGCTCCACAGTGTTTATTTAGGTTAAAACAACAACATAGTTCACAATGTTTCGGCCATGGCTGGCCGATGAGTTTCACTTGATGAAGGCCAGTCATGGCCAAAATGTTGTGCCGGTGTTTTAACTTAAATAAACACTGTTTAGCAACAGCTGTTGTGCGGACTTCTCTGATAATATGTGACCATACCATTAACACCTACAGTATATGGCAAAAAGCATTTCAACATTCTTTACTTATGCGTGTGTTATGTCCAACTAGGGTTTTTTGTGATGCTGAATCCATTCCAAGCATTAGTTTTTCAGAAAACACACCCATGGGCTCAAAACGGCCATAGCATTTGCCCACATTAAGCTAGCCTCGGTTCCCAGGCTTACATCTGCGGAGAGAGAGAGAGAGACTATCAAAAGGCGTGACTTTCAGCCAATCACAGCGCTGTGCTCCCAAAAATGTATACCCTGTGGAAACATTTTGTGTTTCCCTTTGTGCTCGCAAAGCTGTTTAAGATGGAATCGTGTGCACTTTGCACACTTCTATAACTGCTTTGTTCGTTGATATCATTTTTTTCTGAAAATTAGAGTGAACAAGTCAAGAACTAAACGGGGTTTGTTTTGCTGGGGACTGTAAATACTGTAACTTCCGCAACTACCATTAGCAACTTCCGCAACTATCATTGATAGTCTCTAAAAAGTGTAGCTAGCGCCCAGGGTGTGACGAAGCACATTTATGATGACATGTATGGCTATGTATAGCCCAAGGAGTGTTTTCTGAGCAAGACTAATGTTTGGAATGGATTCTGCATCATGAAAACCCCCTAGTTTGACATGTCACATGCTACCTAAAGCATGATGAAATTTTGCTTTTTTTGCCTCTTATATTTGGTTAATGGTATTGTCACATATTATTTCAATTATGAAAAATTGCATGTAGTTTCTACATGCTCGAAACTTTGGTGTTCTCAACATGCTAGGGTTCACATTCTGGCAAATGCACTAGTACCCGACTTGTATTGTTAAGATCCAATTTCAAAAAAACATTTTTTTCCTACAATCTAGTCTACTTTCAAATAGCCAATGTGTATACAGTAAGTGCTTACGTGTTTGTTGCTTGGTGAATCTTTTGGGCTTGTTGTTGTAGACCTGGTTGCTTTCTCTCTCGCGAAAACCTGGCAACACCCGATCTTGGCACTTCAACTTCTTCTACACCGAGACTGAGAGGAGCAACATAAGGCTGTTATTTTAATCCACTGGGCTGGCTGTTCAATCTTCTCATTTGTTGTTTAATTGTGATCCACACTCCACTGACCGCCATACACTGAACTTCGCTTCTCCACCGGCGCCCAGACAGACATCACAACACCGCCTTAAGCTATATGATCATTAATGTGCATATTAACCGCACCCTCACGTCGTCCAGCCAAGAAAACCTCATTTTGTTCCGCTTGAATTATTAATGAGGCTCTCTCTCTCTCTCTCTCTCTCTGCATGCGCTAAAAGTCCATCGCTATGACAGGCACGTACTGTGACATTATGCGCAGGGAAAGCAGCACTGCAAAATGAAAAGTCTGCTCCGCACCTTGAGACCCCCCTTGAATAATTACTGCCCCCTTCCTCTCCAAACCGTTCTGCCTCCTCAGGTGGTGTCGTCTCAGTTAACACTGAACAGCGTGCGTGTTGCCCCCTGGAGGATACTTGCTGTTACTACAGAATAGATGCGCCGCCGGATGCCGTTGCGTGCCGCCGGCCCTTGGGCCCGCGCTGTTTTCCAATTAACAGATCGCTCCCATGTTATTCACCTCGTGTGTGTGTGTTTGTGTGTATGTTGCCGATCCGTGTGGAGCTTTTAGCCCAAGGATGTTTTTCTTTTTGGCAGTGGGGACGACGACACTCGTGCCGTTAATTTGAAGTTCCTGCTGAACACGCATTTAAAAGTTTTATTTAAAAGTCCCATGTCAGTTTTTTGTTGTTCTGTTACAGGAAAGGTATCTGTAACAATGTGGGAACTTGGCCAGTTCTGCCAACTTGGCATATTAGTCGCTATATTTAGCTTTTTTCACACTGCTAGTGCCAAAATTAGTGGAAAAACTCCTGGCGGAAAATCTAGTGCTTTTTGGCTGGTGAGTTGGGGCAAAATCGATTGACAGGCACCAGAGATAAAACCATCATTGTTCACCATTTTTCCTCCTATGACAGTGGCTTTCAACCACTGTCCCCAGGCTAAATGATGGTTAACCAGATGTAACTCTTTGAGAGTGTAAAAATGAAACCCTTTGGTTTCATTTTCACACTCTCAAGAGCTAAAACATTCATTATGTGGATTAGTCCAAGTCTACACAACTAGAGAATGTAGAAGATTTCTGTAGGTTTCTCTATATAGGCCTATATATATTCCCTTCAGGCTAGCATCTAGTGCATTTTGGAAGTGCCACTAGTGCATTTTGTCAGTTGGCAACACTGAACTTGGCGTAGGGTCTCTTTTTTTGCAAGGCCTGATCTCCTCCTCGCCAGTTTGATTTTTTTTTTAGCCCTGCGAGTGGCCTGTCTGTCTGTCTCTCTGCCTGTCTGTCTGTCTGTCGGGGTGAAGCAGTTTGCCGGTCCGGTCGGCCAGTTCCTCTCTAAAGCTCTGGTCGGAGATAAGCACCTGCTGGCCGCATGAGCTTTTTCCCATTTCCTTCCCAAAGTGCCCAATCAAGTGACGGCTGCAAGTCAGCACTTAAAGAGACCTAAATACTCTCTCTCTCTCCCTGACTATCTACTGTCTCTCTCTCTCTCTCTCTCTGCCTCTCTCTGTCAAACTCTTTCCGACTCTCATCTCTCCAGAACTAGTCTAGGGGGCGGCCAACGTTCCATTTCTCTCATTCTCTACCTGCTCACTCTTGCACGCAATCTGTCTTCCTCACTCTCCCGGTTCTCTCTTCCTTTCCTTTACCTGCCCTAGTTGGTCTCTCTCGCTCTCCCTCTCTTCTTTCTGCTTGTCCTGAAAGTGCTTTAATTCCCCAGCGCTACGCCCATATAGCTGGCATACCATTGCGTTTTAGAGGTCACTCTATCCCTGTCAAGACGGTTCAGTGAGAGACAGCTGTGCTTAAATGTTCTGTGACTTCTCTCTGTGGCATGGGGAAAAAGAAAATCTTTTTTTTTCTTCTTTTTTTTGACAAGTCAGGTTAATTTAATCCCCACTTGGGCAGACATGTTATCGCCGCAAAAAGCACGTCTGCTTCCAAACTACCGTTGACTGCGGAAGTGGTGCTTTAAGGGTCGCGACACGCCCGTGTGCATTAATTAGAAAGATGACGGGGCCACGGCATTCCTAGATATCATAATCCTTAATACCCAACCGATTCTGTCAGAAATGTCTGCCCGACACTTTTGAATGCGTGACCTTGCTAATACCTGTCTTTGTGCCTCTTTTTGAAACTCATTTTTAGAGTTGATCAGGCTTATTAAAGTAGACTTGTCTTTGTTGAATGGCTTGATGAAGAATGCCAAATACAGTCTCAAATCTTTTGACTTAAACCTGTATGCTTTGTGTTAATCAGCTTAAAACCAAGCTACTGGATGGAATGGTAAATGTATAGAGAATGTTTATTTTAAAGCACATTATATATAAAGTATTGTCAAAGTGCAGATACAGAATACCAAATGACATTGTTGCTGAACAGAACACTCAGAACAAGCAGTAGCCTGTACAAAAAGATTTTTATTGATAATTTGTTTTTGTACTTTTGAATACTTAAATATGTTTAAAAGCAATTACTGAACTAATGGCAGAGCAGGATGCAGAACAAAAGACTGATTACGGCAGACATTTAACCCACAACAACAGAGCCATGCATGCTTATTCATGGGAGAAATAGAATCACTTGTGCCAAAGCAGACATATCTAATTCTACCTGTCAGTGAGGGGGTGAGGGGCTGGTGCATGCGAGCGTGCGTGTGTGCATGTGTGCATGCCTGCGTGTGTGTGTGTGTACAAACAGATCTGGCCTTTAAGTATTTAAACTCTTGCTGGAGGAACCCTGGAAGCCCCTTAGGGGTTCATGGCTGAGAGGTTTCAGCTTTAACTAACCAGATATACTGTATGCTGGTCGATACAATGAAAACCTGGAACAGCACCAATGAGGAAGGCACACTTCATAAATACACACTCCACGTTTGTTATTCTTGAACTGCTATACAGTACATTGGATATGAATATGGTCGCTACCTACCGCTATTGTTGCTTTGATTTGTCTGGCACAGTAATACTTCAACCCTGTTAAAGCATATAGGCTGATACACTAGCCTGTTTGGAATCTCATTTCAGAACCTTTTTAATGGTCATACATGGCTACAGCGAGGCTGCACAATGGAGAGAAGGCGAGATCCAATAGTGACCAACAACCAGGTTGCGACCTGAAGGTACACCACAACCCAAACCCTTACCCTAAGCCTAACCAAACATTTACTTTAACCCCCTAACCAAATCTCTATAACCCTGGCAACCTGGTCGCGACTAGTTGCAACCTGCAACTAGTCGCGATCAGGTTGCAATAGTTACGAACAGGTTGCAAGGAGTTGCGTACCAGATTGCAACTAGTCGTGACCAGGTTACAACTAGTCACGACCAGGTTGTGATCAAGTTGTGATTAGCAACTAGTCACCAAAGGGCAGGTTGCAACCATAGTCGCGACCTGGTCGCTGGTTGCTATTGCATCTCGCCCCTTCCTGGCACAATGTCCTACTGTATCTGAATGACTGGAGCTCAGTAACAATGGCGCTGAAGTGGTTGGTATTCCAACGGTGTGTTGTCGTTGGATGACCACGCACACGCTATACCTGCCGCTTTTATCCATGGTCATGAGAGAAACAGTGGAGGTCATTGCCGTTGCTACGGCGGCTGACTCAGCGTTTTACACACATCACCCGACAACATGCTGACACGGATGAAAAGAAGGGATAAGGAATGGAGGGATGGAGGGAGGGAGGGAGGGTGAGCTGCTGCACCAGTTTAGTCAAGTCACCACTACAGCACTTCCACCCTACATGGTGTCCCCACAATTTTTTTTTGTAGATAGGCAATTTTTGGTCCGAATGTTCCCCCCCAACGTAATGGGCAAATATGCAGAGCCATGGCCACCCAGCTGTATGCAGTCAATGCTACGGTGCCAAGCTGTGGCTAATCTGAACCGACAGGATTTGTTGTGGGGATCCCAGGAACCTCTAGACCCACTGGCAGTGGTGGACATGACTTAAAGGTATACTAGAGTTGTACTTGAGTATTATATTTCTTTGATACTTTTACTCTTAGTTGAGTGCATTTTCAAGACCAGAAATTGTACTTTTACATTTCTAGGAAGGCTGTATAAGTAAAAGTACATTTCGGGCATCTTCTATTTTTTTTTTTTTTTTTTTTTTGCTGCGATCGCAAATAATGGTCTTGTAGAATGCTTTTCTCATTCTCAATTCAATTTTCAATTCAAAGGAGCTTTATTGGCATGATAAAACAGACATTTACATTGCCAAAGCAAGAGTCACAAAACAATACAATAAAAACAGTTGAAAATGGGGACAAATATATACAGTTGGAGGGGGGTACAATTTTTGTAGACAGTTATGCTACAATGCATTGTTTTATAAAAGGTTATAGCACATTATAACAACATTTTTATTGCTACTTCAAGACAGATCATGCAGAATAAGAAGAAAACTAACAGATTCCCTATCTGTTTAAATGTAGCAGCTCTGTTTACATGGAAATGTCTGGATAGTACAGACCGTAGTCCTTAGGGTGGTTGTATTACATTGGCCAATATTCTTACGTCACAACAGTTCAGAAATCTTACTGCTGTGTTTGCAGTTGCACATTGTTGTATTTCTCCCAATAGGTATGGAAGTTTTCCCTCGTTGGTCATAGTTTCGAACTCGCGTTGAGTGTGTGCGATTTGTGGGAAGTATGTGTCTCTGATGTCTTGGTATAAGGGGCAGGTGGTTAGAAAGTGTAGCTCTGTTTCGACCACATTTTGTGTGCAGTGACTGCATAGTCGTGCTTCTCTTGGGAGTGGGGTCTGTCTGTGGCGGCCTTTCTCTATTGCGAGGCTGTGATCACTGAGTCTGTATCTGGTCAATGTTTTCCTAAGTTTTGGGTCTTTTACTGTACTTAGGTATTCGGCCAATGTATATTCTCTTTTTAGTGATATGTAGCATTCCATTTTGCTTTGGTTCTCACAGAGTACTTGTAACTGATAAAGTTGACTGCACAAAGGGAGCCGGTCCATTTGGTTCCATTTGTATACTCTCAGAGTTACAGACCCATAAGAGTCCGTAAGCGTCTAACTATCATTTAGCTGTGGACCCCCTGGAACTCACTCAATGGCCCCTGGGGGTCCCACGACTCCACTTTGGGAACCAACGGTTTAAACACTATCTTCTCTGCTACTCCACCCCAAATCCAATAACTTCTATTCTGGGGATTCTGAAAGGTTTACTGTTTACTGTTGCGGTAAACACTTTTCACATGTTTCACAGCCTTTTCACCTGTGACCTTCCTTTATTATTGTTATTTCCATTGCTTTTTCATTGTTATTTACTGTTGCTATTTCCTTGAGTGTGTGTGAGAGCACATACAGTAACACAGTGTGCTTACGGCCAGGGGCGGATGTAACATTTTCCAATTGGGTGGGGCAGGAGAAAATGGTATGGGTGTGGCTTCATCACCCGTGGCGCGAAGTTACAGGACTTTTATTAGTCAAGTAAAGCATCAATAATAACATCAGTTGTTGTTGAAGTTGCAACAGACACGCAGCATGCATAAAGCTAAAGGTTTGACTCAGAGTTTTCTCTTTTCAATGATGAAATGCTGTTGGTTTAGTGGTGCCACAGCTGTAGTTGGTTAGTAGAAGTAATAGTGTTTCAAATCATTTTAAATATAGGCACTTTAATTTGAAATATCTTGGGCTGTTTTGCATGCCATCATGTTTGGTGGGGCAGACTGGACATTAAGGGGAGCATTGCCCCTCCATGCCCATGCCTAGATCCGCCCCTGTTTACAGCATGTTGGTCCCCGTTTAGTCCATATTTTTCAGTGTTATTAATGTGCTTAAATATGTAATTCATAGACTATAAATGGACTATTGGTCAAGCTATGAGTGTCTGTGACATCCTCAACCGTACCGTGGCAGTGCTGGACGGTCGATACACACACATGCACGCACACACACACATGCACCCCCCCCCCCCCCCCCCCCCCACACACACACACACACACACACACACACACAACAGAGATTTGCTGTTGAAGCAGGATTTATTTATTGTGTGTGTGTGTGTGTGTGTGTGTGTGTGTGTGCGCACGTGTGTGTGTGTGTGCGTGTGCGTGCACAAGTACACAAAGTGCACACGTAAACACAATCAGTCCTAGTCATTGGGAATCTTTCTCTCTCTGTTTTGAATCGTTAACCCCGCACCTTCTGAAAGTGCTTGCACGCTGACACACACACACACACACACACACACACACACACACACACACACACACACACACACACACACACACACACACACACACACACACACACACACACACACACACACACACACACACACACACACACAGAGAGAACTGTGAGTCAGGGTCACTCACACAGACCTGTGAGGCCCCATCAAACTCCCAGCCCAGCATGATAGATGAGGCTTCTTACAGTCGGTCCACCTCTTACACCATCAGTTAACACACACACACACACACACACACACGCACACACACACACACACACACACACACACACACACACACACACACACACACACACACACACACACACACACACACACACACACACACACACACACACACACATACTGTACGCACACAGACACACACAGACACACACACACACACATACGCACACATGCACGCTTGCGCATGCTGTGTTGCTGTCGCAGCATTGCTGCTCCGCTGGCACACACACACACACTTTCGCAGAGTTCCAAGGGCATCGATTCAACTCTGCTTCATTAATATGTATTGGAAATTATTTCCCACTTTGTTAAGGAGACTCTCACACAACTGAAGGTTAGGTCCATACAGTGGGTGGATGTGCACTGTATATATAGGCTACTGTACGTGTGCACACACATACACGCACGCACGCACGCACGCACGCACGCGCACACACACACACACACACACACACACACACACACACACACACACACACACACACACACACACACACTGCAGTGTGTTTGCTGTACGGGTGTCTGTGTGTGTGTGTGTGTGTGTGTGTGTGTGTGTGTGTGTGTGCGCGCGCGCAGGAGGCGTGGGCGTGCATTTCGTTTTGAGATTCTACCGCATACAGTAGATTTGTACTGTACTTGTACAGCGCTCAGCTCTGGCTCAGCAAGAAGGGGGTAAAAATAATGATATTGCTACAGTTATTTCTCTCTCTCTCTCTCTCTCTCTCTCTCTCTCTCTCTCTCTCTCTCTCTCTCTCTCTCTCTCTCTCTCTCTCTCTCTCTCTCTCTCTCTCTCCACTGATCATATGAGACACAGAGAAGCTGTGTAATTGCACTAGCACCGCCTGTCGTTTTTACATCTCAGCAAACCAGACTAGTGGTGCAAAGTAACTAAGTAGTTTAAAGGTAATATAGGCAACTTTTTTTTGCCCCGAATAAAAATAGATATATAGCTATTTTTTGCCTTTTCCCCCTCTATGTTGCTTCGACTTTGTTTCCCTGCAGACAGACACTTGTTTTGTCCTGCAGATCCTTCAGTCCAGAACTTTGTTATTGTCAACAAATCATGAAAACAAAACGTTCATCGGGCTCAGGACAGGTGTGGCTAATGTGTGAGTATTTGTTTACAAATACAGTGTTTGTACACACACACTGGTTGCCTATATATATTACCTTTAAATTTATTATAGGTAAATTTAGTGCATACAAAGTCTGTGTTTGTAAACAGAGTTGAATCTAACTCCACCCCGCCTCCACTCTATTGGCTCACTATGAAACTTCTAGAGACTGCTGTGCTGTGATTGGCTAACACCCTGCCTCACCCGCCACCCCCCCCCCCCCCCCTCCCAAAAGAACCAAATCAAATGAACCAATTTTGTACCCTCTCAGGAAAAAGGGGTCTGAAAGAAAAATCATTAACATGGTGAAATACATCTCAATATAGTTCACCATGTTAATGATTTTTTCAGACCTCCTTTTTTAGGAAATGCAGAATTGGGGAAACTTTCTTTTAGCATGCACGCACAACATCTCTAAGGTATATTAATGACATATTAAAATGTTGACAATGGGTGGAGTTCCCCTTTAAGTCTAGCCTATAGGCTACTTTCCCACCATT
Source organism: Benthosema pterotum (assembly GCA_039105355.1). Lineage (NCBI taxonomy): Eukaryota > Metazoa > Chordata > Actinopteri > Myctophiformes > Myctophidae > Benthosema > Benthosema pterotum. The sequence continues at coordinate 22,690,924 of CM076987.1, forward strand.
TTAAAGGTTTTACTTTCTTCATATACTGTATAAAGGAATTAAATGTTAACATTATTCTGTTATTGTGCGTGTGTGTGTGCGTGTGCGTGTGTGTGTGTGTGTGTGTGTGTGTGTGTGTGTGTGTGTGTGTGTGTGTGTGTGTGTGTGTGTGTGTACGCGGGCTCGTGCATGTGTGTGAGTGTAGTGCGATAACCCTTGTACTTTGAGAAAATTGGATGCGCTGCGAGACTTGATGTGCCACAATGCAAGGGTGACGCTAAGCTAGCTTGTAGCGTCTACTGAAAGCACGCTTGCATGAATTGCGGAAAAGCACATTTATTTTGGACATGCAGAATAAACCGCCGCCTTTCTTGCACAACAGCAACTTGAATGGATTTGCCAAAACGACGGCGCACTCCTCTAATGTATTCATTCTAAAGTCTTGTAAACACGGAAACTTTGTGCCGCAACATTATCCCCGGCCCCCACTCCCTCCTATATTTAGCCATAATGTAGATCAGGGTTTTCAACCGGTGGTCCAGGGACCACCAGTGGTCCTTGAGAGGGTTCCAGGTGGTCCCCAGCTAAGTTGGGTAACCAGATGATGTAATGTTCATCATCTGAATTAGCCATTTTGAAATGTATGTTTTGCTTGTTTTTGTTTCCCAAATCCAGCCTGGAATTGTGGACAAAAGAAAAATAAATCTTTAGATTTTGGGTCTTTTCGTCTAGAATGTCCTCAACTGGTGGTCCGTGGCTCAAATGCTGAATAAATTGTGGGCCCTGGCATCAAAAAGATTGAAAACCCCTGATGTAGATTTTTGCCCTAACACAAACAGTAAAGGCTATATTTTTTGTCCATGCTTTTTTGTTCTCTGCCTATTTTTCTCAAAATAGTAAATTATGGCATAGTAGTTTAGGGATTAGGGGTTAGCATGGGCAAAAGTACTGTAGATGCCATTGACAAATGAATGGAGTATTTACATCAAATCTAGATGAGCCAAACGGTATTTTTGTTCAATTCTCATTGACAATGAATGAACAGAGGTCATATTATGTGTCTGAGCAAATTGGTATTTTGGTCCTACACAAATATTCAATTCCCTTGACAATGAATAAAGAATTAATTCAGTGTCAAAGGCAACTGAATTATGTGGATAAGCAAATCTGCTGTTTTTGTCCCACTCACATTAAAAGACCAGTGAATTAAAAATAGACATTTTTAGACATATAATGACCACATCAGTGGTCATTATATGCCGATGGCCATACACTGCATGCCACAAACTTCAAAACGCCTTAAATTGTTTTTTTTAATTACTTCCTGTAAATGTGCTGTGTGATGGCGTATCCACTATAGCATCCATAAAAGCCAATAAAAATTAAGCTGACCTGTTTTTATCACATTTCTGAATCGTCCTGCACAAACACAGGTGCCATGGTTACAGTCAGAAATACGCCATTCTTATGTGTATTAATGGGTGTAAACTCAATCGTCACTGTAGAATATAGTATATATCTTATATTATATGGCAGAAGTAAGACACATAGCAGTGAAGTGACAGAGCCTGAGTGACTATCGTAAACAGTCAATATGTCCTTTGTCTCTTTTTGCCATATCCATCCCATCGCCTGAAGGGATGCATGCTCTGATTGGATCAGAAACCCTCTGTGCTAGATAATCAGGTGGGATCCATAGTAAAAACTCCACAGTTTATGGTTCATTTCACCTTCAAATTCCCATTGACAATGAATGGATGATACACAATGATCACAATGCGCCACCCTCATTTCACATGGGTGTGAGCCTGGTAAACCAATCGCTGGGTGCAGTCTTTTTTTTTGCAGAAATCATCAAAAAAGTAGGAGAGCCAATGCAGAGCCATGCAGTTGTTTCATAACGGAGCGTAATTTGGCCGTCTCGGTACAAAGCTGGTCTCGGCGGTGTGCCGGGGAGACCTGCGGCTGATTTGATTAAAGGCACTGATCCCACCCCCACCCCTTCCTCTAAGATTGTTCATTACACATAGCAACCAAAGGGCCGATGACAGCACCACTTAGCATATATTACTGGCAGGTAGCTGGGGACCGGGCTTCATATAATAAGAGGAAGGTATGTACAGAGAGAGAGAGAAGGGAGCTGTGGGGGGATTTGATGTGAATTCTACATGTCATATACAGTACTCTGCCTGGCATATAGGGGTCTCTAAACAGCAGTGCGGCATGTGTTCATTGTTGTTTGAAGGATTTTGCAGTTAATTCAAATGTAAAGGAGTAATTTAAAGAAACGTTTTGCAAATATCAGCCGTCTGGTATAGCACTAATTCATGCCAATGTGAAAAGGGGTGGCATTTTCTTAATTCCTCGGCTTGTCGGGAATGGGAATGGGAATGTGTGTGCAAAGAGTGTTTGTAAGCTGTGTTCATGATTTGAGGCATTCCGTTCACTAGGGGTGGGACGGTTCACTTATCCCACGGTTCGGTTTGTACCTCGGTATGGGAGCCACGGTTTCGGTTCGGTTTCGGTACGTTTCGCTTTTTAAAAATAAAATTTTAAATAATTTAAATTTAAAAATGTTCTTTTATTTCACTTATAAGCACATTGAATGTATATATAAAAAATAAATCAAGATTTTCAAAACATTAAACAACCTTGTATTATAAACTTAAATGTTAAGGTATTAGACTAAACATAATCCCTATTCAGACATATTCTAGTAGGCCTGTCTTCTTCCTTTTCATTATTTACAGAAGAAAAAATGTATATTGCTATTTGTGCCTCATTATTAGGCTATTTTCAAGGGAAATATAAAATACATGGGTTAATAAACTGACTGCACATTTCAGTTAAGTATCAGGCAGGTAGCATGCAGAAGCATTGTAGACAGACAACAAAGTTAAATTAGTTTAGTTTACAATATCTGCTTTATTAATAAGGATATTATTATCCATACTAGAATTAAGGAAATGCGTCTGTCTGACAGACAGATGACCTATACAATTTTGCGCCTGAGCCTTATACAGCCAAGTGCATGGGAACATTCATTTTCTCCATGTTATTATGCCATCGGCATAATAATCACCTGCCATCGGGCTGCGCTAAACTTTGGTTCAATAAGTAGCATTGCATCTCCGTGTATGTAGGCCTATTTATAGTTAACGGATGGCACGGCATTCTGGCCATACGCTGGCTGTGGGCTGCAACGTTGATTCACACGGTAGTAGATACACTCAGGGGCGGATTGGCACATATTTTCCCACCGGGACAATTTTGCCTTTGCCAGGCCACCCTGGGGGGTGGCGCAGGCCACCGGGAAAACTCCCTGTACTCCAGATGGCCAATCCGCCCTTGGATACACTTGTTGAAGGAGGAGGATGACGCCGGCACAATGTATGTACTCTACGCGGGGAAGGAAGCGAGACGGACACTTTACAATATGTCCAGAATCCAGACTGAGGGTATAGGCTTGGGAAATGACCGTGCGTTCAAACTGGAAGACAGTTGTTTGTTTTCCCGAGTCGCTTTTCACTCGCACGTGCGAGCCCCTTCGTTGCGACGCGCAGTGGATATAATAGGCTACTCATTAAAAGTTACCGAGGAAGCGTTCCGACCTGGGTCCGTACATTTTGTGGTCTCGATTCTCTGTAAATAACCGATCCACAAGCTTGCGTCGCTTAAATAGCTGATCCACAAGGTCGCGCCGCATGCGTTTCCAAAGTATGTGTGCTGGAGACCACCTAACTCCCCCAAACGCCGTTGTGTGTGTGTGTGTGTGTGTGTGTGTGTGTGTGTGTGTGTGTGTGTGTGTGTGTGTGTGTGTGTGTGTGTGTGTGTGTGTGCACGCGAGAGAGCATTCGCTGTTCATTGATTGCAGCCGTGTGGTGCTACACTATGCAGTACGACGGCATGTGACAGAGTGCTACTACACTGCGCCGTACGGCGGTGTGTGACCGAGAAATACATTCTCCGCATCTGAATGAATGCGAACCGAAGTATTGCGGTTCATTAGCGCGTATTGAACCGTGGACCCCGTACCGAACGGTTCGGGTTTTTTCGGTGAACCGTCGCACCCTTACTGTTCGTAAAAAAAATGGTGGGGCAAGTGAAGACTGCTACCTGGTTGCCAGATCGGGCAAGTGTGCAACTATAACACTATAACACAACACAAGATAAATTTGTCTTGAAGGCAGTCATTGCACTCTGCCTCTGTGTCTTTCCCTGCTTTCTAGCTATCCACAATTCCAGGCTGGATTTGGGAAACAAAACAGGCAATTTAACTTTCACATCAAAATGACCTAATCTTCTACATTCTCTAGTTGTGTAAACCTGGGGTAATTAAGATGATGAATTTTAACTCTTGAGAGCCTAAAAATGAAACCAAATGGACCCGCAAGGGTCCATTTGGCTTCATTTTTACGTTCTCAAGAGTTACATCTGCAAAATTTACAATATATTTTAGGGGGCAAGTGACCATGAGCTGAGGGCAAGTAGAACCTGACTGCAGAGACTCTGTCCGTGGTGCTGAAATGAGCTTTCTGTTATGGTAGCTGGAGTGACTCTGTCCGTGGTGCTGAAATGAGCTTTCTGTTACTCTGTCCGTGGTGCTGAAATGAGCTTTCTGTTACTCTGTCCGTGGTGCTGAAATGAGCTTTCTGTTATGGTAGCTGGTAGTGACTCTGTCCGTGGTGCTGAAATGACCTTTCTGTTATGGTAGCTGTAGTGAAATGAGCTTTCTGTTATGGTAGCTGGTAGTGACTCTGTCCGTGGTGCTGAAATGAGCTTTCTGTTATGGTAGCTGGTAGTGACTCTGTCCGTGGTGCTGAAATGAGCTTT
>CM076987.1:22698235-22791339 GCA_039105355.1 Benthosema pterotum
TGCTTAATAACTATTGCCTTTTTGCTGCTCGAATCATATGGCTGGATTATGGTGCGGTCGCTGGCGGACTTGCTATACTTTTCTATTTTTTATGCTTCGAGGACTGTTTTTTGGCGCTTGCGTTATCCGACTGGACTATGTTGCAGCCGCCATCGGAACTGTCTTATTTTTGTCTGTTTTTTTACCCCGAGGACTAGTCTGGACTACATTTTTTTATTTATTTTTTCTATTTTGTGTTCGTTTTTGTTCCTTGTGTGTGTGTATGCTGGGGTGAATGCGCAGAGCGGTATGTGCGCCCGTGTGCGTGTGTGGAGCTACAGTATGAATGTGTTTGTGTTAGTGTTTGAACATGTGTGTGTCTGGTTGGAGAGATATGCGCGCCGATGCTGGTATGTGTCCGTACGGATGCCTGTGTGCGTGTGCGTCTGGATGTCCAGGTGGAGATGCGTGTGTCTGTTCGTGTGCGTTTGGGTGTCCATGGGGAGATGCGTGCGTCTATGCCTTTGCGTATTCATGCGGGGAAATGCGCGCTTGATGTGGAGTGTGACCATGTGTGTGCCCAAGAGCTGGCGCGTAACAGCGCCCATATGGATGCACTTGTGCCTGTCTAAAAGCCGACGGGCTTGGGCGTTTAGGTGTGTGTGTGTGTGCATATTCGACTCTCTGGCCGGTGTGTGTGTGTACATATTCGTTTACCGTCTATACTGCATACTATGCATACTCGTGTCTCTACAATGCTGTCCTGTAACCATTAATTGCCTCGTACATACTTGTAAATCCTTGGGAGAGAAGTCGCAACGTATACTCGGAAGATTTATTGGTTCAATTTACAATGGCTGATTTAGAAGATAACGCTTTGTTTTCATTAACTCTTATAGACGAGGATGAATTTGAAAGTACAAGTGACAATCCAAGAGAAGGTGTTGTAGGGCCGCAGTTATTAAACCTCTGCAGAAAATATGATCACTTCAATTTTAAAAACTATGATCCCAAAGAACACAAAGTATATGAGCAAGAAAACGGTATAGACCCTGAAAACAATTTCTATAATAACCTAATCAACAACTGTAAATATTATACAGATGCACAGTTTAAAGACCTAGCTAGGGAGAACACATTTTCGGTTATCCACTTTAACAGCAGAAGTTTAAATAAAAACTTTAAAAATATAAAAGACTATCTGAAACAATTTAAAAAATTCAATGCGATAGCAGTATCAGAGACATGGCTTGACAATGATAAAATACCAACAGTGGAATTGGAAGGATATGAACTTTTTACAACGAATAGGACCAATAAACCAGGTGGGGGAGTGGCCATCTATGTTGATGCTACACTTAGAAGCTGCATGGTTAAAAGTATGACAACTAATATAGATAATACGCTTGAATGTATTACGGTTGAAATCACGGCTAAAAATACAAAAAATATAGTAATTTCATGCATATACAGAACCCCAGGATCCTGTCTTAACTCATTCAATGCCAAAGTTGACAGCATATTTGGCAACATTAAAACAAATAAAACCCATATACTATGCGGAGATTTTAATGCAGACATTCTTAACCCTCATGGAAGCAGCAAAATAAATAATTTTGTAGACACTATGTACAGTAATAATTTATTTCCATTAATCATAAAACCTACCAGAATAACTATCGATACTGCTACACTAATAGATAACATTTTTACTAACGGAACTGAGGCTCAAGTAGCAGCTGGGCTCCTCATTAACGATATAAGTGACCACCTTCCAATTTTTGCTATCTTTTCAAACCTTCTCAATATTGACCTTAACCATGAAAAACAGGCCCCTCTACTAATGAGGCATAGAACACCAGACACAATAGCGACCCTCAAAGACGACCTCACTAGACAAACATGGGGTGATGTATATGCAACAAACGACCCTAACAAGGCATATGAAGTATTTCTATCATCTCTGATAAAACTTTATGATAAGCACTGCCCTCTGAAAAAGACCACTCATAAAAACAAACTAAAGGAGGACAAGCCATGGATAACGAAGGGCATTCATAATGCATGTAAAAAAAAGAACTTACTTTATAAGATATTCTTAAATAAGAGGACAAAAGAAACAGAAACAAGATATAAGACATACAAAAACAAGTTAACCAATATAATAAGAATTAGTAAAAAAGAATATTACCATAAACTACTGGAGCAACACAAAAATAACATTCAAGGGACTTGGAAAGTACTGAACAGCCTAATTAAAAATAACACAGGAATATCGAAACAGCCAAGCTATTTTAAGAAGGACAATAAAATAATAGAAACCCAATCAGCCATTGCAAATGAATTTAATACATTTTTCGCAAATGTTGGTCCAAACCTGGCGAGAAAGATTGAGGAGCAGAGCGAACCGGAGGGATTAGATGAACAATTAGTACAGATGAACCCACACTCTATCTACATTAGGAGTGCAAGCGAGCAAGAAATACTAAAAATTGTACAAAAATTTAAAAATAAAAAATCAACTGATAATACAAACATTGACATGTGGTTAATTAAAAATATAATCGATACAATAATATCACCATTCACTTACATTTGTAACCTGTCATTACAAACAGGCATCTTTCCAGAGAAAATGAAATCTGCTAAAGTAATACCGATTTTTAAAAGTGGGGATAAACATCAATTTAACAACTACCGCCCAATCTCTCTGCTACCTCAATTCTCAAAAGTTTTGGAAAAAGTATTTGTGGATAGACTTGACAATTTTATTGATAAACATCAACTCATAAATAAACACCAGTATGGCTTTAGAGCAAATAGATCCACCACAATGGCCGTTGTTGACTTAACAGAAAACATCTCATCTGCAACAGACAACAGGGAATATACAGTGGGAGTCTTCATAGATCTTCAGAAGGCATTTGACACCATAAACCATGAAATAATGTTAAAAAAAACTGTATAGATATGGTATCAGAGGCATAGCCCTCACCTGGCTAAAAAGCTATCTTACAGGTAGAACTCAATTTGTTGACTTTAACGGTGTAACCTCAGAAACCCAACCAGTAACCTTCGGAGTCCCTCAGGGATCCGTTCTCGGTCCTAAACTGTTTATTTTATACATAAATGACATCAGCAAGGCCCTACAAAACCTCCGCTGTGTCTTATTTGCAGACAGCACCAGTCTTTATTGCTCTGGAACAAACCTCGAACATCTCCTGCAGATAGTGGAAGCTGACCTAAAATTGTTAAAAAAGTGGTTTGATATAAATAAACTATCATTAAATATTAGTAAAACAAAATTCATAATATTTGGCAACAAAATAATACACTCTCCAGTGACATTGTCCATAAACAATGTGGAAATTGAACAGACGACACATATTAAATTTCTTGGCATCATGCTCGACAATAAACTCACCTGGAAACCCCACATAGATTATTTAAAAAACAAAATTTCAAAAACGATAGCAATCCTATATAAAATGAAGTACATTATTAATAAAAACTCACTCCAAACATTATACAACTCTCTAATTGTACCTTACCTTACCTATTGTATTGAAATCTGGGGAAATACTTATAAAACTATATTACATCCTATATATTTATTACAAAAGAAAGCTATTAGAATTGTTAATCATGCCGACTATTATACATCAACAAACCCACTATTTATTAAAAATCGAATATTAAAACTGGAAGACCTAGCAAATCTCTACATAGCAACAACAATGTACAAAGTCTATACCAGGTCGCTTCCACTATGCATGCTGGAGCTGTTTGAGGCCAGAGAAAGTAAATATGAGCTCAGAGGCGTTGGTATGTTTAAAAGGAAAAAGATCTCGCGCACTAATGCTAAAGAGAGATGTTTGTCGGCCATTGGGGTGAATCTTTGGAACAAATTGGATACTGAACTTAAATTAAGCAACTCAATCTTAAAATTCAAGAGAACTTATAAAACAATGACTATCCACAAGTACATTGCATCTGTCTAATAATGTAAACTACTGAGTTTTATATAGTATTTATTTCATATAGTAGAAAAAAAGGAATAGAAAAGCAATGACATGCTACATACACATGTACACAAAGCTATTACTCTGTGTAGGTGTGTGTGTGTGTGTGTGTGTGTGTGTCTACACGTGCGCATTACCATGCGCGCGGGTATGCATGCATACAACAACAAAAATGCAATTCGCTCATGATACTGTGCATTATATTATTATTGTCAGCATTATTATCATAATAATTGGTAATTGGGATGAATCATAATCTGTTATTATTATTATTGTTCAATTACTACTGCAATGCTATTATTGCTACCCTTATTACTTTTATTATTAATACTATCTATCTTTGTTAGTATAATAGATATTCTAGTTCCTCTCCGTCCGTGCTTTAATGTGAAAATTTAACAATGTATAAGGTGGGCATAAAAAGCTTCGGCTTCCGCCCTTTCCTTCCTAGTCAACTGTAATTCTTCTTTTCTTTACTTTCTGTATGTGCTGGTACTGTAATCAATGACTGGGATAAAATAAACTAACTAACTAATATGCACATATATATGCTCATACATACATGCATACACATATGGCGTATCCACATGCATACCCAAACCTATACGCAGAATATGAAATCAATGTCTATTATTAATTATAATATGTATAGATCTAACATCAATGTCATATATTTATTTATTAATTAATATATATGTCTATTATGCATGTAATTGGCACAGAGTTCGTACTTATGTTTTATAATTGACCAGCAACTTATTAATAATCGTCTTTTTAACACCTTTACAGTTTTCCCACGACTAAAAGCGTGATGTAATATTTTGTCCCCTGTTTCCCACGCGAAAACGCGTGTTGTACTTTTTTAATCTATAAGCATAGATTAACTTGCAGACTATCATGCCATGTAGTCACTTAGGGGTTAATGTCACTAAAATAGCCGAGAAAACACTGGCGCATGTGATGTGGTATCAGCCCGCCCCATAGAGAGCCATTAGTTTGGTTGTTGTTTTTGTTGTTGTGCCATGTGGCTACAGAACAATGCTAAAGGAACTCACCGCTCTTCTCCTTCGTTGCATGCATTGGGCGCGCGTGTGTGTGTGTGTGTGTGTGTGTGTGTCACGACGCTTTCTCTTTCTCTTTTCCTCTCTTCTGTGTGTGTGTGTGTGTGTGGAGAGGGGGGGGGGGGGGCCTCTGGGATCGTGTTTCTGTCCAGTCAAAAGCAAACGATCCCAGATGATGGATAGGTCAGCTTTTTCATGCATGCTACCTTTAGATGGCGCCATCTCCACACTGGAACATGTCAGAATGTTTTTCTTTTTTTTTTTTATTGTAGCCAACCACGTGATCTTTAAAATGGTATAGGCATATGGGTATCTACTTGAAGCAGAAAAAAGTTATATGAAAGATAAAACTTTAAACCTGATTATTTCATAACTAGTCCTGGAGGAAATGCCAGTGTGAACAACGGGGCCCTTTTGTACAATTTATATAAAAAAAAGAAAACATATTATCGAGTTGGGCTATTTTTTCCCTTAAAGTGGACACCTCAAGCTGTCTTTGGATATCATTGGTTTGCACAAATTCATAACAGAGGATTTTCTATAAATCATTTCGTTACTATTGAGCCCAATGGGAACAAGACTAGCTTTTTGCCTGATCAGTTAAGGAGTTAAATATGGATACAGAGGTGCACATTTTAGTTTCAGTATCAAGGTTATTCCAGAGATTTACACCCAATACAGATATGCACCTGCCCATTGTGTTGGTTCTGAAGCTTCTTTTTTTGAATATTGCTGTTCCTCTGAGTGGGTATTGTGACTCCCTTGTTTCAAACAGATCCTGCATACACGGAGGGAGCATTTTGCAGTGAGCTTTATACATGAATACGGCGGTTTTTAAATAAACAAGATCAACAAATTTCAGAGTTCTACTGTTATAGAAGAGTGGGTTGGTTGGGGCAAGATAATCACTATGGTTTATAATTCTTACAGCCTTTTTTTTGTAACATGAGTAAGGGTTTGATGATAGTTTTATAGTTGTTCCCCCATACTTCCACACAGTAGGTTAGATAAGGAACTATGAGAGAATTGTATAATATACATAGAGATTTTTTATTTACTAAGTCTTTTATTCTATATAGTATTGAGATTGATTTTGTTATTTTCGTTTTAGTGTGCAGTATATGAGGTTTCCAACTGAGTAGATTATCAATTGTAACACCCAAAAATTTATATTCATACACTTGTTCAATTTCAACCTTATTAATTTTTAGCTTCAATGGAGTGCTAATATTCTTTTCGAGAAAACAATGTATTTAGTTTTAGATATGTTTAAGGATAACTTATTTACATCAAACCACCTCTTTAGTAAGTCAAGATCTTTTTCAACTGTTTGTAGTAGCTGCTCAAGATCTTTCCCAGAACTATATAGACTAGTGTCATCAGCAAATAAAATACTCTTAAGTAGGGGCAGTGCATTACAGATATCATTGATATATAAAATAAATAACTTAGGGCCTAGTATAGAGCCCTGTGGAACGCCGAAAGAGATTTTTAACAGGTCAGAGTTAATACTATTAATCTGTACAAATTGATGCCTATCTTGCAGGTAATTACTAATCCATGAATGGGCAAGCCCTCGGATGCCATATCTCTCTAGTTTTAATAAAAGTATACGGTGATCAATGGTATCAAATGCCTTCTTTAAGTCGATGAAGACTCCCACAGTGTGCTCTCCCTTGTCTATGCCATTAGATATTGCTTCGGTGAGCTCCGTTACCGCCATAGTTGTGGACATTTTGGACCTAAATCCATACTGATGGTTGCTCAGAATCTGGTGTTTGTCAATGAAGCTGTCTAGCCTATTCACAAACAGTTTTTCTAAAATCTTTGAGAACTGCGGTAATAGTGAAATAGGCCTATAGTTTGTGAACGTATATTTATTGCCGCATTTAAAGATCGGTATGACTTTAGCTTTTTTCATGGAAGAGGGGAAAATACCTGTTGAAAATGATAAATTACAAATATAGGTGAGAGGTGTAACAATGGCTTCTATAATGGTTTTAATTAAAGTCATATCGATGCCTGAACAGTCTGTCGATTTTTTTTTATTTTTTTGTGATTTTACTATATTAAGTATTTCCTGCTCCTGTACATCTTTTAAAAACATTGAATGTAAATTTGGTTTAATAATATTGTAATCTAATCCACTGGTTATACCTGGGTCTTTGATTTCCTTTGCTAGATTGGGTCCAACATTTACAAAGAACTTGTTGAATTCGTTTGCTATTGTTTTGGTGTCTTTTATGATTGTATTGTCTTTTTTGAAGTGGTTTGGGTAGTCACTTTTGCCAGCACTTTGCCAGGGTTGGGGGAATCGTGACATAATGTGCTGTATTTAATATACCAGTGTTAGAAGCAGCTACACGACCACAGAGACAATGTCTGACCATGTCTTACGCGTTGGAGATGTTGGGGCTGCAGAACAAAATCACACAACAAGAATTCCAAAGGATGATTGAACCCACGGTCAAGTCAGCTGTTAATGACATTCTTCATCTTTACTTTACAGTTTGCCCTTAAGGCTTCGTAGGACCTCTTGTTGATGAAATGTCAAGTGCAATTTTAAACTTGGGCCATGTTTAAAATATGGGTTTTTCGACAGATTAATAAAAGAACCCCCCCCCCACACACACACCCCAAGATGTAATTTTCCTCCATCCACATAAGCAAATGAAAACACAACACTGCGCGTTATGAATCCGCGCTGCTCCGAAAACGCCACTTAATTTTTCACGAAAAGAGCCGGATGTGTCGGCCCTTTTTAAATTGAAAATATCATAATGAAAGATTTTTACTGCAAAGGACATGGGGTGCACAGTCACGCTGCCGTGCACGTACACATACACACACGCACATACACACACACACACACACACACACACACACACACACACACACACACACACACACACACACACACACACACACACGCACATACACAGACGCATGCACACGCCACGCTCATACATCCAGAGACGGACGGTTGCGCCCCGCATCCTTTTAAGAAATAAGAGATTTAAATGGATGTGTCAGTGTGGCCAAGATGGATAGGTCTCACTTAATGCGTTTTTTCTCACTCGGCGAAGGAATTAACTCCTCCTCTCAAACCCCCGACTCACCCGGGATCGGCGGAGTAATGAACCTTAAACGGAAAACGCTGAGCATGTTTATCTTTAATTTTTTTCCCCTCCACCTTCCTTCCAGGGCCATTTCTGTTGCCATGCAGCGCCCAGGAGCCCAAATTCCTTGACTCTGACCCCATATGACTTATGGAGGAACTCGGAGCTCAAAACCAATTTCACAAACATCTCCTGTTTACTCGTAGGTGGTGAAGGAGGGCTTTCGGTGTGCAGTGGCAGGTGTGTGTATGTGCGTGTGTGTGTGTGCGCGCGCGCGTGCCCGTGTTTCCGAAATAGGTTGTACTCTCGCTCACAGTATGAGAAGAGGCATTCCTTAAACCAGGGGCGGATCTAGGCATGGGCATGGCGGGGGGCAATGCCCCCCTAAATTCCCAGACTGCCCCACCAAACATGATGGCATGCAAAACAATCCAAGATATTTCAAATTAAAGTGCTTATATTTAAAATGATGTGAATACTACTGCTACTAACTAACTACAGCTGTGGCACCACTAAACCAACAGCATTTCATCATTGAAAACAGAAAACTCTCTGAGTCAGACCTTTAGCTTTATGCATGCTGCGTGTCTGTTGCAACTTCAACAACTGATGTTATTATTGATGCTTACTTGTCTAATAATAGTTCCTTAACAGAAAATGATATGGGTGCGTCGTCATGAAGCCGCACCCATACCATTTTCTCTTGTCCCTCCAACATGTTCTCTTGCCCCACCAAAGGGGACATGTTACATCCGCCCCTTCCTTAGACACAACAGTGCCAACGATGCTATTATACAGCTTGGCTACAACATGTAAACTGCTTAGATGGGGTTCATATTTGGACGCCCTCCGGCGATGTCCATGCATTATACAGTATGTGAGAGGCCTATTGCAGCGATGCACCAAGCTGAGAGGTGATATGATAAGCCATATTTGGTCTAAATTACGTTCAGTGACTGCGATAATTAATTGGCAGTCGCCCTCCCTCGAATGTCCTATTCATGGATTCATATTGACGTTTAGCTCGATCCGTGGCTTTTCATACACAATCTAACCATCCATTAAAGTTGCATAATCGCGTTCCTGTTGAATATGTTTTCCTCACTAATAAGATAACCATCCATCAATCTTTGTCAGATATATTGAGAGGTGCGGGGGTAATGAATGTCTTCTACAGGTAAACATAAATAATGCAACGCCTTATCGGGGTGGGGGGTGGAGTGGGTGCGGGTCGACTCAATAAAAGTGCCTGCATGGCATGCTGTGCAAACCGTTAAAAACATTGATCTGCTGCTGTTGGATTCTCGGCATGTCTGTCCCACGTGTGTGAGTGTGTGTCTAAAACGTTTTGCTCAGTTCAGTCCCGGTTGACTAACTCCACCGGTGAAGTACAGGGTGGTCTTATCTCTGTGTGATGCTTCATTTAACAGCACACTGCTGCATGCTGCAACACCGAAAAAAAAAAACCCTCAAAGCTCTTGTAGTAGTTTATAGTGAGGATTGGTGTTACGCGGTGACCTGTACAGATAGTAGGGACTGGTGTTTTTTACGTGGTGTGCCCTTGTATTAGTTTACAGTGCGGTTACAGGAATTCCATTTTGTTTGACTCGTAAATCGTAATCTGGACACTTTTCAGGCTGATCAGCCGTATCATTTAATGCAGGGGTTTTCAACAGGTGGTCCGGGGATCACCAGTGGTCCCTGAGACGGTTCCTGGTGGTTCCCAGGTTAAATCATGGAAATTTGGTTAACCAGATGTAAGTCTTTGAGAGCATAAAAATGAACCAAATGGACCCTTGCGCCTGCGGGTCCATTTGGTTTCATGTTTACACTCTCAAGAGTTAAAATATTCATCATGTGAATTAGCCCAAGTCTACACAACTAGAGAATGTAGAAGATTAATGGTCATTTTGATCTGTATGTTTGATTGTTTTGTTTCCCAAATCCAGCCTGGAATTGTGAAGCAAAAGGAATTTTTAGTTTTGGGTCTGTGGGGGTAAAATGCCCTTAAATCAAAGGCCAAAATAAATAGTGGGCCCTGGTGTCAAAAAGATTGAAAACTATATGAAAAACGTTGTAGTTGCCCACCCTACCTACCATTCTTCCGGCCCTGCGGAGTTGCAAAGTTGAAGTTGAACTTCAACGTAGAAACAGACTCTAATACCAGGCTAATGAGTTACTTCCTTGCAGGGCATTTTTTGTAGTATTGGAGTTTGGAAGCACTCATTCTTTGTAAAGCAAACTCCTGCTGCCTCCTGCAATTCAAACCAGGTGGTGGTCCGCAGGGTAGTTGAGCAATATCCAACGAGAGCTCCCAATCTCTCTTTTTTTTTTTAAATGAAACACTTTGCATATAGAAAGGATCATTCAAGGTTTCTGCAGTCACAAGTGCATCATTGGTGAGCTTGTTTAATGCAATTAGACGGGACTTTTCAGTTTGAATGGGAGGTTGCACGTAGTAGTTAGCACTTAGCACCTTGCTGGCAAGTTCGCAGAATATCGTCAATTATCCCTCCGGGCTCTATAGAGGAGTATATCCCAGGCCAATTACTAACCCAGCCACACTATGCTTTGTTTGGTCAATAAACAACAAAATCACAACCTAAGCACCTCAGCAGTGCCTTTACCGACGTTCAGTTTGGCAGTCAGGGGCGGATATAACATTTCCCATTTGTGGCGGGCAGGAGAAAATGGTATGGGGGCGGCCGATATGGCCGGCCGATATGGCCGCCCCCATACCATTTTCAGTTACACGACTTTTATTAGGCAAGTAAAGCATTAATAACATCAGTTGTTGAAGTTACAACAGATACGCAGCATGCTTAAAGCAATCAATGATTTCAATGATCAAATGCTGTTGGTTTAGTGGTGAGACGATTGTAGTTAGTAGTGTTTCAAATCATTTTAAGCACTGAAATATCTTGGGTTGTCTTGGGTTGCATCCCATCATGTTTGGTGCCCAATCAGGGAATTTAGGGTGGCATTGCCCCCCCATGTCCATGCCTATATAGATCCGCCCCTGTTGGCAGTTATTGCACCCCGCGTTCTAACGAGCCAAACACCCGGATGTGAGAATGTAGAAACCTCTACAATCCCTCTCTGAGCTTCATGATGATACACAGTGGGATGGTAGTGAATTCATGGAGAGTGATGATAGCCTATTATACACTTTGTCCACTGTGTCTGGCACCAGAACCGTCACAACTGCCTCAGAGACAAATTATGTGCCAAACGGATGAAAGTTAAATAAATGGTGCATTTATATAGTGCTTTTATCCAAAGGGCTTCCACATATTATGTATTACATTCACAAACCCAGGCATTCACACACACACACACACACACACACACACACACACACACACACACACACACACACACACACACACACACACACACACACACACACACACACACACACACACACACACACACACACACACACACACATTCATGCAACGGTGGAAAAAACCATGGAAAAACCATGCATACAAAGCACCAACCTGCTCATCAGTTGCAATCCCTATAGAGCTCTGCAGTGATGTCAGAGCACATGTTCCGGAAGATAATTCCCTGTTCATTTTCTCCATAGACTTTTCAAAAGTATTTATACAGTATAAAGATGTTTTACAAACCCAGGGCTGCAATGCTCTATAGTTCATAGTCTTGCTCAAGGATACTTTGACACTAAATCTGGGGGAATCCGGGATCGAACTTGGGCAGTGCATGTCATTTTCAACCAGGAGTGTATGGCAAACTTTAAGGCAAGTTCAACGGCAAACTTTAAGTATTCAAAAATGATTCAATACTGTGTTGGAAATGGGCATATAATTGAGCTATTCCAGATCTACAGTATCTGCTAACGGGCATTTATTTGCCAACAGCTGATTCAGTCTGGCTTTAGCCAGGCTAAAGTGAAACATCACACCAGAAGCACCAGTCAGGGACTGATTATAGAGCCGAAGACCCCTAGGCCACCTTGTTTTAAACCCTGTATCCACATTGTGACATGTTCGCGGTAATATTGAGGGTGAGGCTTAGCCTGACCTGAGTCTGAATTGTCATTTTGTTTCACTTCATTATTTAGACTGAAGTCCCTCCCCACCACAGCAGTTTCTGGGATGGGCGTTATCAAAGTGGCAGTCTTTGCGGTTCATACCAAAATATTAGGAAAGCAGACAACGTTGTTGTCATTAATGTGGCAGTATAATATGTTGTATGATTATGTTTATAAAATCCGACAATTATAGACCTGCGCAGTGACGTCACCGCCCCCTGTTCCAGAAATGGATTCCCCATTCATTTTTCTCATAGACTTTTCGAAAATAATTTATATAAAGACGATTACACCGCGGACAAAGTCAACTCGAGTCGTGACGAATCATAATGACACACACAAACTTTTGGGACAATAAAATAATTTCTAAGATGAAAAACGAAACAAAAAGTCTTGTATCATGCCGTTTTCTACTTCTTCTTAATTATATATTATATGACTTGACGATATTGTGTTTGTTGTCATGATTTGTCACGACCCGAGTTGGCTTTGGCCGCGGCGCAATCGTGTTTTTATTAACCATTTTCGAAAAGTCTATGAGGAAAATGAATGAGGAATCCACTAGTGGAACAGGGCCGGTGACGTCACTGCGCAGGTCTATAAAGAAGCATAGGAGGAGCTGACACTGTTGAGTGACAGGGCTGTCAGCCAACCAGCTGCTGTAGTTGGATTTTCAACTAATACTAACAACACCGGAGGGAGGGGCAACAGTTCTTGAATCGCAGGCGGAAAAAATAAGGTATTATTTTATTTTTTAAGGTGGTGATTCAGGGCTGGAGCCAGGCTAGGTGAGGGTTAGACATGGGGTTAATAGCAAATTCGGGACAAACGGAGGTCGCAGCAATGGAAGGACGGAATAATAACACGGCACTGCACCAGTCACCCTCTTGCTCTCTCGCTCTTCTGCTTTTTTGGGAAAATGGCTATGTGCCTCTCTGTTAATCCCACAGGTTAATGGCCAGGCTCTCTGGCTCGCCTCTGTTTGATTATAATCCATCAGATCAGACAGAACTGATTGTTTTGTGCAGCATTTGGCAACATTAAGCCCCCTCTTTTCTCCTCTTGTCAGACATGAGGATTGTTATGGATTTGATGTCTGAACTGCTGTGGCGTGGACACCATGTGGAAAACCATGTGGGCCTTATAGTTGGGTTTTATTTTGGACGTTCTGCACTGGGGTGTCTCGGAGAGGGGGCGAGTCAGGGGTATATCTGTGACATGATTTTTAACCACTTGTACCCCAGTATTTTTTTAGCCCACTGTAGCAGATACGAGCTCAGCTTGTAGATTGGCTATTTTTTGGCAACGAGCAGACCATGTATAGCCTACAACAGTGGTTTTCAACCCTTTTCATACCATGGCCCATGCACTATTTATTCTGCATTTTTGCCACGGACCACCTTTGTTGTTGAGTTTAATCTCTCGGACACCTGTTGATAACCCCTGGCCTACAGGTTTAAAGATTGAGGATTACTCAATATGGAGGGGTATTAGGTGGTCACACAATGATCATCATATGAACGCAGGCTGAATTACAGTACTTGCAAGTGTCCTGTAGTACCTGAGATAATAATTATCTCAGGTAGAGAGATAGATCCCTATACGGTTGTTCAGTTTTTGAAACCAGCTTGTAAATATCTGGTGGGAGTTTGTGCCATTTGTAAGTGTGTGTGCGTGTGTGTGTGTGCGTGCGTGTGTGTGTGTGTGTGTGTGTGTGTGTGTGTGTGTGTGTGTGTGTGTGTGTGTGTGTGTGTGCGAGTGCGTGTGTTCGCACTTTCTTTAATGTTCTTTCTTGCTTTGATCCTGTACCTCCGTCCCCTTCCTCCTTTTCTTTGTTTTCTTGGAAAGAAATACTTTTCTTCTACTATTTTTCTTTAATTAATTCATCAACATACTAATGCAGTTATGTAGTCTATGTCTCGTTACGCTTAGCAATTGAATTTTCATTTATTGCAGCTTAATCCCTCTTAAAAGCAATCCAATCCAAGAATATGTTTTATTATTTATTATTATGTCATGTCTTGGGAGATCTGCATAATAATGTATAATTTTTGAGCCCTTAATACCGTATTTCCTGGTACGCTCTAAAAAAAAAACCTTAGTCACATGCAGCTTTAAATTCTCACCTTTCTACAGTAGGGTGGAAATCCTCATCTGTAATCTGTGTGCTTCGCACCACGGCGACACATTTTGAGTTTGTGGATCTGTTACTTTTGATGCATATGCGTGATCATATAGATCAGGGGTTTCCAACAGGTGGTCCGGGGACCACCAGCGGTCCCTGAGAGGATTCCAGGTGGTCCCCAGATAAATTATGGAATGTTGGTTAGCCAGATACAGTATACTCTTGACAGCATAAACATGAAACCAAATGGACCACTGCGGGCACATTTGGTTTCATGTTTACACTTTCAAGAGTTAAAATATTAATATAATAAGTCTACACAACTAGAGGGTCATTTTGATCTGTATGTTTGCCTGTTTTGTTTCCCAAATCCATCCTGGTATTGTGGACAAAAGCATAAGACATCTTTGGGGTCTGTGGAGCTAAAATCCGTTGAAAAGTGGAAAACCACTTATAGATAGATAGATGGATAGATAGATAGGCAAATAACTGGTTAGAATAACGGGTTCCTTCGACATACTGTGGAAACATTACCCTGTCAGGTGTTAAGAAGCAGAGCAGCATATTGACATAATACTCAATAGAGAACAATATACACTACTGTCTATTGACCTACATTATTCAACTGTATTCAACAGAAAAAAACAAACAAACAAACAACAACAACACAAGGTTATCGTGTTCTAACCGTATACCCTATTATTCCTCCTGGTTGTGCTGAAACACAGCGGAGATAAGAGGTTTTTTCAGTCCGACAGCAACGTTTATTGTTCCCCGGCCTTGTTTAGTTGTTACAGCCAAAATGTTATCCCCCATACACAGCCACAATGGATCAATGATCGAGTGGGTTATCACCAAATATTAGCTCAGATGTCTGTTTTGGTGTGAGAGCTGTCAGACACGGCGGCAGGTGCTTTAGCACTCGGTAACACCTCCTCCCAGCGGAGCAGACCACAACAGAAACATTTAACTTGGCAAAGCTTTGAAAACTTTCATCCTTCACACTCCTAACAGGATAAACGGCATTGTTGTAATTGGCACTCCGCTGGGGCTGGCTTTTAAGTATACGCATGCAGGCACATACACACACTCTCAAGCACGCGTTTTTAGTAATACTGCACTTGTGAAGACATCGATATTTTATACATCCCTAATGCATCAGGTGGGGGGCGTGGGGGAAACCAAGCCACATCGTTTTTTATTCTAAATGAGAATGTATCTGTACAAAACTTTGTTCAACCAAATAGCAGCCATTTCTTCTTGTTGTGAGAATCAATAATTCTGGCCCTCACAATGTCGGTTTCAATATATTCTTTCTACTACACAACATTTGGTCCTCACAAGTGTATAGCAATCCAAACACAGGCACGCACACAAACACACACACTCTCACAGACGGGAAAGCGAACCCTCCTGACCTTGCATCTTAGAACACAACACAGTGAGTCGTGAATAATAACAAGCTGCCCCTTTTATCTTTTCTTTATTGGAGTTTGTGCAGCTCATGGCTTTGTCAGTCCACACAGGGCAGAGCAACAACATAATGGGACAGTATCTATTCAGTCCACGTATTAATGTAATTTTTCTTATTCTGTCTGGGGGCATGTATGTCAAACTATAGTGGGGGATGTCCCAGAGAGCAGTGTGTGCCATGTCTCTCTTGGGTTCTCCTTAATGATAGACCAATTATCGGTCGCGGCCGATTATCGAATTCGATATTCATGATTTTATTAATAATTGGTATCGGTGCCAAAAACAATCGAAAAAAGAGCAACCGATTATTTATACTTATTATAAATGTTCAAAAATGGTGCATCAACCACGTTCATTGAAGATCCGGTAGATTGTGGTGGTAAGGAGATGTACTGTATAGCTGTGTGTCTGACTCTCTCACCTCATGTATTTATAGATTTATCCAAATTACCCAAAATGTATTTTCTCTTTTACTTTTATGTCTGAAGCTCTGTGCCTGTACTTCACAGCAAAATGTCTCCAATGCTGCTACAATACATTGTTGCCCTTGAATTAAAAAAAGATGCATTTGATGGAGGCGAAACTGAAACACTTTTGCTGCTTCTTGCACTTTTATTTTATTAAAAAATGTAAATAATAATCATATCGGCTGATATCGGCTATCGGTCTTTTTGATGTTCCACTAATTGGTGATCGGAAACATTTGGCCAAAAGCCTGAACGGTCGATCTCTAGTTCTCCATATACAGTGCATCTGGCCGGTTTGTTGGTACTTTGTGCTCTTTTCCAGCATCATTATTATTTCTTTAGTACATCCACGTATCAGTATGCTACGGGTGAAGAACGTACTCTTGACCTATGCCTGTGTGCTTCCCACTGCACCAATTTGCTATAGCTGGCAGCTCTTGATGTCTTGGCAGTGGTGCATAGTCTTATAGTCCTCGCTGCTTATTATTACACCTGATGTGTGAATCCATTCGCCTATAGGTCAGGGGTTTTCAACAGGTGGTCCGGGGACCAACAAGTGGGCCAGGCCAGGGTCCCTGAGAGGATTCCAGGTGGTCCCCGGGCTAAATGATAGAAAGTTTGGAAACCCAATGGACCCTTGCGGGTCCATTTGGTTTCATGTTTACACTCTCAAGAGTTAAAATATTCATCATCTGAATTAGTCTACACAACTAAAGAATGTAGAAGATTAATGGTCATTTTGATCTATATGTTTGGCTGTTTTGTTTTCTCCGAAATCCAGCCTGGAATTGTGGACAAAAGCAAAAGAAATCTTTAGTTTGGGGGTCTGTGGGGCTAAAATGTCATCAAATGATGGTCCGTGGCTCAAATTCTGAATAAATAGTGCGCCCTGGTATGAAAAAGGTTGAAAACCACTGATTTATATGTTTTATAAAAATACAAAAATATCCATTAGTCGTCTGCTAGTGTTTGTAGATGCCATTTTCAAAATATCCAATGTATAGCCAATTTAATATACAGTATTTCCCAGTGAGCAAGTGGAATAAAGACAAACAGCACCGCGGGTGTGTTTTTGCTAACTTTGCTCTCTCTCTCTCTCTCTCTCTCTCTCTCTCTCTCTCTCTCTCTCTCTCTCTCTCTCTCTCTCTCTCTCTCTCTCTCTCTCTGTCTCATTTACTCTGTCTCTCTCTTTCTCTCCCCCAGCGTTTTACTAAATCACATGACTACATGACATTGTAAAAGAGGCCACGTATTGCACCTCCTGCACTGCACTGGCTGCCAAAGCATGTTTATAATTCAAGTAAAAAAAAGAAGGAAAATGGAAAAGTCGCGGGTGTCCTTTGGCACAAAGATATAATACGGGAACAATTGCAATTTGTACGGGTGAACTTTGAACCACAGGAAAAGGAGTTTATTTGTGGTTTATACTGCTTAGCCATGGCCACAGGCTATATGCCCCAGTTGTGTACCCCCCCTCCCTACACACACACACACACACACACACACACACACACACACACACACACACACACACACACACACACACACACACACACACACACACACACACACACACACACACACCAGGGGCGGATGTAACATTTCCCAATTGGTGGGGCAGGAGAGAATGGTATGGGTGCAGCTTCATCGCCCTTGGCGACTTTTATTAGGCAAGTAAAGCCTCAATAACAATAACATCAGTTATTGTTGAAGTTGCAACAGACACGCAGCATGCATAAAGCTAAAGGTCTGACTCAGAGAGTTTTCTGTTTTCAATGATGAAATGCCGTTGGTTTAGTGGTGCCACGGCTGTAGTTAATTAGTAGCAGTAGTAGTGTTTCAAATCTTTTTTTTTTTTTTTAATATCGGCACTTTAATTTGAAATATCTTGGGTTGTTTTGCATGCCATTGTGTTTGGTGTGGCAGACTGGGCATTTAGGGGGGCATTGCCCCCCATGTGCATGCCTAGATCCGCCCTGACACACACACACACACACACACACACACACACACACACACACACACACACACATTTGCACGCACAGACGCATCTTGCTCCTCGCCACAAAGAACCCGGCAGTCACACGAGAGGATTGGTTGAGATTACGGCACTATATACGCTACATCAACAAACCACTTAGCCCAGGGCTACGTTTGATTGGTTAGAAGCCCCCGTCCCGCCCCCCCCAAACACACACACACACACACACACACACACACACACACACACACACACACACACACACACACACACACACACACACACACACACACACACACACACACACCTATGCACCATGGGAGCCCTAGCACCGCTGATGTGTGTAGCAGCCTCATCATAATGCATATTTATACCTGAAAAAAAAAGAAAGAAAACGTTTTATGTTTATGCATCTGTGTCTTTTCATTCATGTCCCCGTACACATCTTATCTTTCTCACCCCTGTGGTTATGTGTTTCTCATTTACACGGGACCATTTTCTTTTGTCTGCACTGTGCTGAATGTTATTATTATTGTACGCGCACACACACGCACACACATATACATGCACGCGCGCGCACACACGCACACACACACACACACACACATGCACACATGCACACACACTTTGTTCACCTTTGGTGAAAACCTCCTGGGGAATTATGGATGAAATGAGGTATAGCAAGGTTTGAAAACAACAGAAGTCTGCATGGCTATTGACCATATTTTGACCGAGGTGGTAGCTGTAGGTGCAGGAACATCCCATATAATAGGCGGCCTATTCACTGAAACAGAAAAGTCCTACCTGATTGTATTAACCAATGTTAAACTTGCCAACATTGTAGCTCTATACAAACAGCTTAGAGTTGCCCTCTTTCTGCCTGAAAATTGTTTGTTTCATGAAAATCCACCATAGACTAGTTATGAGACACTTCTTGTCAAGGATTTCTAAACTCCAAAACCTCAGGATCTTCTTGCCAGGAAGACCAACTCATGACATATCTAGATTTTCATGAAACAAACACATTACAGATATATAGAATAATTCAGGCTTTTCACACAGATGCAATGTTGGGGAGTATGGCGTTGTTTAATACAAACTGTTTGGATGAATGAACTGTCCATGTGAAACTGCACATAGTTAACCACCCTGCTGGCAAGATGGACGGATGTGGTCTGCAAATGGTAACAGTAACAGAGGTTTTGTCAAGGTTTCTTTGTCGTTCATGTTTAATTGCTAAAGATGTCAGTGTAAATTGATATTAGTAAAGCTTACGTTGTTTCAGTGGCATATGTCTTTGCTTCAGGGTAACACAGGGTAATGTGAATCCTGAAAAAAAAAACAAAAAAACAACAACTAAGATCTAAGCATAAAATTGCGTTGAGTCTGTGGATCTGCTCTACTTTAGATGACTTTGAGTCGGTGGTATGATCAACAAGGGCAGTGGTTTTCTACCAGTGGTCCAGGGGTCACCATTGGTCCTTGAGAGAGTTCCAGGTGGTCCCCCAGCTAAATGATGGAAAGTTGGTTAAGCAGATGTAACTCTTTGAAAGCGTAAAAATGTAAAAAAAAAAACGTCATTTTGATCTGTATGTTTGCCCGTTTTGTTTGCGAATTTCATTGTGAACAAAACCCAAAAAATCTTTAGTCAAGTGCTTGGATCCGTGGGGTGAAAATGCCATCAAATCTGTGGCTCAAATTGTCCCGAATATAAGACGACTCGTTTATAAGACGACCCTCATTTTTCAAGACCCATTTACAGAAAAAAAGAACATTGAATGTCAAATAGTATAGCCCCTGAATATAAGACGACTTTGGGATATTTCCATTGGGAAAAAAACATAGTCTTATATTCTGGCCAATAGGGTAAATAGTGGGCCCTAGTATCAAAACGGTTGAAAACACTGAACTAGGGCGCTCATTTGCGAAGATACACAAAAACGTTCTGACACGCCGAAACATTTCTGCCTGACAAGGTTATCTACCTTACCATATCTAGTGATTTAATGTCTTTAGTCAGTTTGTGAACCCTATGGCCTCCAATTGAATGTGTGCGTGCGTGTGCATGTGTGTGTGTGCATGTGTGTGTGCACAGAGCATGCGCTCATCAGCCAGTGATACAGAGCCACAGGAGAAGAAGATCAAAGGGCAGGATAAAGCATCATTTCATCTTGAATACACTGGCTGGAACCCTAAACCCCCGGTCATTACGGATCTCTTTGTGAATGAATGGCAGCCCATGCACTGCGATAAGACCCCGCAATTTTCCCGCTTTGACCGTCACCTTTTGTAAAACGACACAGGGCCTTTCTCCGGGCGCAATTTGATTTGCTAATTGGCTGCATTTTGGGGATGGAGGTGTAATAATGAGGTGTGTAATTATTGGTTAAGTTGGAACATGGACCAATAATTCATGCCCGCAGCCCTGCGCTTGCTTGCTGCCTCCCTAGAAAGGCACGGAGGGATGGTCGACGGTGATTTAGCTGCCTTTTGACTGGCACAGAGGCACAGATGGGCGGGAACATAGAACTGATGACAATGGACGCCTTTGCAGATACAATTGCCTCGCCTGCCATTATGCAGCATGCTTTGCTCGCCTCCATTTGCAGCATTTCTCTCTTTTTCCTTTTGTGGCGGAGAAGAAACCCAAATTGCCGCGCCATTATCTAACCGTTTCGCCCCACTCATCATCTCCTCCCTCCCTCGCCTGAGACAGGAAGGAATAGTGGGGCTATGTTGTGTATTTGAGAGAGGAAGAGACGGAGAGAGAGAGATAGAGAAGGGAGTGGGGTGCAATCAAGTACCCCAGTACTTTATGTACATGATTGACTGAGCAAACTTAGTGGTAACTAGATCCGCACCTCAGTAGAGTGCCAACTTGCGCACCGCGCCATGGCCTACTTGCGCCTGGGCAGAGCGAGCGACCAGAAATACTTCTCTCAAAGAGATGAGAGATCTCTCTTAAGTATCGTATCTCTCTTTTCTCAAAGCGGGGGGGTTAAAGTACAGGGCAGCGACGCCTCCAGAAAATTGTCACTTGGGGTGCTATGAGGGTACTGGTGATTTCAAGGGGGGGCCTAATGCATCTTCATTCCTCCCCTTGCCCCCCCTGGAACCATCCCCGGTCCTGGGATGCCACAGAATATTAGGAACTCATCTATAGTAGCACTACGACTCTCTAGACTTTGTGAAGCAGACCTGAGTTGCACTGTAACTCACTGCACTTGGTGTGTTAAAATGTATAGTTCGGTGGCGTGGTCAACAAAGAAAATACGGGGTTGAACCAGAGCCAACAATGTTTGCGAAGCAAGGCTATCGGCTATACCAACACTGCAGTCCATCACTCTCATGCTACGTGACACTGTTGACTCATCACATATTTTCATCATCACTGTCGCCCCGGTCCATCTTCTGCCACTCCGTGGAACTTGGTCTTCGTAATGTATTTTTTTTTCTCCCAGAGACGTGTGTCTGTCCGTGACGACACAGAGAGGTACCATTTATCAGTCGACTGCAGTCTATAAGGGCTTCAAAGTGAATCAGAGGGGCCGGATTCGACGGGAAGGATTGCATTATGGGTTCATCTGAAAGGCACTGAATAGGATTTAAGATGGAAAGCAGGCCCTCTTTCTTACTATGGATACGAGGCAGAAGGAAAGAGTGAAAAGATATACTGTATGTCTTCATGGAGGTTGTTCTTCTGAGCAAAACAAAGAAACCTTGAACCGATGGAGTAAGGAAGAAAATAATTGTATATTATTATTCAAATATTTTTATTGTAAGAAAATAATTTTAGACCTCCCTCCTGTCTCTTGTTCTCTTTAAACTCTATCTCTCTCTCTCCCTCTCTCCAATCTCTCTCTCTCTATAATATGTAACTCGCCATGCACATTTTTTGTGTTATCTTTTTAGCCTAAAAATCTGACTGCATCTCTTGCTGCTAACATTTCTGACTAACTCACGTAGTCAGTCAGTCCACACAAGCTGCCTTGTTTATTAAAGGTAGGGGAAGTGATTTGAAATTCATGGTGTAGTACCAGCCTGGTGCACTAGGGGCCCCCAAAAGTAGCTACACTATGTGAACCTGCCGCTCTCTCCTGATTGGAGGAGAATTGTGGTGACCTGGGGAACTTTTATTAGCTCCTCTGCTAACGTGGGGGAGGGGGAAACTCCATATGTGGTTTCCACACCTTATAATAGAGCATTTTAACAGAAAAAAAATATTTTTTGGGTGATATCTGACAAAAGTGAAATCACTTCCCCTACCTTTAAAGGTATAGTGCTACGTGTGGTTTGGGTGATTTGGGAAACCCTCTGATCCCCCACGGTAGCAAGATGTGCACATGCCCACACTCTACAGTGAGGAGAAGTGCAACAGGCCAACAGCATATAAATCAAGGCCCATGCCCACTCAATCCTCATTGGAGGAAGGCCTCCTCTCATCTGAATGGATGAAAGGCTTTTATCCCACAGCCCAAACTGAAATTAGTTTTTTTTTTTTGTTTTTTTAATCCCAGGGGCTCACTGGGGAGAGGGAGGAACTCCTTATATGCTCACCACACTCTATAGTAGGGAGGATTAGCCAAAAAAAGAAGACAAAAATAACAATATTTGAATTAAGTGAATTTTCTTACTATACTACAATTCCAGGGAAAATCGGCATGTCTTCCTACAAGTTAACCCCATTTGGAGGAGGATTAGCTGGAGTCAGAGGTTGGCAGACAGACAGACAGACAGACAGACAGACAGACAGACAGGCAGGCAGGCAGGCAGGCAGACAGACAGACAGACAGACAGACAGACAGGCAGGCAGGCAGGCAGGCAGGCAGGCAGGCAGGCAGGCAGGCAGGCAGGCAGGCAGGCAGACAGACAGACAGACAGACAGACAGACAGACAGACTGGATCCCTGTGCCACTCCCTCCCAGCAGCACAGAGCCTAGCTCCCAGTCCTTGCATAATCAATCACCCATTAATGGAGTAAGTGGCTGTGGAAGGATATTAAATGTTAATTGCTGTAAGGTATTGACCGCATGCATTGATCTGCAGCATAATTGCAATCAGTGAAAACAAAGATACATTATATGAGACTAGTCCTATAGCCTACCAGTATAGCCAGAACCACCAGGCGCTAAACGAACGGGTTGAGATGTGTGGTGGTGTCCACCGCAGGGCGCCCATGAACTTTTCCAGTATTGAGTTACCATGACCAGCATTATGGTGAATTTAATGGATATGTGTGTTAAATTGAAGCTGCAAAAACACGAAGCTCATTATCAAATTAGAGTTATGACCGATGCCACTTAGGTTGATCTACGTCACGCTACGTTGCTCACCGTCGCCGGTTTGATACGATCCCAATGATAACGGCAGCGAGCAGCGATCGCATCGTCCCATCAGAACGGACCAAAATAAGGGACGGACCAACCCGGAACCGGAAGTGTGTCGCCAACTAACTTGTCCGACGGGAAACATGGACCGAATCGAAAACGGAGCTCCTTAGACTACTCTATCATACCACCTGGCTGTGCGACAGAGATCCGATTCACGGCGGATGCGTAGACACGTGGGGAAAAGGGGGACAATTGTAGGGGGGCCCAAAGTCAGGGGGGCCACTGAAAGCTTGCATTAATAAGGTTTTATTAATTTGTATTGATTATATTATGAAAAATATTTGATCTCAAAGTGCACCAGATTGAAGCATTTTAAAGGGGAATTCCACCCATTTTCAACATTCTAATATGTCATTAGTATAACCTAGAGGTGTTGGGTGGACATGATGAAAACGTTTCCCCCCATTCTGTGTTTCCTGGAGATGGAGGTCTGAAGAAAAAACACAAAAACATGATGAAACGCATCTTGATGGCATCATCAAGATGTATGTCATCATGTTAATGGATTTCTATAGACACTTCTTTTTTTCTGAGAGCGTACAAATGGAACCAAATGAACCCGTTAGGGTTCATTTGGTTGCATTTGTACACTCTCAGAAAAAATGTTGAAAATGGGTGAAATTCCCCTTTGACGCCGCCGGGAAAGGGGGGCCCATGTGGAAAAGCTTTGGCCCAGAATTGCTAGCTACGCCCCTGCCCGGTCCCAATCAGAGAAAGATCTTTGAATGTTAATAGTAATAATAACTCTTGTCATCAGTGCAGTCTACTTTGTATGATTCCT
Organism: Benthosema pterotum; assembly: GCA_039105355.1. NCBI lineage: Eukaryota > Metazoa > Chordata > Actinopteri > Myctophiformes > Myctophidae > Benthosema > Benthosema pterotum. The sequence continues at coordinate 22,722,691 of CM076987.1, forward strand.
CCTCTTCAGTCTTAAGTTCCAAATTTACATTGCCACTTTGTTTACCATTTCTACCTAAAAGCCTGGTTTTATCTAGCATCAGCACCCCCACACCATCTCAGGAGATTGTGGTACTGCAGCTGTGGCTAATATCAGCTGGCTAATAGAGTGGTGATTGAGGCTCGAACCGCTGACAATTACAAACAATTTAGGGATGTTTGTTATTTTGCTTAACTTCAAAAAGTCTAAACTATGGTCAGTGCATTTGGGTGATAAAATGAGTGCTCGAAGTTTGCTCAAAAAATGATTAAGTTGCCTGCATGTTCCAGGTCTTATGAAGCATCGTACGGCTACTGAACATTCACATCACAAGCTAATTTTAGAAAACATAGCAAAACAAACCCGCAGACAGCCTGCCTGCTGCTGGCCATATGGCTCGCATCATGTCACCGTGCAAAACCACAGCCTGCTTCTGTGCACACTTACATCAAATCAATGACAGCCATACCTACGCTATAGTCATTAAAACACTGGCTGCACCACGACAGCCAGTTCATTCTATTGATAGGGTGGCTATTGATAGGGTGACCAGATGCCCCTCTTTGTGTTGGACAGTTTCCAAATCTCCCAAACTTTTCATGTGTCCCATCAATTCAGACTCTGTCCCACATTGTGAATGACAGCCGTCAGTGTTGAAATGGAGATCCTGTCCTACATTGTGACTGTTTAAATGCCCTATGACTTTGTAGTCCCCTAATAGTTGTCTTTCGAATGTCTCATTTTAAAATAATCTGAGAAGTATTCTCCCCTTGGTGCCGCTATATTTCCACATTCACTCCAAAAGGCGACATTGCATACTACTGTCGTATCAAAGTAGCTGCTCTACAATCTCAAAACGTGTTGCAGTGCTACATTTCCCCACTCGACTTGTCCCACACATGCAACGCTTCTGTTTGGATCCAGTGACTGTAGCTATGGATAGTTCAGTTTTTTGGTGATGAGGTGATCTCTGAAACCTACAACATGCCACCCCCCCGCAGCGGTCACCGCCTACACAACACATGTCCTATCTGTTTTTACTAGACATAATTTCGGTGGTCACCTCATGAACATTAGGCTACTCAGCCGATGTCAGACGATGTTCCTCCAATGTCCGAACATCATCACTGTTTATTATCACCATTTGCCTGCAGGAAGTTGGAACTCCCCCGTGTACTTCTAGTAAACATGCACTCCCAAGGGGTGGGCCAAAATCAATATACCGGTATATGAATATATCGGATCAGAATTGTTTTGTTTAAAATACGTTGTACAAAAGTATACCTAGAATACGCACTGTGTGCGTATGCTTTAGGTTTAGCTAAGCCCCGCCCTCTTGTCCACCCTAGGACAATTTCCAGCCGGGCTTATTCATTCCAATGTAAATATCATGGACTTTACACATTAAATACTGGTTACATACTGGTTCATTTTTGGAACCAGAACTTCACTTTGCAGTGGAAAAATGTGTGTGGCATTTATTTTTAAAACAATGTTTTATCATACAGGAAAGCTATTGGTTTGTCTATCACAAACAGCTAAGCATAACGATGGTATGCTTAGCTGTGATTGGACCATAGTAGTTTGGGGAGGGGGTTATCTAAAGGTCTATTGGCAATAGCAGTTTGGGAGGGGCTTAGCTAAAGGCCCATTGCATTATACTGTATGTAAGAATGGCAATATAAATAGTTTTGGCACCCTATGTATCGAAATCGAATCGAATCGGGAGGCAAGGGAATCGTCCCAACCCTACAAAGCACATAGTATTTCTTCGCGTATGTGGGCGCACGCGTGTGCACGCGCAGTGATCAACTCCCCCGGCAGGAGAGAAGTTGGCAGGTCTTTGCAGGTCCAGGCGAGACTCAGACGTCCATCCTGTCAGGTTGATCTGCCTGTTGGATAATGCATAACCTCGGTGCAGCCGGGGCCGACCCACACCACCCACCCCCACCACCACCACCCTGAAGATCAATAACACTTAGAGGAGCTTTATAAAGAGGGAGACACTAAATTTCCATCATCGGGCAATTAGCTGAACTCTCCTCCCATCTTTCATCTCCCCCTCAACCTCCCCCCCGTCTGGAAGCATTGCATACAAAACCCCATCAGTGTTGCCATGTCTGTCTGGCTATTATAAGCGACTTTGGTCCTCGTTCGTCAAGTGTGTAGTATAGTCACTTATTTGGGGCTTTGCCTCCTATAACGTTGTTTATGAACCGGAGGGGTTCCAAATTAATTAAGCGGTATCGCTCGTGCGGGTGTGCTTCGCCGCCATCGTTGGCAAGAAGACGCGGATGCGGTCGTCGCGAATGAGCCGTAGTAGCCAATTTCCGTTAAGCGTCACTGAAATGTGGCAGGGACACAACACTATTCTGGCAACACAGCATAATGTATATCATCAGCACTCCAACATGCATGCCATGCTTCAGTGGTGGGCAAAGTAGTCGACACCAATACTACTTTGATAGATGGTACTCTGGCTAAAGTACACACACACGCACACGCACACACACACACACACACACACACACACACACACACACACACACACACACACACCTTCCCGTAATGCACACCTTTGCCTTACAGAACCCCCTTTCCGAGCAGTGACGTTTCTAAGTACCCGGTAATTTTGAGCCCTAGGGAAGATTCTCCAAGGGAAAATCAGTAAAATGGCACCCCCCAAGGGATAAAAATATTAACTATTTTAAAACTAAAGAACATATTATGTGTTTTAAATCTTCAATTCTAGTTATAGAGGGAAAATATAATGTCTGATGGTCCCCCCGGCACCCCCCCCCCTCCCTCTCATGGTGCCCCAGGCAACTGCCTAGTCTGCCTAATGGCAAAAACGCCCCTGTATCCGAGCTACTAGCTCACCCTCTCATGCCGTCTCCTCAGCCATGAACTCAGACTCAATCATCGGCTAATTGTCCATTTGAACCGAGCAACTGGGATGAAAGGTCAAAGGTCACGGCGCGATAATGCAGTGTAAAACGCGGCGTCGTGGGATTTGGGAGTTCATTAGAGGTCCATTATACCATGCAGTCTGCGTGAGTGACATCATTCTCACGGGGAGGGGGATCGGTCTGTCTGTATTAAAGCCCAGTGGAGTCTTTGGTGTGATGATCCGCCGAGCTCGCCAAAACGAGACACGCATCGCACACACTCGACCGCGCACACACTTGAACTGCTGCGCTGTGCGCGCACGTGAGCACACGACGCACGCACACGTGCAATACGCTTCCCCGAGGACTGTTAGCAGAGTCCAGAATCCATCACGACATGCAAGCTCCTGGCAGTCGTCTTTTTTTTTTCCTTCTTTTTCCCTCCCCTACATCTGCATATCGCCACGTTGCAAGAGGAACTTTAGTCCCGGGTCAATCCTTCAGATTGCAGGGACAGCACTTCTCCTGTCACACGCAGCTAGGCGACGGCCCATAAACGTGCAGGGGCTCTGCTCCGCTCCTCTATAACGCTTCATGCTCCCCCAAACCCAGGGGCGGATGTAACATTTCCCAAATGGAGGGGCAGGCGAAAATGGTATGGGGGACGCCATACCATTTTCAGTTACCAGACTTATGTTTGTCAAGTAAAGCATCAATAATAACATCAGTTGTTGTTGAAGTCACACAGCATGCATAAAGCTAAACGTCTGACTCAGAGTTTTCTGTTTTCAATGATGAAATGCTGTTGATTTAGACCCAGCAAACATTGGACGTCCAGCGGACGTCCAAATGACGTGCAGATTAGGTCGGTCGTCCAAGACCAAGACGTCAAAATATTGGACCTTGTTTGGACGTCACATGGACGTCCAAACAAGGTCCAATATTTTAACTTAGACCCAATTGGAACGTCAATAAGACGTTCAAATTTTGCACGTCATCTTAGGATGTCCATCGGACGTTTGACACACGTCCTGGAAAAGACGTCCTCCTGCGTCCTTTTTGGGACGTCCATGGGACGTCAGAATCAGGTCCAGAATCAGTCGACGTTCAAAAAACTGACGTTCAGAAGACGTCATAAAAACTCACTCTGGACCCCTCACTGACCAAAATTGGACGTCGAAAATGACCCATAAATGACGTCATTGGGACGTCTCATTGCTCAGTGGGGAGGTAGCACAATTGTAGTTAGTTAGTAGCAGTAGTAGTGTTTCAAATCATGTTTTTAATTATAAGCACTTTAATTAGAAATATATTTGAAATTTGGGTTTGTTTGCATGCCGTCATGTTTGGTGGGGCAGTCAGGGCATTGCCCCACCATGCACACATGCCTAGATCCGCCCCTGCCCAAACCCACCGTGACCCCGCACCGCAACCCCCGGGCCTCATTCATATTCACGATTAGCACCGGCGAGAACCCCTCTGCTGTCGTCTGCAACTCACCAGATTTATTAGGACGAGAGAGAGAGAAGGAATGTAGCAGCCGCGGGGGCGGACGGCGTTCACACTTCATTTGGACCCAGACCGACGGAAGTCTTACTGTGTTATTTATCTACTCTGTATCTATCGCCTTCGTCGGTGGAATACGTACTCACATTTTACTTAAGTAAAGTAACATTACTGCACACTTAAATTATGGCATATGTACTTGAGTGCAAAGGTGTTGGCATCAAAACATAAGCACAAGCACAAGCTGTTAAAGTACTAAAAAAAAGTGTTTTAAAATGCTATGAAAGCGGCCTATTTACACAACGTGATCTCTTAGATTGGCTTTTTTTTAAATGGCCTCTGAAGTGTATGGCTGAAGTGGTTTATGAGTGTTCTGCAGTATTAAATCAAACAAATTAGCATGACGTGAGTGGAGTGTAGCAAAGTGATTGCTATAATATAACACTATACACTTTCCTTTCCTAAAATCTAAAATATCCCCAGGCAAGGGTTCTAAATCTTCTAAATGTCAATAACATATTACAGTATACTTTCCTTTTAGCAAAACTGGTAAAGAGCTGTAGTGGTGTAGAAGTATAATTATTATAAAAAAATATACTTGAGTTCACTATACTTGAGTTGACTTACTTCTGTACAGTATGGTGACCAGATGTCCCTCTTTGCATGGGACAGTCTAAGACTTTTCAAAAATAGCAGATCTACAATTTCGAAACGTGTCGCATTGTACTGCGATTTGTGACATTGACTGTAAGCGGACAGCCCATACTAATAGTGGAGCAGCCCGGTCACGTGATTCATGCAGATTCAATGCAGTTCTGCATTCTCCTCTACTTCACAGCTACTAGAGAATGTAGAAGATTAATGGTAATTTTGATCTGTATGTTTGACTGTTTTGTTTTCTCCGAAATCCAGGCTGGTATTGTGGATAAAAGCAAAATAGATCTTTAGTTTTGCGGCCTGTGGGGCTAAAATTCCATCAAACGCTGGTTCTCCGTGGCTCAAATTCTGAATAAATAGTGGGCCCTGCTATGAAAAAGGTTGAAAAACACTACCCTAGATGTCTCTGAGTGTGCTGTAGTGTAGTGTTGAGCTGGTGTGTACAGGTCATGGAGCTGGGAGGAGAATGAAGGGAAGGAGGGTTTATTCGAGGGAAACTCTCGCTGTCGTTTGGGGGCAAGTGGGGTTCCACCTGGAGGTCAGACTGGGAGGGGGGCTACGGGGAGCCCACCACCCCCTTCCCATCCAGCCAGTGCCGAAATAATAGAATAATGGCATAATTAACTGGCAGGAAAGGCTTTAGCCTCCGGGGCACAAAGCGCTGCTCTTCATCGGATGGAGTCCTGAAGTCCTGGATCTCACTGTAATTAGGTCTCCACGGGTTCTAATTGTCCAGCGCGTTGCACAGGGTAAATGTTAGCTCTATATGGGCACACGTACGCATGCATGCACGCACGCACGCACACACGGTGCATGGAAGAAGTATTTGCATGTTTTTACTCAAGGAAAAGTACCATAGTGCAGTGGTTTTCAACCTTTTTGATACCAGGGCCCACGATTTATTCAGATGAGCCACGGACCACCATTTGATGACCCCACAGACCCCAAACACTAAAGATTTATTTTGCTTTTGTCCACAATAATGAAACCAAATGGACCCGCAAGGGTCCATTTAGTTTCATTTTTATGTTCTCAAGAGTTACATCTGGTTAACCAATTTAGCTGGGGACCATCAGGAACCCTCTCAAGGACCACTGGTGAAAACCCCTGCCATAGTGCTATATAGAAATACTCTGTTATGTGAAAGAAGTCCTGTAGTCATGACACACACATACAAGTACAAAAGTATCACATTGTACATGGAGCAAAAGTAAAAGTAATAGAAAGTTCCACTTAAGGAAATGTACTTGGTTCCTTTACTGCCATCCACACACACACACACACACACACACACACACACACACACACACACACACACACACACACACACACACACACACACACACACACACACACACACACACACACACACACACACACACACACACACACACATCTGTGCACGCAGTATGCATGCACACATGCACTCACCCACACATATACACTTGCATTCATTATGTGGAAGACCCAATTATGTGTTTTATGGATGAGCAGAGAGTCTAGGGGTTGTGCATGTGCACGTGTGTGTCAGTGTGTGTGTGTGTGTGTGTGTGTGTGTGTGTGTGTGTGTGTGTGTGTGTGTGTGTGTGTGTGTGTGTGTGTGTGTGTGTGTGTGTGTGTGTGTGCGTGCGTATCCTATACATAGCTGGTGTGTCAGGGGATGTGAACTGCCTGTGTTGTCATATTGTGATACCAGATGTTTTTCATGCAGGTGACTGCGATTCAGTGTGTGTGTACATGCTGTGCGTGTGTGCGCACACACACATGCACATGTTTGTGTGCAGCCTCTGACATTTTACAGTTGTTGTCCCTGGCCTAATTGAGTACTCCTGCCGTACACGATCACTGTCTCCAAGTCCTTATACTAGCAAAGACACAATAAAAGATTGCAAGAATATTATCGTTTTACTGTATAAGAATATAAAACATGCCGTGAACATTCTGTTTTTGTTATGCGTCCCATGGTGTTAGCTTTACTCTCGTAGAGCCCCGGATGCGTTTATAATATTCAAATATTATGTCTTCCCTGTGTATTTTAGGTTTCTTCCTTAGAGCTGAAAGCCTTTGATTTAATTAGACCCAATTAAATACCAAAATAACAAAATCATGGCACTCCATCTTGAAAACGCCAATTTTGTTAAGTACTTGGAGCCCCAGCAGCATCCGTACTCTGGGGAGGACGTTTGCCTAAAATAGCCCAAAATCTCAGAATCGATTTGTGTATTGTGAAATGAGAGCATGCCCAAAATGTGCTTAACAATGCAAATTCATCCTAGTGTAGGATGGAGAACAATTTCACGATACATCCGAACGTTCTGGGATGCGATTGTTGCGATAAAGCCTACTTGGCCACCCTCCCAGTTGTAACCCAATAGCCACAGAATAGCATATAGTGTAAGGGCCCATACAAACTTTTACATCGAGGCAGCAGCGCATCTGGCTGTCTAGCTGTCTCCAAAGTCAACACTGCCCCGCCCCCTCTTAATATTAATTTCCAATGGGAGTCACATGGTTGGAAGCATCAGACATGATCCTTGCAGGAGCGTAACTCTTTCGCTGCCTCCCCTTCCCCGCAAGGATCATGTCTGTCTGCTAGTTCCAACCACGTGGCTCCTATTGGAAATGAATTAAGGGGGCAGGGCGGTTTGACTTTGGAGACAGCTAGACAGCCAGATGCGCTGCTGCCTTGGTGTAAATGTCTGTATGGGACCATAAGGCCTCATACACACGTAAACAGCGAAATAGCAAGCTCTCTTGCTGTCTCGAAAATCAACATCGCCCTGCCCCGTCAATTCATTTCCAATAGGAGTCACATGGTTAGTAGTTGGAGTTGAACCAACAACTGTGCTTGTTCTGTGTGTTTCTGCTCTTTCTACATTTACATCGATACTCTTTGCGGCCTAGCTGTCTCCAAAGTCAGCAATGCCCCACCCCCTCAATTCATTTCCTATGGGAGTCACATGGTTGGTTGGAAGCATCAGACATGATCCTTGCGGGAGCGCTGCTCTTTTGCTGCCTCCCAACTATGACGTTGACTCCAATTGGAAATGCATTGAATTGGGGCAGTGTTGACTTTGGAGTATGTACTGTAAATATCTGTACAGTATGTGCCCCAAGACAGCAGATTCTTCTGCTGTCTTGCCGTTTACGTGTGTACAAGGCCTAAAACTGCAACTCATCCAGCCTGAAACAGCCGCCGTGGTGAGATCGCACTTCAGGGATTGTGAAAGCCTTCATTTATACCACTTTATGTGAGATCAGGCTGCGCGAAACCACACTGTTGTCATGTGGTTTCCGCCTCGGCCAGTCTCCCACTGTGAGAGACGGTGCATGCCACGCGCCTCTCTCAGGGGCGGATGTAACATTTCCCAATTGGGGGGGGGGGGGGAAGAAAATGGTATGGGAGCGACTTCATCGCCCGTGTCGCTTCATGCCACGGGCGATGAAGCCGCACCCATACCATTCAATTGTTGTTGAAGTTGCAACGGACACGCACCATGCATAAACCTAAAGGTCTGACTCAGAGAGTTTCCTGTTTTCAATGATGAAATGCTGTTGGTTTAGTGGTGCCACAACTGTAGTTAGTTAGTAGCAGTATAGTAGTAGTGTTTCAAATCATTTTACATATTAGCACTTTCATTTGAAATATCTTGGGTTGTTTTGCATGCCATCGTGTTGGTTGGGGCAGACTGGGCATTTAGACTGGGCATTGCCCCCCCCCCCCCCCCCCCCCCCATGCCCATGCCTAGATCCGCCCCTGGCCTCTCTCTCCTCTCTCTATCTCTCCTTCTCTCTCACTCTATCTCTCTCCTTCTCTCTCTCAGCTGCATGCTCTCTGCTGGATGCATGTCTAGCTCTGCCTGATTTATTTGGATTTTCCTCGCCTCCATCGATCAGGGACTCTGAGTTACCCGAGAGACAGACAGACAGAGAGAGAGGTAGACGGACGGAACGTCGGCTATTGACGTGGCAGAAACGTTTTGAAAGATGCGCCGGTCTGTCAGGTGGCCAGGGCTATCGACGATTCCACCGCGTATTAAAACACGTATCTGACGGATCTGATGGATCATCGGGAGGAGAGAGAGAGAGAGAGAGAGAGGGGGAGGGAGAGAGAGAGAGAGAGAGAGAGAGAGAGAGAGAGAGAGAGAGAGAGCAAATTGTTAGTTTATGGTTTTCTCCCTTTGTGCTGGATCACACTCTCATTTCTCTGTTTCTCTCTCTCTCTTTCTCCTATACTCACTGTGTTGCTCTGTATCTCTCTATCTTCTCTCTTCTGTTGTAACCGCTGCTGGTGCATTGCAGTAAACCTGTGTGTGTCTGCGTGTATGTGTGTGTGTGTGTGTGTGTGTGTGTGTGTGTGTGTGTGTGTGTGTGTGTGTGTGTGTGTGTGTGTGTGTGTGTGTGTGTGTGCGTGCGTGCAGGGGTGCCTGTGTGTGTGTTTGTGTGTGTGTGTGTGTGTGCGTGCGTGCGTGTGATGTGCACAGTGCAGGAGGCATCGACAAGCATCCATGGGTTTACTGTCTCCATAAATCAAACTCACCCACACGCGCACGCACACACACCTACACATAGGTAGTGTGACCTTTTCGCATAAGTTCATTTTTCCCCGGTTGCAGATTGCTGTGAAGGAGAATCACACTGGAATGTAAATGTCACATTCATTTGTTTGGGCTTTTAATGAAGTGTGATGAAGAGGAGGACATATAGGATGTGTGTGTGTGTGTGTGTGTGTGTGTGTGTGTGTGTGTGTGTGTGTGTGTGTGTGTGTGTGTGTGTGTGTGTGTGTGTGTGTGTGTGTGTGTGTGTGTGTGTGTGTGTGTGTGTGCGTGCGAACCAGTCTGTTTGTTTTAATGGCTGGTGGGGTGTTGCCTGCATTGTGTGCTGCTTCCCTACAGTACACTGTCCAAGGTGATGTCCACCCCAACGGAGCTCTCATCCAAAAAGACATCCACTTAAAAGACAACTTCATCCATATCCCTTTACTGCATATCAGATCCTTCAAGAATCCATTTTCCTTCTCTTCAATATATAACTTCCGCACATGTATTACACATACAGTGAAATATTCAAAACTAATATTTTTGTTTTAACTTTTTTGTATTAAGTCCTCACTAACGGCACTTTTGACTTATTAGGGACTTTAAGCCTCACGGCGGCAAGTCTGTACTACGGAAACAAACCTGCTTGCCATAGCAGCCGTTCCTACTACAGCAGAATGTACTCTTTAACTTGTGTGCTTAACTTGTGTGCTTAATGATTTTGACAGCTACAGCGATTGCGTCATAGCAGCCGTACTTCCTGTAAGGAATGCCGTTCTGAAAATACGGCAGCTTAAAGAACCTATTACTGTATATGCATTAAGTCAGGGGTTTTCAACCTTTTTGACACCAGGGCCCACCATTTATTCAGTATTTGAGACACGGACCACCATTTCAGGGACATTTTAGCCCCACAGACCCCAAAACTAAAGATTTATTTTGCTTTTGTCCACAATTCCAGGTTGGATTTGGGGAAACAAAACAGGCAAAACGTAAAGACCAAAATGACCATTGATCATGTAGTTGTGTAGTCTTGGGCTGACTAAGATCAGAGCTTGACACTAACACTTGCCCGCTTGCCCGGGGCAAGTAAAAAAAATGGTGGGGCAAGTGAAGACTGCTACCTGGTTGCCCGATCGGGCAAGTGTGCAACTTAGTGCACTATAACATAACACAAGATAAATTTGTCTTGAAGGCAGTCATTGCACTCTGCCTCTGTGTCTTTCCCTGCTTTCTAGCTATCCACAATTCCAGGCTGGATTTGGGAAACAAAACAGGCAATTTAACTTTCACATCAAAATGACCTAATCTTCTACATTCTCTAGTTGTGTAGACCTGGGGTAATTAAGATGATGAATTGTAACTCTTGGGAGCCTAAAAATGAAACCAAATGGACCTGCAAGGGTCCATTTGGTTTCATTTTTACGTTCTCAAGAGTTACATCTGCAAAATTTACAATATATTTTAGGGGGCACGTGACCATGAGCTGAGGGCAAGTAGAACCTGACTGCAGAGAGACTGTCCGTGGTGCTGAAATGAGCTTTCTGTTACTCTGTCCGTGGTGCTGAAATGAGCTTTCTGTTACCCTGTCCGTGGTGCTGAAATGAGCTTTCTGTTATGGTAGCTGTAGTGACTCTGTCCGTGGTGCTGAAATGAGCTTTCTGTTATGGTAGCTGTTGTGACTCTGTCCGTGGTGCTGAAATGAGCTTTCTGTTACGCTGTCCGTGGTGCTGAAATGAGCTTTCTGTTATGGTAGCTGTAGTGACTCTGTCCGTGGTGCTGAAATGAGCTTTCTGTTATGGTCGCTGTAGTGACTCTGTCCGTGGTGCTGAAATGAGCTTTCTGTTACTCTGTCCGTGGTGCTGAAATGAGCTTTCTGTTATGGTAGCTGTAGTGACTCTGTCCGTGGTATTGAAATGAGCTTTCTGTTACTCTGTCCGTGGTGCTGAAATGTATATTTACTGAAATGTATATTTACTTGCCCCCTATATATTTTAGGGGGCAAGTGACCATGAGCTGAGGGCAAGTAGAACCTGACTTGCACTTGCCCAATGGGCAAGTGCCTCCCAGACCTTAGTGTCAACCCCTGTAAGATGGTGAATATTTTAACTCTTGAGAGCGTAAAAATGAAACCAAATGGACCCGCAAGGGTCCATTTGGTTTCAATTTTACGTTCTCAAGAGTTACATCTGGTTAACCAACTTAGCTGGGGACCACCTGCAACCCTCTCAGGGACCACTGGTGGTCCCCAGAGTGCATCCTCTCCAAGTACGTCTTTTTAGAGCACCTTTAATAATATACAATACATATAACGTTGGGTCACCACGGCGCCATGTTTGTTTAGGATTTCCCTTCAGCCACAATGCGTCGTAGAAAAGGAAAGCTGTTGTTGGGGCATTTCTAGTCTGTTTTGGGGTTAATCCAGTTCAGATGGCAGTAGATTTACAAAGTGACCGTGTTTAGTGGCTCAATAGCAACTTACTATGGCCGCGTGTTTGCAGTCAGTACATGGCCAGGGATACTTTGCAACGATTCATTTCATCAATATGTCAGCATGAAGGTGATCAACCTGTGGCACTGTTGAGTTGTTATAGGTCTGATGGAAGCCTGGGTTTGCCTTGACAGCAGGGGCGGTTACAGGACTTTTATTGGGCAAGTAAAGCATCAATAATAAGTTGTTGTTGAAGTTGCAACAGGCGTGCAACATGCATGAAGCTAAAGGTCTGCCTCAGAGAGTTTTCTGTTTGCAGTGATGAAATGGTGTTGGTTTAGTGGTGCCACAATTGTAGTAGTAGAAGTAGCAGTAGAAGTAGCAGTAGTAGAGTTTCAAATCATTTTTGATACAAGCACTTTAATTCGAAATATCTTGGGTTGTTTTGCATGCCATCATGTTTGCTGGGGCAGTCTGGGCATTTAGGGGGGGCATTGCCCCCCCCCCCCCCCCCCCCCCCCCATGGCCATGCCTAGATCCGCCCCTGCTTGGCAGCAGCCATAAGCTCATCTGTGTGGTTGAGTCTAGTGACTTTCAGTCTCCAGTCTCCTCTTGACAATACAATACAGATTATCTATGAGCTTTAGGTCAGGCCAATTGGTGGGTGACATGTACACAAGCACAGTAATAAGCACAGTAATGTCATACACCAGTTAGCAGTAGTTTTAGCATATATGGGCAGGTTCCAAGTGCTGCTGGAAAAGGAAATCATCTCCATCTCCGTGAAGCTTGCCAATGTACAGAATCAGTAAAGTACTCTAGAACCTCCTGGGAGATGGATGTGTTGACTCAGGACTTGATAGAACAGAGTGCATCAACACCAGCAGATGTCATGTTAAGGAACTATGTAAAGGCCAAGTAAACAAAGGGTGGTTGGGGTTTATGTATTGTAGGCAGGGGTGTATGTATTGTAGGCAGTATTGTGGAGGGGGGACGCGGGGGACGGCATCCCCCCACTTCTCTAAAATATTTTTGGGGCAAAAGGAAAAAAAATCATTAGGTGAAAGGAAAAGGCAAAAGGAAAAAAAAATCATTAGGTGAAATACATCTTAATGACATCATCAAGTTTCCTTTTTAGGTCCATTTGGTTCACATTTGTGCACTCTCAGAAAAAAACTTCTACTGTAAAAGTACCACTACAACACTGATTGTAGGGCATGAAAAGTGGCTTTTTAATGTGGTTTCAAACATAGGGCTCCATTTTCGTTACTAGGCCTGGGACGATATTGGTACCTCACGATATGATATAGGTGGCGATATTAGGCCTTCGATAATGAATATATCACGATATTTCATAATATTGCGGTATTTGCGATATATCAATATATTACATGGAATTCATCAACGATATATCATGATATTGTAACTGCAGCTGATAAACAAAAACAATAAATGAATAAATAAAAACTACAAGGCAAAAATCAGAACTTACTAATGTATATCCTCAGTTAATAATCTTAGCTTTTCAACAGAATCAACAGATTCTCATACCTCAGGCTTTTTGTTTTTATCTTGTGTTTGTTTTTTGGGAATGAAGCAGCTACAGTATAGAAGTCATTTGACATTTTAGTTCTGCGACCCGTTTTTTTCGTCCCGGAATTACCCCTGTTTTGGATGCTCTGCAAAATGATATTGATATCACGATATCTGCTGAGGAATATGTGATATATATTGCGGGAGGAAGTATATGATATTATCGCGATAACGATATTTCAGCACACCCCTATTCGTTACCATCTAAACTCCTTATCCTAAACCTAAACCATCAATGGTGAAATGCTGTTGGTTTAGTGGTGCCACAACTGTAGTTAGTTAGTAGCAGTGGTAGCCTAGTGGTTCAAATCATTTTAAATATAAGTACTTTAATTTGAAATATCTTGGGTTGTTCTGCATGCCATCATGTTTGGTGGGGCAGACTGGGCATTTAGGGGGGCATTGCCCCCCCCCCCCCCCCCCCATGCCCATGCCTAGATCCACCCCAGCTTGGTGCAGACAAAGAAAGTAAAGTTGACAACGGCGACATTGAGTCTAAAATGGAAAGCATCACCGTTTCCACTCGTGCACACACACTCCTCCAGGAGAGAGACCTGCATTTGAACCCTGTTCCACCTACCCTCCCCCACCATGCTACCCACCATGTGTCACATTTGAGCTGGCAAATCTTTATTTAAATTGCGGAGGAATTAGCACGTTAGTCATCCATATACAGGAGTGCGGCGGACGTTGATGGCTGTGTTTGCCGTGGAGGTTTTTAAACGTCCTCATTTCATGACTGACTGGACTTTATGGAGGGGAGACACCCATCCCATAATAATATATCACCCCTCCTCCTGTCGCCGGTGATCTCTGTCTTGAATGCTTGTTGGCATGCCTCTCTCTATCTCTCTCTCTCTCTCTCTGTCTCTCTCTCTCCGTCAGTTTTTTACATTTCTTATTTTATTTTTACTTTATCTCTCAGCTGACTTTCTGTCCCGATCGTTAGTGAGTGACAGACAGTTTGTCTGAATAAAGTGAATACCATATCAATAATTATTGACATGCATCCCTGACAGATGGAGAGCGATCATCTGACCTTTAGAGTGTGGGTTCTCAAACTTTATCATCTCGAGAACCCTCAAATTGCCATTAAATGTGTACTTTTATTATTAAGCCAGGGATTATGATGCCAGGATTATTAATGTGTCTGTCCAAGCATCAGTGCATCACATACACCATATTTGGTCATGCCTAAGCCAGAACGCCACAAGCCGGCACAATTTGGGCACTTCACTACATATTTGAGCAGTTTAGGCACAGTTGAGGTTAGGTTAGAGGGTTAAGGTTAGGTTTAGGGAAAGTTTTGCTGAGGTTAGGTTTAGGGTTAAGATTCACGGCACTTCCGAGCTGTGTTCACTTCCTGCACGCAATGTCCTATAGTGCTTCCTGTAATGCGTAGTTGTTTGCCTGTCCTATTCCCACCTATTCCCACACACCTGTCTCCATTCTCTCATTAGCTATGCGGTTGTCTGATGATATTCACCTGTGTTCACTTCATGAATCAGCCTGCATAGTCTGTAAATACCACACTGGGCAAGACCTACTATTATTATTTTGTTTTGGACGGACATTGTGCGAAGTACTGCCCAATGGAAATGACCTTGATGCAAAATGCAATGTTGATGCTCCGTGAAACGACACAGGTGTTGTGACTGCTCAGGGAAATATCGTATATCTGGTGGAAATACTGACACATCTGTTGGTAGCGTCTCTCCCTTATGTTGTGAACAGGCTTCTTTCTTTGCAGATGAGTATTTATAAGCGTGGGACTGTGGTTAATAAATAGTGAGGGACCGAGGTTAATAGTAAATGGTGGACTCATTCTGCACTCACACTACCATGCAGGTCTCTTGCCTCTTATTTTGTACTGCCATTTGCCTCCTTTTCCTCATATAAGCCTATTGAGTGTTGTTTCATTTCATGTAAATATGCTGGATTTGACCTGCATTGTTCTGCTTCTGGGTCCTCACCTGATGTCCATAACACAAATTAATACAATTGTACAGGGGCTGACCATAGAGGCGAAGTCCCACAGAGCAGAAGTTCCATTAAGGCTCTTTCAGAGTCTGGAATTTCGGTGGCCACTGCGAGCATCGCTCAGAGCACCGCGACCACCGCTATTCCATGGTCCACTACCAGCACCGCACCGCGCTGTGGTGTGTTGTGTGTTTTCTTTTTTTTAACCAGCCGTTAAAAACAAGCAACCGCTGCTGTGCGCTGCGGTGGTTAGTAAAATCCGAGAGGAGGGTTGGAAAGTGCGGTGGTTGCTGTGGTATGGCATCATATTGTAGGAAACGGTGGTTGCGGTGGGCACCGAAAATCCATCTCTGAATAGGCCTTCAGTCCAAACATGCAATGGAAATTCACCATCAGCATGCCAGTTGACCAACCTTGTTTTAAGCACTGTGTCCACACTGCATCACACTTGTGGTAAATTCTCCATCAGCATGCTGGTTGGCCGCTTTGTTTTAAGCACTGTGGCCACACTGTGACATACTCAAGGTTATACCATACATTAAAGCTGAGGCTTAGAAATAGAGTTTGTAATTCCAGAACAATGGGAGGCTGGAATAATGACATGGCACCTTTTGTGCCATTCTCACATGCTGCCTCCAAACTCTGCTCTGTTTTGTTGCCCTGAAGTCCTTCCCATCGCTTTGTGTCTGTATATTGTATTGAAGCGCGGGTGTGGGTGTGTGCGTGTTTGCAGGTGCAATATGTTCGATACACGTGGCACCCAGGCCGCCAGTGTGAAACGAACACGGCTCAGCGGTGAAGAGGGGCCATGTTCAGAGAGCAGCGCTGTTTGTGTGAGATCAGCAGAAAAACAGCTTTATCAGCTCCATTACATGCGTTGCTCCCCTCCGATGCGGCGAGGGAACGCGCCGCGCATTCTAATGCCTTCATCTACTCTTCATTAAAGAGCCTAACGCAGCAGTTAACGCCGTGCTCCGATAGCATCGCTGCCCCGGGGCCCCCCGGGGGCCCCCACAGCGCCAACGATGAGGCCTGTGCTCACCAGATAAACTTTATATACGAGAGACAGGGTTGAATTATGATGCTGAGGGATCCGTCTCCTTGCAAGCGGGCACACTAAAACTCAGCGCCATAAAACTACCCGTGTGTGTATATACTGTATATATTCTACACCATTGTCGGGTAGAAACCTATCTCTGTTTCTAACTTCTTTTTTCATAATCAACTACGTTGTACTTACTTTTTCAACCTTTTTGATACCGGGGCCCACTATTTATTCAGAATTTGAGACACAGACCACCATTCGATGACATTTTAGCTCAACAAAGGCCAAAACTAAAGATTGCTTTTGCTTTTGTCCACAATACCAGGATGGATTTCAGAAAAAAACAAAACAGGCAAACCTACAGATGAAAATGACTAATCTTCTTAGGCTAATTCAGATGATGAATATTTGAACTCTTAAGAGTGTAATCATGAAACCAAATGGACCCACAAGGGTCCATTTGGTTTCATTTTTACACTCTCAAAGAGTTACATCTGGTTAACCAACTTTCCATCATTTAGCCTGGGGACCACCTGGAATTCTCTCAGGGACCACTGGTGGTCCCCGGACCACCTGTTGAAAACCCCTGTACTATACAGTCACACAAAAGCAGTAGCTGATCCACAAGCTCGAAACACTGAACAAAGCTATTTTATTGTTTGAATCCTGAAAATGTACAGTTCTAGGTGCTTCTGTAATCAAAAGCGCCTATGTTTGGAGGATAAACAGCAGCAATGGGAATCAAACTGGTGTGCACGATTTTAATCGTATTTTTTTTTTACTATGGTAAGGCGCTCTGGATTAAGAGCGTCTGCTAAATGTCTAAATTGTAAATTGTAATTGGCTTTTATTTCTGCGCCGCACGTTTACGTTTTTAAGAAGTCATTAAAACCCAATTGTTATGGAAGTTTGATATAAAGATTAACAAAAATGAAAATGGTCCAATTTCAAATATGCCCATATTACGACCACGGATGTTATTTAAACATGTGGAAAAAATGTTTTTCATTTCACTGCAACTCTAACAAAACATGCATTCCCTGGAAAAATGTAGCACATTTATTTATACTAACAACCTCAAAACTGCATGAGCAGACATGCTCAGGGCTTGACACTAACACTTGCCCGCTTGCCCGCTTGCCCGGGGCAAGTAAAAAAAATGGTGGGGCAAGTGGGGGGCAAGACTGCTACCTGGTTGCCTGATCGGGCAAGTGTGCAACTTGAAAAACTGGATTTGGGAAACAAAACAGCCAAATTAACATACACATCAAAATGACCTAATCTTCTACATTCTCTAGTTGTGTAGACCTGGGCTAATTAAGATGATGAATTTTAACTCTTGAGAGTGTAAAAATGAAACCAAATGGACCCTTGCGGGTCCATTTGGTTTCATTTTTACGTTCTCAAGAGTTACACCTGGTTAACAAACTTAACTGGGGACCACCTGGAACCCTCTCAGGGACCACTTGTTGAAAACCTCTGGTTTAAAGCACCCAAGTAGGAAGTAAACTTAAATGCAAAATTTACAATATATTTTTGGGGGGCAAGTGACTATGACCTGAGGGCAAGTAGAACCTGACTTACACTTGCCCGATGGGCAAGTGCCTCAGAGACCTTAGTGTCAACCCCTGCATGCTCTAGCAATGATTAGTACTAAAATATAGAGCTTAGACTAGGAAACAAATCCAAAACAATGTTCCCTAGGTTCAATATGGTGCAGTGTAACTTCTTCCAGATATACCCAAGGGGTCTGTTTGGTTTAATGTAAAAGGTCTAAAACAGTGGCTTTCAACCAGTGGCCCAGGGACCACCAGTGGTCCTTGAGAGGGTTCCAGGTGGTCCCCAGGTAAATGATGGAAAGGTAAACCAGATGTAACTCTTGAGAGCATAAACATGAAACCAAATGGTTAAAACATTCATCATCTAAATGAGCACCACTTAATTAAGAAGTCTACACTTTGTTTGCAAAATCCAGCTCAGAATTATGGACAAAACCAAAAGAAATCTTTAGTTTTGGGGTCTGTGGGGCTAAAATGTCCTCAAACGGTGCATACTCCCTGGCTTAAATTCTGAATAAATAGTGGGCCCTGGTAGAAAAAAAAAGGTTCCCTGCAGGGACAACTTAGAAACAAAGATTAGTTTAAAATGTTACAGCAAACTGACACTGTCTGCCATCCTGACATTATTGCCATCTGGGTGATGTTTAGTCATAGATACCTGCACCAGTGGGTGAAAACAGGTGACAGGTAACTGGCAGGGTGTCAGATCGGTGCGTAGGCGGGTTGGGGGGCCATGCACGGCACGCTCCACCCATGGCACACCGTCTCACTGCCTACATGTCACAGATGTTTTCCAACAGTTCCTATAAATAAAGGACTACATGGGAGGGGGACTTTATTTCGTGGAGGCAGTCTTGCAACACACCCAGTCACTTCGCAGACAACCAAGCTGGAGTCTAAGAAATAAACAGGCGCTAATTGAAAATGTCCCATCCATCTGTCTGCTGTCTCCAGAGCTATGATGCCAAACTGGATTTGCCTAACAGAGAGAGAGAGAGAAAGAAAGAGAGAGAGAGACAGACCGAGACAGACATACTGTACGTTTGTGGGAATAACACAACCGTTGTTACGTGAAGTGAAGCGCTCAAGGGTGGATGAGTATCTACAAATGAGAGGATGATGTGAGTAATGGATAAAAGACAAGGGTGATCAGGCAGAGAGGAGTGAAAGAGGGCAGTGATTGACAGTGACATTAGAGGTGAGAGAGAGACAGTGAGAGACAGAGAGGGAGAGAGGCGGGCAGCATGAAAGGAGCATCATAATTCATGGACTCTACTCGTTGAAGCGCGAGGACTATTATTATTATTATGCACAAACAAACCTTCCGTAGAGCTGGCATTAACCTGCCACGGGCCTGCGCACATTGCTGTGTCTACTCTATGTCTTGAGTATAATAATAATAGCCCCTCAAGTTGCTTGCAAGTTTAGTTGTACAAACTCATTGTGTAATATTGAGGCAGTGTTGTGAGGAAAATCCACCCGTACCCGTAGGTTTTCAATGACATACCGGTAAAGGCGTATTCTGTCCCAGTTGTCACCTGATTGTCTGTGCTCTGCCTCTCTGTTCCCTGTGTGTCATCACCCGTGAAGACTTATAGGGTCAGAGAAACGAGCTGATGGCACTATAACCTGTCCATGAGGCCAATGGCATGAGGGACGAATTTCCTGACTCTAGAATAGATGAAGGGGGGCAGGTAGAATATTAGGAAACTGGAAGAATGTTGGAATATATTCACTTCCAAAGGTAGAATTAATGTGAACACAGCTTACAATCCATTCCTTAAGTCCATGAACACTGAACTACCGGTAAATACTGGACCCAATCATCAAAGGTACACAATATTTACAACATTAATACTAAAATGGGTTATTTTAGACAAACATGGAATTTTTCAATTGGTTGTCAATTATTCTTTATCCCACCAACAAACTCTCGCGAGATTTGGTCAGTCATTAACAGTCTCTTTGTAATTTGCAATATCACATACGACATACTGCAGGGGACTCTGAGAGGAACTTAGGAGACTGTTTGTAGGCTCTGTAGTCAATTTCAGTCAAATGTTTCTGCGGGGTATACATTTTCCGCATGCAGCACCGCGCCGTGATTGGCTGAAAAATGGAAACTTCTGGGGTCCAGGATTTCATTTCAGATGTAAGCCTGGAGATCGAGGCTAGGGTTGGCCATGCAGTGAGTGGTCATTCGTAAATAAGGATACACACTGAATACACTGGGTGATGTTCACGCTCACTTCACCCTTCAAACTCGGTGCGCTCGTGGTTTGGATTTCCGCACGCAGCCTGAAACATGTGTCTGAAAACATTTTAGGTTAGAAATAGGCATCGTAAATGGACATTAGGGGTTCACAGACCGAAACAGATGGACTGTCGGACTTGGATGCAGTACAAGACGTCGTAGGCTATGCATTTGATATATTACCTTGTGTTTACCTTGCGTTTCGTAAATCTCTGTGGAATTGTACTGGATTAAGATTGTCCGATAAAATGGATGAACTTGTAAGTTGTTCCAGAGCCTGCGGGGGTGATGGGCTATCGCTATACGAACGATTCTCATCTTATAGCAGCCAGTGTGACTGTGACATGCCCCGTATCCCACCCACCTCCCACCTCCCCGCCTCAAACCTTCAACTTTGCCAGGTGGAGGAGTTGAGGATCCGCCGTGGGTGTCGTGTTCCCACACTACAGCCTCAATCCCATTGATTAATGCAATCAGAGACGCGGCGTCTCGCTCTAAATGAGTTTGAGACTGACACTCCCGTTTATTAGGCCCCCGCGCTCCAACAGTGTAATTAAAACACTCCACGCAGGCAGGCTAAGGCAAGGCAGCTGTCACAGTGCTATAGCACGTCCCTGATCCGCCGATGTGCTTAGCATTGTCTCTCACACATATTCATGTACACGTCGTCGCGTGTACGCATGCATGCGTGCGTGCATGGGTGGCGCGTGCACTGCATATAGACAAGCGATCGTATCCCGCCACTGTAGTAAAACTGAGCTGCCTAATCACGCAAAAGGGTAATTTATTCATTTGGATACTGTCGCCTTCTTGATTGTGTTGAATGCAAATGTAACTACTGCCTCAGTTGTTACTTTAGTTGCAGCACTTAGAGAGGATGATGGGAAGAGCCGAGAAAGACAGGCGTAGTAATTAACCGTCTTCGCGCCGAATGTGGGAATTGTGTATATCAGTGGTTTTCAACCAGTGGTCCGGGGACCACCAGTGGTCCTTGAGAGAATTCCAGGTGGTCCCCAGCTAAATGGACAGCAAGTAATCAAATGGACCCTTATGAATCTCTAACTCGTAAAGAGCGTAAAACGATCTCAAGAGTTATATTTAAACATCAGAATTACTTATTTTCAAGAATCTACACACATGTAGAAGAATTGTTATTTTGTGACCAACGTTTTGCCAGTTATCTTTCCTAAATTGGGAACAAAAACTTAAAAATCCTTAGTTTTTGGGTCCAAGAGACTAAACTCAACATCAAATAGTGGTCCGTGGCTAAAATGGTGAATAAATGGTGCAGGGCCCTGGTATCAAAAAGGTTGAAAACCACTGATGTACTGTATATGTATCTACTGTATGCCACGGCTTTCACGTTTGAAACCCTTATTTTGAAGCATCAGATCTCCAAAATCGGATGTATGTTGAGGTAATCGTGTTTCTGGTGTCTTGACTATTCTGCCTTGCCGTCTAACCCTTGGTACAAAAATATCCGGGTCACAAGTCCCGGCTGTACCGCTGTCCAAGAGGCCAATGGCAAGAGAAGCATATACTTACATTCCTTCCTCTACATCAGGGGTTTTCAACCTTTTTCATCTCAGGGCCCACCATTTATTCAGAATTTGAGCCACGGACCACCATTTGAGTACATTTTAGCCCCACAGACCCCCCCCAAATTAAAGATTTCATTTGCTTCTGTCCATGACCATTAATCTTCTAGTTGAGTAGATTAGGGCTAATTCACATGATGAATATTTTAACTCTTGAGAGTGTAAAAATGAAACCAAATGGACCCGCCAGGGTCCATTTGGTTTCATTTTTACGGTCTCAAGAGTTACATCTGGTTAAACAACTTAGCTGGGGACCACCTGGAATCCTCCCAAGGACCACTGGTGGTCCCCGGACCACCTGTTGAAAACCCCTGCTCTACATGACTACATGGAGGCGGGGCGGGTACAATATTGAGACCGGAAGAATGTTGCAGTCTATTCATTTCCAATGGTAGAATGAACTTCAACACAACTTATGTTCCATTCCTTAACTCCATGGATGCTGATCTAAATACTGCCGATCCGATCATCAAAAGGCTTATATTATTTACAACATATTCATACTAAAACGGCTTCTATTAGCAAAACAAATCAGGAGAGATTTCACTTTGTTATCAATTATTCTTTAGCCCAACAACAAACTCTCAAGATTTGTTAGGAGTCAGGAAGAGTCTCTTTGTAATCTGCAGTTTGACATACGACAGGTAGGGGCTCAGAGAGGAGAAAGCCATAACTATTTAGGAGACCATTCGTAGGCTTTGCCTACAAATGGTATAGAGTATCTTTGCCGCTGTCTCCCATTAGAAATTGCAGGTTTGCAAAAAAAAAAAAAAAAAAAAAAAAAAAAAAAACGGACATTGAGGGGTACAATCAGATGCCATTCGAATGCATGGGATGTTAGCTGGTGCGGGGGCACCTTATGCATATGGGTATGCATAAGGTGGCATTGTCATGACAACGCTCTGACTTGGGATGCTGACTTGGGGAGGCTGTTTGGTATTGTTACGGTATATTTTGGTCAGGTATACCCAAATATGTGTGTGTGCGATAAGGTAAAACAAACAAAAAAGATTCGGTCATCTATGCAATTTTAGCTGTCCAGACTATTCCAGCAGGGAGATTTGTCACGCTTGGAGGCAAACTGCAGCCGAGGAATACGTTTGGAGTCAAATAAAGCCAGGTGGAAAAAACTCAGAACAAAAACATTGTTTCTGAAAGACTGCAAGCTTTTACATGTTGTGAAATACTCTGACCAGGGAAAATAATCAAAGACCTAATATCACACATTCTTCTCTGCTGTCTTGTTTCTTGGTGTGAACAACATGTTCCTGAACGTGCTAAAGTATTACAAGACAAGTCTGGCAACCAAATCTTGTGAAGCTGACTGAACCAGAAACAATACAGGCTATAGCCAGACATAAGAAAAAGTGTAACAACCTGTGATATGTCTCCTTTTATATTCCCAAACGGATCAACTGCTAACTGTAATGGTTTCCAATTGTTTAGAAACATTTTTTCTTCGGCTCTCATTGACTTCAATGTAGTTTTGCCACCTCTGTTCTCCTGCAACGTCCCTATAGATCCAGCGTAGCCTTGACCCATCTATCCAACACACACACGTACACACGCACGCACACACACGCACGCACGCACACACACACACCAATATTATTTATCGAGTGCGTTACAGTGGGTAATTAATGGTTCACATCAGAGTGGGCTAGGGGTAAACTGAGGCCGGTTTAAAACCTTTAACGACCGGCACAGCGGCACTTAATTGGTAGTGTGTCGTTTATGTGATTAACGACCGATGGGGGTCCACCACCTAAAAAGCCCCTCTCTCGCTCTCTCCTCAGACCCTGGCACTTCATTAGAACGGGAGGGTACTTTGGACCGCAATGAAAAGTGAATGTGTTGCCCACAATAGCCTCATTAATTCCCCGAGATTATACTTTTCCTGTGATCCTATTTGCAGATTATCAATCAATCTCCCCCATGCGATCTACATGGGCCCTCATGCTTCGGGGCGCCAAGCCAATATGCTTGGTTTATGCTAATTATGCACTTATTTGCAATTCCAGTTGATGGACAAGAGGAATGATTTGGGGACGTCATTAGGCACATAAAACGCTACTTGAAATAGCATCGTAATGGGAGTTAAAAGAGACACTGGGAAAATTATGAAACGTAAATGGCTGTGATTTAGAGAAGAGTTGCCTCGGGGGGAAGTGTTATGGCCCTTTTATGTCTCTGACTGCGGAGTGTTTGTTTTGCGCGTGTGTGTGTGCGTGTGCGTGTGCGTGTGTGTGTGTGTGTGTGTGTGTGTGTGTGTGTGTGTGTGTGTGTGTGTGTGTGTGTGTGTGTGTGCGTGTGTGTGTGTGTGTGTGTGTGTGTGTTCACACAGACACATTTAAACTGGTCTTTTGGTCATTTGTAAAATCTGTAATGGATCCATGGAAGAGTACATTAGTAGGCTAGACAATACAACAGGTTTTGTCTATGTACACACCATTGTACAATGTTCATATGTTTATCTGACTGTTCTGAATAAGGGCCTTTACTGTAGGCACATGCTGGAACGGTTTACTTTGAAATGTTTTGTAGTTATTTAACCAGGGTTCCCGCGGGATCTTAAAAAGTCTTAAAAGCATTGAATTTACGAATTTGAAAATAATACCTTAAAAAGTCTTGAATTTTTATATCTAGGTCTTAAATTTTGCGCAGTTTGTAATTTCTACGTGTCACATTGCTCCTCAAAAATGTCATTTGTCAGCCGCGTGTTTGGTTTAAATAACGTAGCCAGAAAACGGCGGAGTGAACTTATCAATCATCAAGTAATTGATTTCTCGGTTTCGCACTGAGAGAACAGAAAACTCTCTGAGTCAGACCTTTAGCTTTATGCATGCTGCGTGTCTGTTGCAACTACAACAACAACTGATGTTATTGATGCTTTACTTGCCTAATAAAAGTTCTGTAACTGAACGGGCGCGAAGCACCCGTGGCGCGAAGCGCCACGGGTGATGAAGCCGCACCCATACCATTTTCTCCTGCCCCTCCAATTGGGAAATGTTACATCCGCCCTGGGTATTATGTTTTATATAAATGGACTTAAAAAGGTCTTAAAAAAGACTTAAATTTTACTTTAAGAAACCTGTAGGACCCTGTTAACGTAAATGCTCAATGTACCACAAACTTGGCATGCTACTACTAGTCTGACCTAGATACAGTACTTACACCTAGAAACCCCTTCAAACTTTAGGTTAATCTTACAGTGTACGTTTGCCTGAAAATGAATCTATCAACTGTTTCATAGATTTAGAGTTTAGTGTTTTCAAATTTTAGACATTTAGACAAAAAAATGCTGTAAAAAACAAATGGCACAAACATGGCAAAAAAAACTGCCCACAAAGTCCAAAACATGATATTAAGTTAAAAATAATTATGAGAATGTATGTTATTTGCGCTTTACAGATCCAGTCACACATTTAATGAGCTGTGATGGTGTAAAAAAAAAGAAAATCCACATTTTAAGACATTAGTTTAGATTTCACACTGTGCAGTCCTGTGTCAGGATGTTATATGCGATCATAGTGGGAACTGGGAACTAAACCTTTCTCGTTTGAGTCGTTTCAGTCCAAGACTACAGTAGAGTACAGTAGGCCTACGGTACATGACAAGCACTTATAGCATATGCACAACACTTTTAGCTATTGTCTATTTTCGCTTCAATAACTCCTGGCCTGTTTCATCAATTGAAAACCTTACGTGGTTTATGATAGCAGACATGCAGGCCCTTTGCCTGAAAATATTACATACAGTATTGTTATAATAGGTGTCCTATTACTTGATTGTGGAAGTCGGAACCTTTGTTATACGTGTGTGTGTGGTGTGGGGGGTTTATTATTGTGTGCACCTGGGGGACAGGTTGTTTCATGTTTTCTGAGCTAGAGAAACTTATTTGGTAATTTATTCTAACATAATAGAACTCACTTTTACAAGTATGTCAGTAAAAATATTACTAATAGACTAAAAAGTGCAAAACCTTAAAGGTAGGGGAAGTGATTTCACTTTTGTCAGATATCACCCAAAAAATATTTTTTTTCTGTTAAAATGCTCTATTATAAGGTGTGGAAACCACATATGGAGTTTCCCCCTCCCCCACGTTAGCAGAGGAGCTAATAAAAGTTCCCCAGGTCACCACAATTCTCCTCCAATCAGGAGAGAGCAGCAGGTTCACATAGTGTAGCTACTTTTGGGGCCCCTAGTGCACCAGGCTGGTACTACACCATGAATTTCAAATCACTTCCCCTACCTTTAAATTAAGGTGACTTCCTAATAATATAGTGCATCCACTGTATGTATAATAAATGACTTGTGGCTCCTGGTGCCGCTACATAATAGGCCAATTTGACAAAAGAAATGACGCAGATGTTATGCTCCCTGAACCAACCCGGTGCATCATTCAGAGAACGTATGCCTGGTATCTGCAAGGCGAGGAGGAGGACCTCTCTCTACACCTCTCTGCCCTGATTGTGTGATTTTTAGAGTCTTCCCGGGGCCTCGGGGGTTGTGCCAAAGCTGTCACCTTTCCATCAAAGGCGACGCATGTACTACGGTACAAGCAGGCACCCGTGAACACACAAGCCGCGGCGCTTATCGCTGATCATCGCCTTGCACGTCGTAAATTGGATTTCTCACATTATCATAAATGAAGTGATTTTTTTCCCCTTTCTTCAGGGTTTTTTCCGCCTTCGCTGCCGCCGCTGCCGCTGCGGCAAACCGCTCCAACTCAATTGATATTTGCGTGCGTGTGTGTGCGTATGTGTACCCTTGTGTAACTCAGGGGCGGATATAACAGCTCCCAATTGGGGGGGGGGGGGGGGGGGGGGGCAGGAGAAAATGGTATGGCTGCGGCTTCATCGGCTGTGTCGCTTCGCACCATGGGCGATGAATTCGCCCCCATTACATGGTATTACATACCATTTTTGGTTACAGGACTTTTATTAGGCAAGTAAAGCATCAATAATAACATCAGTTGTTGTTGAAGTTGCAACAGACACGCAGCATGCATAAAGCTAAAGGTCTGACTCAGCGAGTTTTCTGTTTTCAATGATGAAATGCTGTTGGTTTAGTGGTGCCACAACTGTAGTTAGTTAGTAGCAGTAGTAGTGTTTCAAATCATTTTAAATATAAGCACTTTAATTTGAAATATCTTGGGTTGGTTTTGCATGCCATCATGTTTGGTGGGGCAGACTGGACATGTAGGGGGGCATTGCCCCCCCCCCCATGCCCATGCCTAGATCCGCCCCTGCTGTGCCTCCTATTTGTGTCTGTCAGAAGTGCATGTCAATGTTTGCATGGCGTGTGATGCAGGTGTGTGTGTGTGTGTGTGTGTGTGTGTGTGTGTGTGTGTGTGTGGGTGTGTGTGTGTGTGCGCGCGCGCGCTGGACTGGAGAGATAATTTTTGCATTCCTATTTCCTGCAGCTATACTGTAGGTGCGCGGGCGGCGCCGCTATCAGCAACTCCAATTACCCAGATGCTACCTTATCTCCCTTTCTTCTCAGGCCACGCATGTGGCAATGCACAGCAATCAGGCCTTTAATGGATTCGTGCACATTATATATGCTGCGGCGGGGGGCTTAATGACCTAAAGAGCGGGCGCACGGGCGCGCGCTCTGAAACGTGCCCCACCTGTGACAGTCCTCATTAACACGTTGCTAATTGTAAAAGAGTGTAGAAGGGCTCCTATAGCTTCCTCTCTCTCTCTCTGCTGATTAGCAGGCACACAGCGGGGCGATAAGCAACGTAAACACTGGAGGGAAGTAATCCAGTACATATACTTAACCCAATCCCCGCTGAAAACGACAATGTTGTCGCTATTCTATATGCCTTATTCTACAGTATATGAATAAGGCCTTATTTTGAAGCACCAGCCTTTCAAAACAAGGATGTGTGATGATGTCATATCATCACACAGATGAAAATCAACAACAGAACGATCACAATCCCTGTTTCGAATGTTCACGTTTTCATATTGGAAGTGCATTATGCGCATTATATCAGAACTACAATCCCGGTATCTCTTGCATAGAATAATGTTTATACAGTATGGTACTCTGGCAGCACCTGATAAATGCGGATGGTATATGCATGCTTATTATAGAGTACAGCTTGGAGTACAGTACATTGCAGACACGCTGCTCAATCTAATGCCTATCCTATTAGTATAAAACTGGCTATTTTAATATAGTAAATCATATCTATTTTAGGTGGAAACCTAATATACTCTAACATAAGTTGCGTTTCAGGAACCAGGATTCAGTGAAAGTAGCAGATCCAAAAGCTAAAAATGTGCGTGTGTGACACTTTGTGTAACACTGTAGTACAGGGGTTTTCAACCTTTTTGTACCAGGGCCCAATATTTGTTCAGCATTTGAGTCACAGACCACCGTTTGATGACATTTTAGCTCCACAGACTCCAAAACTAAAGATTTATTTTTGCTTTTATCCATAATTGTGTGTGTCTTGAGTGGACAGGGTTTGATGAGGGCCATATATCGAGAAATGATGTGATGGTAGGTGACCTATATGGAGGCATCAGTGACTTTGTAATAATGATACGATTGAATATACAGTACATTGTCACTACTCGCCTTCTGGCAAATCCACCACAGCAAATGACCCATTTTCAGGGGCGGAGGGCAGCTGTTTAACCAGATGTAACTCTTTGAGAGTGTAAAAATGAAACCAAATGGACACTTGCGGGTCCATTTGGTTTCATTATTACACCCTCAATTCATCATGTGAATTAGCCCAACTTAGTCAACACAACTAGAGAATGTAGAAGATTGCAGAAGATGCATGTTGAATTCATGTTAATGAGTTTTTTTCATACATTTAAAGCTGTGGTTTTCAACCAGTAGTCCGCGAACCAGCAGTGGTCCTTGAGAGGGATTGAGGTGGTCCCCAGCTAAATGATGGAGAGTTGGATAACTAGGCGTAACTCTTTGAGAGCATAAACATGAAACCAATTGGACTTTTTCGGGTCCATTTGGTTTCCACACAATTAGAGAATGGTCATTTTGATCTGTTTGCCAAATCCAGCCTGGAATTGTGGACAAAACCAAAATAAATCATTAGTTCTCGGTCTGTGGGTCTAAAATGTCATCAAATGGTGGTCTGTGGCTCAAATGCTGCATAAATAGTGGGCCCTACTGTCAAAATGGTTGAAAACCACTCATATAAAGTCATTTATTGAACTGTTGACATTGAACTATTGGTGTTTTCGATCCAAATTGTTATTTTCACATTGTTGAACACAATCAAAGTAACTAGCAGTAATTTGGCAGGCTACAGGGCATGCCATGGATAGACCCCCAAAGTGCCAATCTGATTAAAGGATTACACCTTTTAGCCACAGGTAGTCACCAGCTGTCTCTCACCTGGCCTGTTTGATCAAGATTATAGTGATGTGGTCACTTCAAACATAGCCATGTATGGTAATTCCTGTCCCCCATTTGGAACAAAATTGGGGTATTTTGGTAACAGGACCAAGTCCACATACTGTACTGTAGGCCACGGCCTAATTGTGTGCAACAAGCAAGTGTGCACTCATACGCAGTGCTGATAGTTAACATATAGACCGCGATCGCGTGTGGGTCCTTTTCTGCCCTATACCACGGCTAAAGCCAGTGGATTCGGTAAAAACCCTTATTTTGAAGCGCCAGATCTCCTAAACAGCATGTGCGATGACGTCATGCTTATTTCTGGTGTCTTGACTAACCTGTCCTCTGACGATCTGAGCAAAAAGTTCTGGGTCAAAAGTCAGGAAGTGACGTCTAGCCCTAGTTGATTTACCCATACGCAAACGACATTCAGGGGTAGAATCTCAGGAGAGGCGTTTGAATGCATTGGATTGAATGGGTGCGAATGGGACAAAATTGTCGCGGCAATTCTGTTCCAAATGAAAGTCAGCAAGGGGATCTTTATCAGACGATGTGCTGGGACTAATAGTTGGTTTAAAGAATGAAATCTACATTTCGTCGTTTTCTGCGCCTTTGTTGTTACCGGCGGACGGGACCACGCACGACGAGCGCGGGACCGGCGGGCCAGGAGTTAATTAATTTAGCATCTTGCTCTTTCCTGTCTGTTTTGCACTTGTATTCCTCATGATCTTGAGTTCCGACGTGACCTTTAAAGTCAATACTGTACTTAAACTTAACATTTTCACCTCAGATGAGCCCTCCATCCATCGTTGCTTCCAGTCACCTCGGCTCTCCATACATCTGGCTCATTGGTGCTCTGCGCTCCTGTGTGTGTCGTTCTTGACTACATTCACACGTGTTAATGCGGGACGTCCTTGTGACCGGTGCACACGTTTTGGTTCCCACAGCACTAGTTTGCTGGCTGGCAGCTCTTCATGGTGTCTTTGGCAGTGTGTCCTGATAATCTCATTCTCCTGGCTGCTGTTTTACTGCCCCCCGCAGTAGCTCTGAGACTGCCTGTTGAAGACCCCTGCGCTGTGGTCCACAGAGACACACAGTGCAAGTCCCACTGACCTTCTCAGAACATCTGGCTTACTGTATACCAGGGGCGGATCTAGGCATGAGCATGGGGGGGGGGGGCAATGCCCCCCTAAATGCCGAGTTTGCCCCTGCAACAAACATGATGGCATGCAAAACAACCCATGATATTTCAAATTAAAGTGCTTATATATATATTAGAGCTGTCAGTCGATTAAAATATTTAATCGCGATTAATCGCATGATGGCCCATAGTTAATCTTCGATTAATCGCAAATTAATCGCATATTTTCATGAGTTCTAAATATACCTTAAATAAGTGTTTTTCAAGAATATTCATCTGAAGGTCAATTATTTATTCTTCATTTGAGTCACAGACCACCATTTGATGACATTTATTTAGACTTCCAGACCTAAATTAAAGGTAGGGGAAGTGATTTGAAATTCATGGTGTAGTACCAGCCTGGTGCACTAGGGGCCCCCAAAAGTAGCTACACTATGTGAACCTGCTGCTCTCTCCTGATTGGAGGAGAATTGTGGTGACCTGGGGAACTTTTATTAGCTCCTCTGCTAACGTGGGGGAGGGGGAAACTCCATATGTGGTTTCCACACCTTATAATAGAGCATTTTAACAGAAAAAAAATATTTTTGGGTGATATCTGACAAAAGTGAAATCACTTCCCCTACCTTTAAAGAATTTGTCAACGATATCATTCGGAACGAACATGCACATTTTGTAGAAGGTTCTCTACATTCTCTAATTGTGTAGACTTATTTTAAAATAACTTAACTGATGCAGATATTTAAAAATTATTCACCTGCATTTGGCGAAATTGAACCAAATGGACCCACTCGGCCTTTGGTTTTACTGTGAGTTAATCTCGCACTAAAAAAATTAATCGAGTTAACTCATGGCTGAGTTAACTCGCGATTAACTAGTTAACTCGGACAGCCTTAATATATATATTTTTTTTTAAATGACTTGAAACACTACTACTGCTACTAACTAACTACAGTTGTGGCACCACTAAACCAACAGCATTTAATCATTGAAAACAGAAAACTCTCTGAGTCAGACCTTGCAACAGTTATTGATGCTTAATTCTTAATACTTAAGTCCTGTAACCAAAAATGGTATGGGGGCGACTGAAGTCGCCCCCATACCATTTTCACCTGCCCCCAATTGGGAAATGTTACATCCGCCCCTGCTGTCTACGCCTGTATGTACGCACGCACGTCACTCGCACGCACACACGCGCGCACACACACACACACACACACACACACACACACACACACACACACACACACACACACACACACACACACACACACACACACACACACACACACAGTCACAGAGCGCTGAATCATTTCCCACCATTCTTAGGTGTAATGTTCCTTTACCGAGAAAACAAATGTCAGATGCCAGGATCAATGTTCAATATCATCTGTCTGTAAATAAAGAGGCAATAAAAGAGAGAGGGGGGAGGGTATTATGGGTACACCTAGGATGTATCCTCATTGGTGTATTCCAAGGTCATCAGGGTTTTCAGTCTTGCGGACATACCCCTCACTCAGGTAACCCTGCTGGGGTGATTAAGTCCCGACTTACATCCCAAGTATTAGAGCTTAAAAATTGTCTAAAATATTGAGCCTGGCTCGACCCGGCCCGGTAAGAAATTAAGCCCGGTCCGGCCCGAAGCCCTATACATGATTGGCAGCATGAGCCCGTCAGCCCGACACTTTTTCTAAACGAGCTAATTGCTGCAGGCAGACGTTTTTTTCTCATAAATCGTTAATTTGTTATAAGAAAAGCAGTCATTCTGCCCATGCCCAACTGTCTAGGTACACACACACACACACACACACACACACACACACACACACACACACACACACACACACACACACACACACACACACACGCGCGGCGTCGCAAAATGTATCATTTTATGAAAAATATCTTATATAATTTGACGGCCCGGCCCGGCCCTAAGCCCGACAAATACATAACCATTTGGACTCGGCCCGACCGAACCCGGCCCGGCCCGTCGGGTCGGCGCGGTCTCGGGCCAAGATTTTAAGCTCTACTTTGATGCTGCAGCTGTTTCCATGCAGACAGACACTTACACACGCACACTGAACTTTATTGTTGTCAACAAATAATTGATGTCGGGCTTGTGGCAAGGCGGTGCTAGTGTGTGTGTGAGGGACGTGGGGTGTGACGTTTTAGCCATTCAGCGCAGCAGTCTCCAGCAGTTTCATAATGAGCCAATGAAATGGATATGAGATGGAGTTATATTCAAATCTGTTTACAAACAGTTAAATTTGTACACACTGAAGCCCAAAAAGTTGTGAAAGAAATTCAGTTATCTGTCCCAAAATGACCACAAAAACAAATTGCTGCTATTTATTTCCAGAAAGCTTCATACCGTGTGTGTATATAGCATGCATACAACAATACATTGCAAAGCAATGTGACAGCTCTGTTTGCAAAATGCTGTATCCCTTCCACTTGAGACTTGCCTTGGAACTTACGTTTTATCATGCTCCTTCATGAATTGAATTGGAAATTGTGTACATAGGGAACAGAGAAACAGAAGGGAACAGATCTCTTTTTATTCAAAGCATACTGACTAAAAACGTACTTTCGGCAACCCGATCATCAAAATTATAGGGAAAGCTTGCAGGGCCGTATTTAGCCAGCCCTACTAGGCTGGGGTCACTGGGCTGGAAGAATGGCAGGGTGGGCACCTCAAATTTTTCATATGAAGCAGTGGTTTTCAACATTTTTGACACCAGGGCCCACTATTTATTCCTCATTTGAGCCACAGAGGACCCCGCAACAACTGTGAGGGCTGTGGCTCAGGAGGTAGAGCAGGTCGGCCAATGATCCATTGGCCGACCTGCCAATGGTCGGCGGTTCGAGTCCCGGCTCCTCCTGTCTACATGTCGAAGTGTCCTTAGGCAAGACACTGAACCCTACCTTGCCTCCAGTGGTTGCCACTGCTGGTGTGTGAATGTGGGAAGTGGGGACGCTGGCGTTGGCTGTTTGCCGCTCTACTTCCCAATGTATGAATGAATGAACCATTGCTTTGAGTATACACATAGTGCATAGAAAAGCGCTACAGAAATGCAATCCATTATTATTATTAACTGAAAATATACTGAAAAAGAGAACTGTGGGTCTCCGCTTTGCACCATGCACAGTACTGCATATCAACATAGCAGTATTTTGATAGTTTTACTTCAGCAAAAGCTGCGAGTATAGCTTCTTCCACGGTGGCTGAGTGTTCACATAGAGGATGGAGTGGACAGGTAACAGCTGGTAATGGGATAGCAAAGGGATAGGAAGCCGAGTGTCTGTTCATTTAGGCCACAATCAGAGTTCCTTGTGTGGATGTCAGCGATTCTGGGGGTCCATTATGGCACTGCTAATCCCTTGGGGGGAAGAGAGAGAAAGAGAGAGAGACTGAAGAGAATAAGAAAGGGGAAAGACGAAGAAGAAGGACCATGGATGTCTGCAGACAGAGGGTACAAAGGGAGGGAGAGAGGCCTGTGTTTCGCCCCCAAATAGAGGCTGATGGACATGGTGTGACATCCAGACCGAGTCACTTAACCTGACCTTAATGGCCACACCAGATTAGCTGTACATGTCACCACCATGACCCCCCCCCCCCCCCCACCGCCCACCACACCGCTGCAGATTGATGTGACCACACACACACACACACACACACACACACACACACACACACACACACACACACACACACACACACACACACACACACACGTACACACAAGACAGAATCCCTCCTCTATATACCTGCGAAACTCTCAGCCTCTGATCTGATGGCCTCTTCTCTCCCCCTCCATTAAAAACGGCATTCTCCCACCGGTGGGCTCCCAAATTGAGTTTGTGGGCGCGCTTAATATTCTCGCCACTTTGATACCTCTGGGCTGGCGGAGGGATGGGCGGTGCGGGTGACATTATTCATCATTTAAAGCGTAGAATATTAGATTGTGTCACTCATCCCAACTCCATAATGCGGCACGGCAAAGACGCGGTGGGTCATAAATCTGGAAATGATAGACTGCCGGTGATTTATCACGTCACGCGGAGACAAAAAAAAAGACAGCGGACAGACAATCCGGTTCTTTATCAAGTTGTATAAAAGCTGGAGGTGCACATATGCAGAGAAGCGCTCTGTGGTAGAGATGGCAAAGGAGAATGCTGGGAAAATTAGCCCTTCAATAAGTCCCTCCACAATCCGGTCTTGTCTAATAGGCACATTAGAATTGGAAAGCTTGACCAGGAATGTTTGATCTGGATAGCAATAGAAGTATGTGGATTGTCATTGGACTGTGAAGAAATCCCACCCAAAAGGGAGTGTTTTTGAGAATGGCTCATTTAGAGCACTATAAACAGAGAGTACTGACACGCTTTGATCTCTCATCTCGCGATTCGTGCCTGCACTGGAGCTCTGCTGTCAATGCAAGTGGATGGGCGAGAGTGGTTTGTTTGGAACTATCATAGGTGGTTTGTTTGGAACCAGCAGGAGTCACATGTGCTTTTCAGCCAATAGCCGCCGTCACATGTACCTTTGAGCCAATAGGCGTCTGTTCAGCCGTAGCATTGGGAGACAACGGGAGTGTAGTACTCTGCAGTACTCTCCTTTATAGTGCTCTAGGCTCATTGAGGCTCACACGGAAGGCCGGAATCACCTGCAGTTACCATTAGGGGTCCAAAAGTTGCCGCTATTTCACCTTCTGAGCACTGCAGAAGCAAGAAACTATTCAAGTGAAACTTAGCCTGCGTGGTGAGTCGGCCTCAGCGTGGAGTCACTGAGCATTTCATGGAGGAATGCTCAGTGACGCTATGAGGCTAAGCCTAAGTGTAAAGTTTTGCAGACACATTTGATGTTATATCCTTAAAATCTAATATTGTCATTATTATTATATTTGTACCAGTAGTTCCGTTTTTGTCCCAACGGTATTGATAAATCGATCGATTGATGTTATGTAATCTGTTCGATATGGATTGATTGGTTGGCTGGTTGGTTGGTTGGTTGGTTGGTTGGTTGGTTGGTTGGTTGATTGATTGATTGATTGAGTGACTATTGATTGATGTTCCACTGATGTGATTGATGTGATTGATGGGATCGACCGATCAGTCGATGTGAACGATGTGATTGACGGAGCGATGTGATGGATGGAACGATATATATGATCGAGCAATTCATCGCTCTCGATCGATTGATCGATCCATCACATTGATCGATCACTCGATCACAATCTATCCTTCAATACAGAACCGCACTAGAACAGAATAAATGGACCGGTGTGCAGAAGGAGAACCAATCAGTCCCACAATACAGAGGACAGATGGAGGAGTCCAGTCTTGCTTGTGTGTGTTCGTGCATGTGTGTGCCTGCGTGTGTGTGCGTGTGTGTGCGTGTGTGTGTGTGTGTGTGTGTGTGTGTGTGTGTGTGTGTGTGTGTGTGTGTGTGTGTGTGTGTGTGTGTGTGTGTGTGTGTGTGTGTGTGTGTGTGTGTGTGTGCGTGTGAATTTATATATTTAATACAGAGTACAGGATTAACCAGGAATGGAAATTGTCATGAATGTTAAGTAGCCGTGGGCGAACATGTCTGGCATATGCTTTGGTGCGATCGGCAAAACACACACACACACACACACACACACACACACACACACACACACACACACACACACACACACACACACACACACACACACACACCATCACTGATTGCCTGCATGTGTGAATGGACATTGTGCTGTAATTACAAAGCTTGACATCATGTCCCAGTAGAGAGCGCATGCAGCAGACAGTGTCTCTGTGACACCGTGGCTGAACAGTGAACGCGGTCGGCCACGTTGCAGATCAGAGCATTGCAGTTCAAGGCCCTAGCTGCACACTTAACCGCATGTGAACCCTGCAGCAAGTCTTCTGCATGCACACGGGACAGACCGTCCCCCAGGGCTAGAGAAAGGAGCAGAAACAGAGGGTTTAGAGCAGTGGTTTTCAACCTTTTTCATACCAGGGCCCACTATTTATTCAGAATTTGAGCCACGGACCACCACTTGAGGACATTTCAGCCCCAACAGGCCCTCCAAAAAACTAAAGATTTCTTTTGCTTTTGTCCACAATTCCAGGCTGGATTTTGGAAACAAATCGGCCAAAACAAAATGACCAAAATGTCCATTAATCTTCTACATTCTCTAGTTGTGTAGACTTGGGCTAATTCAGATGATGAATATTTTAACTCTTGAGAGTGTAAACATGAAACCAAATGGACTTGCAAGCGTCCATTTGCTTTCATGTTATGGTCCGTTGTTTAGCCTGGGGACCACATGGAATCCTCTTAGGGACCACCGGTTGAAAACCACTGGTTTAGAGCACAGACGTCGAAACATCACTGCCGCTAGAGGGCACTGGTCTTAGATCTTCTAGTCTTAGATCGCGCCATATACGTAAGAACTGTGATCCATGAATAAAGAAATCAACCTGAGCCAGGGCCGGATCTAGGCAAGGGTATGGGGGGGGCAATGCCCCCTTATATGCCCTTCCTGCCCCACCAAACATTATGGCATGCAATCAATGCAAATTTCAAAGATATTTCAAATTAAAGTGCTTGTTTTTTAAACTAGTCCTATACCCGTTGTGAAATATATGATCTGGAAATGATAGATGACATTGATTGGGAGGGAATTGTTGATGTTGGAAAGTTGGGTTGAACTTGGGTACAAAAGTAATGTTATAGACCTATAGGCCTACATACTTACATATGAAGTAGCCTATGCTCAGTCACACAGCCTGGTAGGCTACTCCCAAAAATATTTTTTGAGTCGCACAGATGAAAGGCTAGGGCAGATTGTGTGCATAATGTGGATTTGTTAATCTCTGGCTGGGGAAACGCGTGGCTTTAGCAAGATGTGAGCTTGTAGACTTGCTATTTTTGGGTGTTCGGAAATGCGCCCTAAACGGACTGGTGTGCCCTGTTGTCGTTTCATGTATAGCTGGTGTATCTGGGGCATTTGGTGGTCGCCGTTTGTTTATTCACACTGGTGTGTTTGGTGCACGCACTGAGCATCCCTAGGCTGGAGACGGGGTTGGCCGGCTATGGGTAATCACTGTATTGGGTCCCCTAACTTTTCCGTGTAAAAGTTTGGAGAGAAGTGGATGCCGTGGCCGCAATATCCAGACGTGTAGATTTTAGTGGTAGAAGAAATGAGTCGTAGCCTCGTAGGTGACCGTAGTAGCGCGTACGCTGAGACGGGGTTGGCTGTGTGGAAGGCATGATTGAGTCACAGCTGTGTCTCGAGCGCTCCCGTTCAATGAAAAGCAATCCAGCTGATGTGAGCTAGGAAGCTAGGCTATGGCTAATGGCTAAGCACTGTACTGTGGTCCCCTAACTTTTCCGTGTAAAAGTTTGGAGAGAAGTGGATGCCTTGGCCGCCGTGCGTAATGAATATCCAGACGTGTAGATTTCAATGGTAGTAGAAATAAGTCGTAGGTGAGCGTATTAGCGCATGTGTCCTCGCACCGTGGCCGTGTGGCAGTCGGAACAGCGAGGACAGAGAACGCAAAGGGAGGTGATTCCGTGTTGCACGACAAACTGTGACCACAAATAAATGTGTGTCCGTGTCACGTGATCTGCGCGGTGATGAGCTTTTGATGCAAATCTATTAAATTAAAAAGATTGGTATAATGTTAAGTGTTTGTAAGTAGCGCACATTGGTGCTGGATGACAGGGCTGTGCTACGCGAGGTTCATCGAGGCTGTCCGTGCACCGTGGCATGTGTGGGTGATCCTCATTGCACAGTGCATTTGCGCAGGTAACAGACAGACAGACACACATTCCTAGAATTATATAGAGAGATTATTTGAAACACTGCTACAACTACAGCTGGGTCACCACTAAACCAACACCATTTCATCATTCAAAACAGAAAATTCTCTGAGTCAGACGTTTAGCTTTATGCAAGCTGCGTGCCTGTCGCCTCTTTATATAGAATATATTTGATGACATTCAGTAAGTCAGTCAGTCAGTCAGTCAGTCAGTCAGTCAGTCAGTCAGTCTTTCACAGTCTGTTTGGGGATACTCACAACAGCACAGCGATTATTTCAACCCATCCATAACATGCAAACAGAGGCACACACACACACACACACACACACACACACACACACACACACACACACACACACACACACACACACACACACACACACACACACACACACACACACATTGATGAGCCAGTTGGCTGGACGCTGGCTCTTCTTCTCATGGTTCGCCAGGTGACAGATGGAGGGGACACATGGAGGTTGTGGGTTTGCAGTGCACATATACACGTGCACAGCCACGTGCACGTACACCCACATATGTATACGCATCATGACGTAGAGGGCATGATGTACTGTACGTGTAAGCAGAGACGTCTCCATACATAGTGGAATAATGGATCTTTACCAAAGATGACGGTGTCTAACGTGAACATCAGTGTTACCGCACAGTCTCCATGAATGCCAATACCGTGTGAGTGTGCTCCCGGTGCACATATTTCTCACCATGATACTTGTATTGTATTGAACTCAACTTGTGTTACCAGACTGCATTGCTTTGAGAGACAGTGAAATCAATTCCCAACTTTGGTGACATAGTACCGTATTGTCCCGAATACAAGACGACTCGTTTATAAGACGACCCTCATTTTTCAAGGCTCATTTACAGAAAAAAAGAACATTGAATGTCAAATATTATAGCCCCTGAATATAAGACTACTCATTTTTTTGGGATATTTCCATTGGGAAAAAAACATAGTCTTATATTCAGGCCAATAGGGTATGTCGCAACCGTTATAGTATACAGTATATATATATATATATATATATATATATGTATATATATATATATATATATATATATATATATATATATATATATATATATATATATATATATATATATATATATATATATATATATATATATATATATATATATATAGTATCTCAACAGGTGAACCGTCACAGCAGTTTTAGAACAAGCGTGGCAGTTTTACAGCTTTAGCAACAGTTATGAAGCGCTTGGCCGTTTTGGCCATCTGCCGCGGCAGCTATAGTAATGGTCGTGACCGTTCCCTACTAAACCTAAACTTAACCTTCAACCAGTATGCCAACGGTCGTGCCCGGTATGAAACTGTCGTGACCGTTATGAAACTGTTGTGACCGTTATGCATAACTGTCACGTCCGCACAACGTACCGTGGTTGCAAAATTATGTGACCGAAGTTGACGCCTGTTCCAAATTGATTTTCCGCCTCCCGATTTTTTTACAATCTACATTTTCTTTCACAACAAAATTTCACATCTTTACTTTTATTTGCATCAACATGCCAACAATGGCTTCCATTATTGCATGCCAACTGTCCAGGAAATTATGGAATATGGATTTCCCACCCTAGTACCACAGTGTTATAATGAGCATCAGGGGTTGACACTAAGGTCTCTGAGGCACTTTCCCATCGGGCAAGTGCAAGTCAGGTTCTACTTGCCTCAGGTCATGGTCACTTGCCCCCAGGTTCCAGGTGGTCCCCAGTTAAGTTTGTTAACCAGATGTAACTCTTGAGAACGTAAAAATGAAACCAAATGGACCCTTGCGGGTCCATTTGGTTTCATTTTTACACTCTCAAGAGTTAAAATTCATCATCTTAATTAGTCATTTTGATGTGTTAATTTGCCTGTTTTGTTTCCCAAATCCAGCCTGGAATTGTGGACAGCTAGAAAGCAGGGAAAGACACAGAGGCAGAGTGCAATGACTGCCTTAAAGACAAATTTATCTTGTGTTGTGTTATAGTGCACTATGTTGCACACTTGCCCGATCGGGCAACCAGGTAGCAGTCTTCACTTGCCCCACCATTTTTTTTACTTGCCCCGGGCAAGCGGGCAAGTGTTAGTGTCAAGCCCTGAGCATTATACTGTAGTGAGGACAGATTATATAAAGACTAGGCTGAACATGGGAGAAGTAGTCCTTTAGCAGCGGGCTTCTCTGAAGAACTCCTGCATGCACGTGGGGGTCCCTCTGGGGAACGTCTTTAGATTGCGTCCCAGAAAGCTGAGAGAAGCATAATCTCCTCCCAGGACTCATTGTCCTGGCTGGTCTACAGCGACCTGTTTCTGTTTCCGCACCATTTCCATGAAACTCATGCATTTCAGCAACTGCCGCTCTGCCATGGAATTGAATTTGGTGAATGAATGTATATATTCCATCAGTGGAGCTCCTGGCCAGGGCCCTGCATGCAGAGATCTGCACCTCCTGGATCTCTATAAAGCAGGTTTTCAACCTTTTTCATACCAGGGACCACTATTTTTATTCAGTTTCACCCCTCAGACCCAAAAAACTAAAGATTTCTTTAGTTTTATGTCCACAATTCCAGGCAAAAGAGTCAAATATACATCAAAAAGCATTCTTCTACAGTACATCTACATTCTCCAGTTGTGTAGACTTTTTTTCTGATGAATGATGATGAATATTTGAGAGTGTAAACATTGCATTTGGTTTCATTTTTACACTCTCAAAGAGTTACCACCTATAGCCAACTTTCCATTTAGCTGGGGACCACCTGGAATCCTCTCCGGAACCACTGGTGGTCCCCGGACCACCTGTTGAAAACCCCAGCTCTGCAGAGATGCAGGATGACAAAGGGCCATTGGTATCGGGAGTCGAACCTGCGGCACGCCGGGGCCCACTCTTCTCCAATGAATACCACTTATTCTTTCTTCTCATTATTTTTTTTCGTTTTACATAACTAATGTGGTAAAATAACAGCATTATCGGAGTGGATTGGTCAGTATTTATTTATAATATATTCCATCACTGTGGCAATGAAAGCAGCTTCTTTCCACGTCCCACGTTATTATCTCACTTCCTCAGGCACCTCTGCACTCTATTTGCTCTCACTCTCTCTCGCACACACGCACACACGCACACACACACACACACACACACACACACACACACACACACACGCACACACACACGCACACGCACACACACACGCACACACACACACACACACACACACACACACACACACACACACACACACACACACACACACACACACACACACGTGCACACATGGCCAGAGTGTTGTGAGAAATCTGATAAGACTTCCTCAAACAGAAGCTTATGGTTGTACCTCTGCTCCCCAGGGCGCACACACTGCAGTACTGTACTGTATATCCAGCACTGAAAGCAATAATCTGTGGCAGACTTACCCCTCCTGCTTACATGAGCTAGAGTACAGTAATCAAGTACATTGTTGGAATATTCTTAATTGGCTTTTTTAAGCTTATGACTGAATAGTTTTTCAAATAATCGTAGTGAAGTAGCCGAAAAGTATTCTAAAAGCCTCTGATATATAGCGTAGTTGAATTAAGTAAAATATAGACATTTTGAAATAGGACTACACCTAAAAAAATAAATGAATAAAAATGCAGTACTTGCCAGCACTGCAGAGTGTAGACACAGAGGAAGTGCCAGCGCTTCCCATAATATACACTCTTTATTTGGGCAAGCTCAAGTATGACCCACAGATGCATACGAACTCAGTGCATTTGCAATGTGCAGTCTTATACAGAAATCCATCAATGTATAATTACAGGCAAGGGTCATGATCAGAACAAAAACCAGGAGGGCAGAGGAACTCGATGGAAGCAATCCCAATATTCCTGCCTAGGAGGCAGGCAAGAAATGCCACTCAGAGGCAGAACAGAAACTTGGAGTGTATAGAGTTTGCGTGAAAGACAGTGTTAAATTGTTATTCAATTCTGGGAAAGATGAAGTGATTAAGATGGATTGGAGTGTTGCAATTGTTATCCTAAATTTATATTCTCAGTCAGGTCTACAATTGGGAGGCATACTTTGGTTAGACTTAGCATTGGTCAGACATGCACTGGTTACAGGAGTGGATTTCCCAATTGGGGGGGCAGGTGAAAATGTTATAGGCGGCTTCATCGCCAGGTGTCGCTTCGCGCCACGGGCGATGAAGTCGCACCCATAACATTTTTGGTTACAGGACTTTTAAGGTCTGACTCAGAGAGTTTTCTGTTTTCAATGATGAAATGCTGTTGGTTTAGTGGTGCCACAGCTGTAGTTAGTTAGTAGCAGTAGTAGTGTTTCAAATCATTTTAATTATAAGCACTTTAATTTGAAATATCTTTGGTTGTTTTGCATGCCATCATGTTTGGTGGGCATTTAGGGGGGCACCCCCCCCCCCCCCTACCCATGCCTAGATCCGCCCATGGCTGGTTACCTTTATAACCCTCACCCTCACCATAAACAGAAGCACATCATCGCGTGGCCACAGGTCTTAAAACAAGGCGGCCAACCGGCAGCACTGATAGTGGATTTTTCAGCGCATGTTTAGACTAATGGGACTTCTGATCTATGGAAGTCCAAATGTTAGATCAGTCCCTGGCCCTACTAACTAGCAGGGTCTATCTATAGTCCTTCAGTCTCTTAGACACTATTGACATGTTTAGGGTGACTCCTCCACGTGACCTCTACTGTTTAGCCTAACATCATTGATATTATTGGCATGTTTGCTATTATATCTGACTAGCAGGGGCATCTGCCTGCTGTCCCTGTGACGCCCATATGGCCGCCATTGATCCGCCAGCGTCTGGGAGAAGATGCCTTTGGACAGCAATATGCTCACAGGTCATTAGGGAGGTGAGGTGGAGAGAGAGGGAGGGAGGGAGAGGGAATTAGCCGAGGAGAAGAGTAGAGGAGGTGTGTGGTTTCAAGTGTTTTGAATTTACGCTTATTGATCAGGGCGCTCCAATCAAAACAAGAGTAAACAGGAGAATAATGAGTTTAAATTATAACCGTAGTCAGACAGCCATGAGCCACGGAGGCGTCACTGATTGGCTTGCCAACGCAAAGGCCAAAACCGAGTCGAAACAGAAGTTGTTCTCCTCGGAGCAACGTTGTGAGCACACTAATCCAATCTGTCACGTTCCACACTCTCTGCTTTCAAAAGAGACAAAGCATGCATATAGACTAAAACCCTCGCCTGGCGAAGAGGAATTGTACATTTCAACGGTTTCTCCACTACTTCAGAAGCATGCGGTGTATACTGTAATCATTTCCCTGTAAGCCTACATGCAAAGCATGAACCCCCCAAGCATATTGCTACTATCAAGTATATTTTCATGATTGGCATCGTTTTAGCATGGTTTTCCCATGATAAAAAAATAAGTAATCACCCCCATGTGAATCATTTTCTGGCAAAAAATGCAACTTGCGTCCTCACCTCACAAACATTGCTAACATGTATGGTGTTAAGGAATAAGGAAACACTCAAAAATTGTCTGGGGGCACAGTGGTTTGTAGAATGTCCTGCAGGGTTCGATTCCCGCTAGGAACGATTGTAGTTAGGGATGCCGCTGTGGGTGCTGGTGGCACCCCCTCCTCCGCGTCATC
Source organism: Benthosema pterotum (assembly GCA_039105355.1). Classification (NCBI taxonomy): domain Eukaryota; kingdom Metazoa; phylum Chordata; class Actinopteri; order Myctophiformes; family Myctophidae; genus Benthosema; species Benthosema pterotum. The sequence goes on from CM076987.1 coordinate 22,766,743, forward strand.
AGTGCCCATTCCCAAGGCGAGGTTGGTGAATGGGCCTTTCTGTGTGGAGTTTGCATGTTCTCCCCATGTCCCCTAGGATAGATACCCCCACAAAAAACATGCAGTAATCTAAACTGCCTCCCCCTGGCCAGCCGGGGAAATGGTGGAAAAGAAGGCAGCTTGGACTCCTCATGCATTGAAGGAAGCATGAGGCCAGTCCGCTGCCTCCCCAGGTTGGCTGAGGGTGTGTAGAGCCCAGGATCACATTAGGATTTGGCACTGTGTGAAAAATGGGTTACAAAATTGTGGGATAAAAAAATAACAAAAAATACCTGTTGTTAAAGGCATTTAATGTCTGTGTTGGGACAAATTTTGGATTACACACCCCAAGAGCTGTACATTTCAAATGCAGTATTATTAAAGCATCTGAGTTTGAAAAACCTGACTGACAACCTACTGCATGTTCATCCCGTATGCCCAAATATACTGTATTTCACTGTAGGCTGGCGTGCAGAAAAGCAGCCGTCAGGTGATAAGGTGTCGGGAAAACTCGCCGATTGCGGATGACCGATTACAGAGGCCGTGTCGTTTCCCCCCTCCTTTGGGAGCAGGTGATATTTACATAATGCATTCACACATCAGCGTCATTATGAACAGGGGGTCAGGGCACTAGAGGGCAACCGCTTTCACTCTCCCCGTCAAACGGACCACTTCTCAATGCCCCGGCTGATGGAACACCTTGTCATGGCTGACTTTCATTTGTCACGAGAGGTTTGGTGGATTTCTCTTTTAGGGGGAGGTGTGTGAGTGTGTGTGTGGGGGGGGTGTTGACAGAGCTAAGCGCCATTAAAGTCTCAACGGGAGGGCTCATGCATATTTAAGTGGTTCAGATTGAGGGGTTTTTCGGTGGGTTGCATGGGGGGGGGGTGTACTTGCGAGGCCTGGGCTTGGCTGAGGCTGCCCGTCCCCTGTGACAAGCCATTAACCCTTTGATTGACTAATGGACGAAAGGGTGGAGCTTCATGCCGTTTGTCATTAGGAGACATTGTAGACAAGACATCTATACACTGCCCTGGTGTCTCCGGAGTATACGGTACACTGTCTGTAGGCCTTCTGGGATGGAGGAGAGTCAGTGAACACATCCTGCGGGGCTCTACTTATGTCAATGTTAAACCTCTTATAATGTATAGTTAAAGTAGCCAAATCTACAGGCTCTCAACGTGTTGATGTAGATCAGTGGTTTTCTACCTTTTTGACACCAGGGCCCACTATTTATTCAGCATTTGAGCCACAGACCAACATTTGATGACATTTTAGCCCCACACACCCCAAAACTAAAAGTTTATTTTGCTTTTGTTTACAATTCCAGGCTGGATTTGGGAAACAAAACAGTGAAACATACAGATCGAAATGACCATTAATCTTCTACATTCTCTAGTTGTGTAGACTTGGGCTGATCCGATAATTAATATTTTAACTCTTGAGAGTGTAAACATGAAACATGAATTTGGTTTCATTTTTACACTCTCAAAGAGTTACATCTGGTTACAACTTTCCACCATTTAGATGGGGACCACCTGGACCTCTCTCAACCACTGGTTGTCCCCGGGCCACTGATGAAAACCACTGATATTACTTTTCATTGGGTGGGCAGGATGCACATTTGGGTGGGCTCTGCCCACCCCTGCCCCCCTCTAGATCAGGCCCTGAGGCCAGGGGTTCAACTCCACCTCAGGGTGCTAAAAGTTAACAATACATACAACAACGTACCCCTAGAGGCCACTATAGGCCTTCATCATGAAGTGCATATTCAGTACACCCCCAACTCATTTTGCCCTCTATTCTCTGATTTTGTTTTCTTCTTCTTTTCTTTTTTAAAGAGGAATTGTTTATCTAAATTTGCCAGAGGCTGTCGTGAATAATTCTTTTCAGAAAACGCTATCATTTGTTATTTTTCCACTCGATCGAGGTGCAAATTGAAGCATGGAGTTGGTGGTGGTGCTGGGGGGGGGTTGATGTCAGAAGAACATCAATCACAGCAAATGATCCCCCCGCCTCCTGACATGGAGAAGGTCTCCGCTACGTTTTGAATGACTTGACTGATGTTTTTTTAAAGTGCAGGAGAGACAGGACGTCAGAGATGCTTCCTGTTTCCTTCTCTCTTGATGACACACAGAATACCTCCGTCATAATGTGCCTCCATTACAATATGCCTCCGTTACAATATACCTCCATCACAGGATACCTCCATCACTTGGGCAGGTCCATGATATGCTATATGCTCAAGGAACATGAGCGTATTTGAGGGGTTAATATGCTGCCTTACTATGTGGGTGTCGTAAGGCCCACATGTCATATGCTGACGGGGCGGATCTGGGCATGGGCAGGAGGTGGCAATGCCCATCTAAATGCCAAGACTGCTTCACCAAACATGATGGCATGCAAAACCCAAGATATTTCAAATTAAAGTGCTTATATTTAAAATGATTTGAAACACTACTACTGCTACTAACTAACTACAGCTGTGGCACCACTAAGCATTTCATCATTGAAATGAAAACAGAAAACTCTCTGAGTCAGACCTTTAGCTTTATGCATGCGTGTCGATCTGTTGCAACTTCAACAACAACTGATGGTATTATTGATGCTTACATAACTAATAAAAGTCCTGTAACCTAATATGGTATGGGTGCGATGAAGCTGCCCCCATAGCATTTTCTCTGTTCCCCCGTGGATGTTATTCAATATCTATCTCCCTGCTTTATGTTTAATGATATCTGTTTCATTGTGCTGAGCATGGAGAAAACTGCAGTAGGAGCCAAACGCCAATGTAAAACATTACATGCACCCTTCTATTCTGATTCTATAATAATTATTCTGTGAGGTATCTGACTGAAATATATATTTTAATGTGATTTGTTAACAGGTAATCTGCTAGTCCTAACAATCTACCTGTTCCAGTAAGCCTTTGTTTGTGTTTGTTTTTGTCTGTGTTTGTGTGTGTCCGTCTCTGTGTGTCCATTTCTGTCCGTCTCTGGTGCAAACGGTGGAATCAAGGTGACATCTAAGAAGGTCACATCTCTGTGTGTGTCTCAGTGGCATCCGGCCTGCAGTGTGTTTGACAATCTGTTCTCTTTCTCTGCAGACAGACACCCCTGCTCCCCCTGCACCCTCCACTACACAAATGGTCTACTATTATAACTGACCAAGCACGTGTAGCAGCTACAGTGGCTACAGCCTCTGTTGTGATGGCCTTCAAAGTTTAGTATCTGTCTATCCCCGGACCGGTCCAGTGGTTAAGATGTTGGACTTTCACGTGGGTGACCCGAGTTCGAAGTCCGGGTGTTGTGCCATGGTGCCGTGACCCGGATCGGGTTTCCACGTGGGATGATGTCAAAAGGGAGGTGAGTGTAGCAGTGCCTACAGCCTCTGTCGTGATGGTCTCCAAAGGACCAAAGGGATGTCCCTTTGGTCTAGTGCAGTGGTTTTCAACTTTTTCGATGCCAGGGCCCACTATTTATTCAGCATTTGAGCCATGGACCACCACTTGACGACATTTTCACCCCCACAGACCCAAAGCTAAAGATTTCTTTTGGCTTTTGTCCACAATTCCAGGCTGGATTTTTGCAAACAAAACTGGCAAACATACAGTAAATCAAAATGATCATTCTTGTACCTCTGTAATTGTCTATACTTCTTAATGTAATTGTCTATACTTCTTGCTAATTTACATAATTTTAACTCTTGAGGGTTAAAATATTTTAACTCTTGAGGGTTAAAATAAGAGTTACAACTGGCTAACCAACTTTTCATCTGGTTAACCAACTTAGCTGGGGACCACCTGGAACGCTTTCAAGGACCACTGTAGTTCCCGGACCACTGGTTGGTCTAGTGGTTAAGATGTTGGACTCTCTCTCTCTCTCTCTCTCTCTCTCTCTCTCTCTCTCTCTCTCTCTCTCTCTCTCTCTCTCTCTCTCTCTCTCTCTCTGCACACTGGCACCTGGCACACTTTCTCCTCCCAGCCCACAGAGAATGACAACACATAACCTTGTGAACGTATAGATCTGCTGCTTTTTAAAAAAACTTAAACTATAGTTTACTGTAAGTTGAAAAATAACTGACTAAGTATGGTCCAATTCAGGACGGTTGGAGGATCTCAGTGATGAAGCTGATGAATTTGGATTATTAAATATTCTAAGGCAGGCGTAGACGGCACTCACTTTGAGAAACCCTGGGCTAGAGAGTGACTGCAGTAGCTCAGGGGTAGAGTCTTCAGGTGGTAACCGCAAGGTTACCGGTTCGAATCCGGCTTCCCCGAGAGTTAGTGTCAATGTGTCCCTGAGCAAAACAATTAACCCCCTAATTGCTCGCAATGTGCTGGCCAGTACCTTGCATGGTTTCTTCCACTATTCGTGTGTGAATGGGTGAATGGGATCCACTATCTATATGAAGCGCCTTGGATAAAGGTGCTATATACATGCACTAATTACCATTTACTGCCAGTGACCACCTCAACAAGTGGCTGGCATGCGGCAGGTCCGTTGCTCTGACCCCGAGAGTCCACGTCCGAAAGTCGACAGTAAACATCAACTCCATCACTCCAGAGACAATGTACAGGATGCAACCTCCTCTTCGTCACCTTCTCGCCACCAGGCCGTCTGTCACAGCGCCCGCCGCCCGCCCTGCGGTCTCCCCTGATGATCGATTGGCTGACGGCTGACCCTGAGGTCCCCACCGTCCCTTTTCTTCCTCCTCTCCACGGTCTGTCCCTCCTCGCCGGATCGGTTGGAGGAGAGCGCTAATTTGTATCGCCGCCGCCGCCTGCAAAAAAAGGCAGCTGGTCCATTGTTTATCTCCCCTGCGACGCGTGGAGCTTATTTATTTTTTTACGTGTTCGGCGGAGTTAATTGCTTCGCTCATTAGCTGTGTTTGTGTTCCTTCTCTCTCTCTCTCTGTCTCAGAGCAGTAGGGGAGCAATATCAGATGTTAGCTTATCCCATTAAAACCGAGTGCAAAAACCATGCATTGGGGTTACCGCCGGTGCGATGCAGTGCAGTGCCAGTGCAGCCGGTAGTGTTTTGTCCGACAACCTAAAGCCCTAGGTTGTGTCCGGGTAGCTCAGTCGGTAGAGCTCTCACCTTTGGGCCAAAAAGTCATGGGTTCGATTCTGGGCACCAACTCAGCGTATGAGTAGCACGGTTTGGGTGCAGGAAGTACTGGGAGCTGGTAGGTGTGGCGCTCCACCTAAGCAATTCATCTCCCAGGGGTCTATCGCATTGTAAAGGCGATAGACTCCCGTGTGTTACCGGCTGATACCGACAATAAGCCATTCCCGACCTACTTCTTAAAGGCCTAACCATAACCATAACTAAACATTTACTTTTTGCAAGCATAGCGAAAAGCAGGCGTCCTGCGTGCCACACCCTGACAGTCTCCGTCGGTCCCCACCAGGGGCGGATCTAGGCATGGGCATGGGGGGCAATGACCCCCTAAATTCCCTGACTGCCCCCCCAAGCATGATGTCATACAAACGACCCAAATTTCAAATATATTTCAAATTAAAGTGCTTATAATTGAAATGATTTGAAACACTATGGTACTTACTAACTACAGTTGTGTCACCACTAAACCAACAGAATTTCATAATTGAAAACAGAAAACTCTCACCTTTAGCTTTATGCATGCTGCGTGTCTGTTGTTATTGATGCTTTACTTGCCATAAGTCATGTAACCGAAAATGGTATGGGTGCGGCTTCATCGATGAAGCCCCTGGTCCCCACCACAACACCTGCAAGGCCCCGTCGGCACCTTGCTAGGGGTGCAAGTGGGGGTGCAAGGGGGTGCAAAGGGGCGGCAACGCGACGGCTAAGCCAGCAATGCCATGGTGATTATAGAGAAAACATCAGTTCCGTTCAGTAAATCTAGACCAAAAAAGGTGTAGGCTGAAGCATTAGCTTATAATGCCTGCCCTTCTAGAGTGCAAAGGGCCTACATACTACGTACAATAATACACAGAACATAGAAGCATATAATGTACAACATCCAAATGGTGTATTTATAGCACCTTATCCAAGGCACGTTACCTATTTACCTATTCACACACCAATGACAGTGGAAACCATGCAAGGTACCGCCCATCCATCGGGAGCAATTAGGGGTTAAGTTTCTTGCTCAAGGACACATCAACACTAACTCTGGGGGAGCGCAGAGTTCGAACCGATAACCTTGTGGTTACCACCCAGCCACTCTACTACCCCTGAGCCACTACCGTCTCCATCTAGACAGGCAAAGTGTAACATTAGCAAGCTAGAAACGATTCACATCAGGCTGTTACAACAGTTACAGTTAGACAGTTACAACATGGCCTTGGTTTCTGCTTGACAGCAACAGTCTATAGGCTTTGGTAGACATTTTGTAGAATCGACCTCAGGTCTAAATGGGTTAATACAGAGATATGGCCGTCTGGAGAACTGTGATCTGTACAGTGTATAGTTTTGTTTTGAGCTGACGGATTGTCCTGATCCACCCCTCTGCTGTGGTCCATTTCATGCTGTCTCTGGACATTCAGCAAGTACCAGGGGCAGACGTAACATTTCCCAATTGGGAGGGCAGGAGAAAATGGTATGGGTGCGGCTTCATCACCGGAGGCAACTTATTTTCCCATACCATTTTCAGTTACAGGACTTTTATTAGTCAAGTAAAGCATCAATAATAACATCAGTTGTTGTTGAAGTTGCAACAGACACGCAGCATGCATAAAGTTAAAGGTCTGACTCAGAGAGTTTTCTGTTTTCAATGATGAAATGCCGTTGGTTTAGTGGTGAGACGATTGTAGTTAGGTAGTAGCAGTAGTAGTGTTTCAAATACTTATAAATATAAGCACTGAAATATCTTGGGCTGTTTTGCATGCCATCATGTTTGGTCGGGCAGTCTGGGCATTTAGGGGGGCATTGCCTCTCCCATGCCCATCATGCCTAGATCCGTCCCTGTTCAGCAAGTACATTAGGTTTACGGCATGGCTTGTTGTGCGCCTGCATATGGTGCAAGGCATACAAATCATTTCTGTCAGCTTCTATCTCCATATTTCGTTTTTCTTATGTTAAATTTACTACTATTGGTCAAACTATTGGTAATTGTTTACGCTCTCAAGAGTTAAATTATATATAAACTGAGTGACTTAATTTTCAAGAATCTACACAAGTAAAAGTTTTGTAATTTTTGTGCTCCTAAACTGTGGACACAAACTTGAAAATCCTTGGTTTTGGGTCTGAGGGACTAAACTCAACATCAAATGTACTGTACATAATTAGAGTCACTTTCCTAATAGAGCAACTCCATCACAATAGAGTGATTTGGTCTCATTTAGTCGGGTGAAAACGTCATATGTCCAAAAACGTACAGAGTATTTTTCTGCAGCCTGTGTGCTGCTCCTTCCACCCCTGGCGAACCCGCGCCTCTTAAGTGCTTCGGGACAAGCCCTGTGTGCGATGCGCTCATTCCGCTCATGCATTCTTAATGGACTTTTAAAAGAGAACGATTGTTTTCCCCTGCATCAACCATCCGCCGCCATTTTGGCGGGGCCGAGGCAAACAGATGGATGCTGACAGTGAGCGAGTTTCTCACGCCGGGCGTCTCGTCTCGCCATATTTCCTTCCTGACAGAAGACAGCACGGCTTCGCCTCGCTGATTCTCCTTCTTCTTCCCTCGGCGGACGACGCCAGCAAAGTAAATGCCAGACATTACAAGAATTTATGCTGCAGAGAAAACTGGGAGGAAATATAAATATGAGGCTGCCAGCCTTTTTCTGCCGCAGTCACAAATAATGTCTGTTGTGACTTTGTATATATACAGTATACAGTCAATGTTGGGACATGTGCACTACGTAACTTAATATATTACATAATATATTATAAAATATAATTAGGGGTGGGACTCGATTAAAAATTTTGATCTAATTAATTAGAGGCTCAATAATTAATTAATCTCAATTAATCTCATTTTAATCGCATATTATTATTTACCTGAGAAAAAGTGAGAAAGCACATTTTTGAACTGAATTTATTATTATTATTATTATTATTATTATTTATTATTATTATTATTATTATTATTATATTATTAGTGAAGCAATGAACTGAATGAGTGAAGCAATGAACTGAATACTAGGCCTGTGAATCTGTGGGTGTCCCACGATACAATTCAGTATCAATTTTCTGGGTCACGATTCGATCCAAAAACTAGATTTCTAGATTTTTTTTTTTAAAATTCTCGATTCAAAAGATTCCCCAATTCCAAAGCTTTCCTCTTTTCTTTTTTTCTTCTTCTTATTTACCAAATTCAAGTACAAACGTTAGCATTTCTCAGTCAGTCCAGTACAATAATTGACTCTGGGGCAAAATAAATAAAATACTGGCAGTGCCACACACACAGCGCTGATTGTTTCTGGAGCATACATTTGCGTACATTTAGCAGTCATTATTATCATGCAATTTAGTGTCAGATAAACCAGTGAAGTGAACTACTCTGAACTAGGCTACTATGATCAAACCGTTTGCCCAAAGCCCACGTCAGTTGATCATCTGAGCGCACACACACACACACACACACACACACACACACACACACACACACACACACACACACACACACACACACCACACACACACACACCACACACAACACACACACACACACACACACACACACACACACACACACACACACACGGCTACAGCCAATATGAACTCGACTCCAGCTGCACTGATGAGCGCCGGTCGCCAACTCCAGTTTGTCCCTATTCAAGCCATTGAATGTCGGACACCTCAACGTCGCTCTGGTACTAGCCAGAATGCAGAAAGACTTACCCAAGCTCCCTTCTCTCACGGGGTCAGTCCAATGGCGGCTCTTCTACATAGATTTCTACGAAACGGGGACAGTAACACTAGCTCCAACATGTTGGATGTGATTTGAGGCTCGAACTGCTGCGATGGTATGCACATTCTTGTTGCATAAACTGCCTTTTTGTCCACGCTTCCATCCGTTCTTTTGCTTAAATCTAAATTTGCCATCAACGGGGCCGAGTAATGCTTGCTCATCTGGTTTGTTGTTCATGTTGCGAGTTGTTTTGTTTTTTTTTTGCTGCGGGAAGAGACGACGAGGCGGACGGAGCTTTAGAGTATAGACTGAGTTACGTTTACTCCATAAGCTAGTAGACCAATGGCGATTCTTCTACATTGACTTCAACTGCAGTTTGTCCCTATTCAGGCCATTTGAACAGCGCTCAAGCGCTCAGTTTCTGACTCCTCAATGTCGTGACTCCGGGTGGACTGCCGCTTCCGTGTGCGTTAGCATATTGGGTAGGTGTGAAACGGTGATACAGTGAGAAACGTTCCACTTCAATGGTGTGAGATGGGCCATCAGTGACAAACGTTCCGTTTCCAATGGTGGACAAAGAAAAGGTGCGAATAAATGCGTTATTTTTTATAACGCGCTATATTTTCTGTAATTAATTAGTCTCAATTAACGCGCTAAAGTCCCGGGCCTAAATATAATATATCTTTTTGCATTACTACACTTTCTGCATTACTACACTACTTTCAATATTACTTTCTGTCAATCTGTCTTGATGCAAGTGTTCTTGTGAAATTATCTTGACAACTTTAAATAAATAATTACCGGTACTTATTTTCTGTAATTTGTCATCAAATTATTTACTGGCCTCCATGAATTCAAGGAATACATTTAACTCCTGTGTTAACTGTCCATAGCTGAGTAGGTTGAGGTAGGTCTACGCCAGAACTGTTTTCAGGATTGACGTTTTTTTAAAGTGGATTTCATATGGATTTGGCCAGATAGCCAAGTGCGCTTGCTTTATTGATTAATAGTGATACTATATATTTAATTATATATTTTGTAAAAATAAATAGATAAATAAGTAATATTAATATATTACACTTGCTCAGAAAGTAATATTGTAATATAATAGATTACTTTAAAATGAAGGTAATAATTAATAAGTAATATATTAACAAGGTAAAGTAATATTCCCAATATTGTGTACAGCAGGGGAGCCCAACCAGTAGATCGCGATCTACCGGTAGATCTCGGCCTGATCACGAGTAGATCTCGGGAGATGTGGGTGGGAAAGAAAAAAAATGGGGTGGAAAAGAAAAAAAGAGTGATTTTCGTGTTGTGTGTGTGTGTGTGTGTGTGTGTGGTGTGTGTGTGTGTGTGTGTGTGTGTGTGTGTGTGTGTGTGTGTGTGTGTGTGTGTGGTGTGTGTGTGTGTCTGCGTGTCTGCGTGTCTGTCTGTCTACGAAGCGGCTCATTTGGAGGATTGTTGTCTGCTGTCTTTGAATTATGCCAACAGTATTGTTTCTTCAACGTGTAATGGACTGTTCTACAACTTATAATGGGCTATTCTGGACTGTTCTTATTATGATTGCATTTGCAATGGCAGTGTTTGTCCAAGTCTGTTGTACTTATGTTGTACTGTTGTAGGCCTATTTATGACAAGTCTGTTGTACTTTATGCTTATATGGACATAAAGTGGTAAAACAAAGTAGTGTTGTGTTGTTGTGAAGTTACTGCAGGCTGGCAACGATGCGTGTTTGAAATGTTGATATTGGACTGGTAAATCCTGGAGGGGCTGCTGAAAAGTAGATCTTGGGTCAAAAAAGGTTGAGCACCCTTGGTGTACAGTATACGTGACTGCTTGTGACTGAGGTCGGGCAAGACGAACTGTTCAGGAGAGGAGAAAAGCAGATTTTAATTTTTTATGCAGCAAGTTAATGGCACAGACAGCATTTCTGAAATAAATATCAGAGCTGAATTTTCAAGCCTATTTTCTCAACTCGATTACTCTAGAAGCCATACTGTATCTCCAAAGCTGGTGGGTCAAACGGAGAACGAATATGTCAATTTGACGCTATTCACTTGACATCAAGCTTTCACTTGACATCAAGTGAAAGCTTGATGTTCTGCTTTCACTTGACATCAAAAAATGAAAAGGAAAAATTCCCAAATATTAACTTCCGTCCAAGTCAATAGACATGGATGGATTACAAGTGGGGTCCTTTTATTCTGAAATACAGAAGTCGATTGCGCCTCTGCTGCACTCAGATAGGTGCAGCAGCTTTTCCATTCTCAATGGAAACTGACATATAGATACGAAGATGCATCCGACATTTACGTATACTGCAAACACCTTCAATGCTACACAATGCTTTATTAAATCAAATATTAAATCGACTGTTAAATCAATAACTATAAAGGTAAATGCCTACAAATATCCTTTGTATTTATTTTTTCGTTGTTAATTTGTTCACCAAAATATTCTGTTCTGGGCGGACCAGGGTTGGGGGCTTATAAAACAATCCTAAATAAGCAGTGAGCACACTTTACCCTAAAAGAACGCTGTAACTACACAGGAAAACAAGCCCAAATTCGCTTTTAATAAGTGGACATGGCAACACTGCTCAACAGGCAGAGAGCTCCACACACCGCTGCTAATGTTTTTCAGTGTTTTCCCCCCTTTCTCTTCTGTTGTTGAGACTTTAAATAGACACATAAACATGGAGTCATTAATCACTGCTCCTGCTTGATGTCTTCAGATAAGCACAGTGTTCAAGGACTGGCTGAAGGTCTCTCTAGTCTAGTCGGTGCATACATGGCTCTGATTGCTGTGTGAATCGATTACGGTGAAACCCACCCCCCGAAGGACGCTGTCAGACTGTGCTAGCAGTGTTTCAGAGACACACGTAAGGCTGTGATTCTCACTTTTTTCCCGTGTCAAGGACCCCCAAATTGATATGTTCGGCTGCGGAGCCCTGCAGTTCTTGATTAAAGAACTAGTCTGGTTTTAATCAAGATGGCATCCAGACAGTGTATTACTCCGTTTACACATAACCATCACGCTAAAACATACAGGTATATGTCAAACTCAAGGCCCGGGGGCGCAAATCAGGCCCGCAAATGAATTATCTTCGGCCCACATGATGAAATTTAATTACTATTACAACAACTGGCCCTCTGGTATATTGCACACACCAGGAAGGTAACTAATTGTTTCATTCATAGTGTTTGTGTTTTTTTCTAAACTCAAGTGATTTACTTTGTCGATTTACTACAAAGGATCATACAACAGTTAACTGAGCTTTAATGCATGCATTTATCTTGATATTAAGGGACATTCATGATTTTTGAAGGAAAATTACCCGCGTGTGGAACATAGTCAATTTGGCTGGTTCAAGTATTATTTGGGCAGAGCCTCCATGTATTCTCGTGGAGGTGGCGGTGAATCCTCTGTGAGCGTGAGTGAGTCCCCTGCATGGACTGAATTCATCCACTTCATTTCCCACCCAGGTTTCCCACCTATATATTGGCACCCACCCTGAGGAGTGTGAGGAACAGACAGGAGACCAAATGCGGTCAGACAGGATGGGGCAACACTGATGGATGGGGCGGCCGGCGCCTGGGCGGACCCCGGACCCCTCAGGACCAATTTTGGCCCAGGTGTGATGCTGCCCCACGTGACTGGAGGTCTCTGAGGAGGTGTGTGGTGGAAAGAGGATACTCCATTCTATTGCAATACCGCTATACACAGGTATACCATCCAGGGGTGGATGTAATATTTCCCAATTGGGGGGCAGGAGAAAATGGTATGGGGGCGCCTTCATCGCCCGTGTCGCTTCGCGCCACGGGCGATGAAGTCGCACCCATACCATTTTCGGTTACAGGACTTTTATTAGCCAAGTAAAGCATCAATAATAACATCAGTTGTTGTTGAAGTTGCAACAGACACGCAGCATGCATAAAGCTATAAAGGTCTGACTCAGAGTTTTCTGTTTTCAATGATGAAATGCTGTTTGTTTAGTGGTGAGATGACTGTAGTTAGTTAGTAGCAGTAGTAGTGTTTCAGATCATTTTAAATATAAGCACTGTAATTTATTCATTAATATCTTAGGTTGTTTTGCACGCCATCATGTTTGGTGCCTAGATCCGCCCCTGATACCATCTGTTACAAATAAATGTCTGGAATTTAATTTAATCACATGTGCGGTACTCGAGTAAATGTACTTCAAATGGGTTGAAGTGGACATTTGTACAGGCAGGCAGGCAGGCAGGCAGGCAGGCAGGCAGGCAGGCAGGCAGGCAGGCAGGCAGGCAGACAGACAGACAGGCAGATGACGTGAAAGGGGACAGATAAAGAAGGTAGAGGAGAGGAGACTGCTGAGAGTGATAGGTGGACAAAATGGAGAGAGAGAAAGAAAGGGGGGGGGGTATGAGTAATAGGTGGAGTAAGAGGGTAAGTAGTGTTGAGTCGTTTACGTGTGTGTGTGTGTGTGTGTGTGTGGTGTGTGTGTGTGTGTGTGTGTGTGTGTGTGTGTGTGTGTGTGTGTGTGTGTGTGGTGTACACACAGATAACGCTGTGTCTAGAGGGTTATCTGTCTCCTCCAGCACCCTCTGTCTACTGCCCACGGGCAACCTGTGTGTGTGTGTGTGTGTGTGCGCGCGTGTGTGCGTGAGGGAGAGAGGGAGAGAGAGACGAGTACTTAATTCGTTAGTATTATTTATGCAGATTGTTTCAATGTAAATGAGAAGCGTTTTATTTATGCAGGGTGTGTGTGTGGGTGGGTGTGGGTGTGTGCGCGTGCACCTAACGTCCGGGATTTGAACTTGGGTCCACCACATGAAAGTCCAACATCTTAACCACTAGACCATAGGTCGGCAACCTAAGTTGTTGAAACAGCCATCTTCGACCAAAAAATAACTCTAGCTGGAGCCGCGAAAAAAAGTAAACCTATAGTGCACCATTTGATGTTGAGTTTACTCTCTTGTGCCCAAAAGTAATAAGGATTTTCATGTTTTTGGAAGAGAGGAAAAGAACTGACAAAACGTTGGTCAAAATAACAATTACTTTACATTTTCTAATCGTGGAGACTTGAAAATTACGTAATCCATATGTTTAAATAGAGTTTAAACTCTTGGGATAGTATAACGAAACCATTTGGTTTCATTGTACGCTCTCAAGAGTTAAAGTTCTAAAAAAAAAAAACCTAAAAAAGTCCCCCTGCTAGGATAGCCTAAAGTCGCCTATCTATGCCTCCATTACCCAGAGCCTATCAGTGCAAACAGCCACTTTGCAGCCAACCACCTGTGACTTTTTGACTGTGGGTAGAAAGCTTTGGCTGGGACCAGGGCTGTGTGTGGGGACAGACACCCAGCCAAAGCCAGCTTGGGCTGCATGGCCAGCCAGCCATTGATTAAGGGAATCAGTATTGATTAAGGGAGCAGGGGACATCTGGAACGGACCAATTTGTGTCCCCGCATCAATTATTCAAATGGCTGCGGCTGAATTGGATTAGAGGGTCGTGCCGTACATCGGCGGCCACTCAGTGCTGTGCTTTTCTCTGTACGCTGCATATGGCATGCCCTGCGGCGTAAACCTATAGACCTGCGCAGTGACGTCACCAACCCTGTTCCACTAGTGGATTCCTCATCCATTTTCCTCATAGACTTTTCCGAAAATGGTTGATAAAAACACGAGTGCACCGCGGCCAAAGCCAACTCGAGTCGTGACAAATCATGACAACAAACACAATATCGTCATATAATATCTAATTAGCAAGAAGTAGAAAACGGCATGATACAAGACTTTTTGTTTCGTTTTTCATCTTAGAAAGTATTTGATTGTCGCAAAAGTTTGAGAGTGCCATCATGATTTGTCACGACCCGAGTTGTCTTTATGTAAATTATTTTCGAAAAGTCTATGAGAAAAATGAATGGGGAAACTGTTTCTGGAACAGGGGCGGTGATGTCACTGTGCAGGTCTATAGCACTGACGTTTTCCAAACATATAAGCCAGCCCAGTGGCATGCACAGATACTTAGAGGGGCATGTGCTCAAGTTGAATGAAAAGGGCATCATCTTGTGTGGCACATAAATGACTAAATGGTTTCCAGCTAAATGATGTTGATTTGGTAACCAAATGCACCATTATAGAAGTACACCTTTATACAACGCGAGTATGTATTCATGGGTCTCATTAGTAGTCCTTTAGTGGCCATATTGAGGACCATTATTGGTGATATGCATTTTAATGGATTTTACTAGAAACACAACATAAGACTCACAATGAGTGATACAGACACTACAGCATCCATGAACATAATATCTTTCTCCAGCTGAGTCTCTATCTCTCTCTGGAAGATGTTTCATGTGACTGCTGCAGCCACACTGTGGCACTCCAACACAAACACTCAGATTGTTTCTGAATTCCTCGTCAAAGTAAGAGGCACTTGTAATGATTTGTCAACACAAATTTTATTTCTAAGTCTAATTACAGGACATCTCATTTGAGTGCCTGTCAGCGTTATCTAATTCCTGTTCTCTCAGCTATCCATGCGCAATGGCATGCTTTTGATCTTTGCGTGCAACATTTTGACAATACATGGCATGTGGGCAGTTAGGGCACATTTTTGCCAGAGGGCCACTAGGAGGTGCTAGAGCACCCTTTAGCGTCTACAGTATGTGTGCACGCCCATGAGCCAGCCTGTTTGTCCTTCTGTGCAGATCTAAGGCTGGCGAGGAGCAGCACACAAAGCATTGCGCCACAGACACATCTTTATTTGTGAAGTTGCTGTTAATTAACTCTCATCTCCATGTTGTTGCTTTTGGTGTAATTCGGTCTGGCTTAATCAGCTGTTGGCAAAAAAAGTTGCCTGTGTCATGGTATGTGACTGGCCTGTGTTGTTTTGCATACCCTGTTTTGGCAATTTTGTTATGTTAGTGTTTTACCTACTGTTTTCTTGTGTTTTTGGAGTATTGTTCCTTTTTTCCAGTGAGTGTTAATTGTTCTTGCATTGTGTGTACCTTTATTTTGTAGTATTTGTGCCTTCCTGTCTACCCCTGTAGTTCTGTACCTGCCTTGTCTAACTGGTCCTGTGATCGCCAGTGTTTCCACCTGTGTCCTTCTAGTTCCCCGGCCAATCCCTGTGTTGACTTGTCTTTTGTCCTCCTGGGCCTAGTTAGTCTGTGTCTATTTGTACACCCCTAGTATTTTCAGTTTCCTTGCTAGTTCATCACTGATGTCTACAGTGTTCTGCTCCTCATTTGCACCCTTGCGAGTCCATTTTGTTTCATTTTTACGCTCTCAACAGTTAAAAAACCCAAATATTCAGATATGCTTGTAGATTTGACGATGTTAGTCATCATGTTTGAGTCGTGAATGAGGAGGAGAGAGAGGAGGGAGAGAGGAGAAAGGTTGGGTTGGTTTGCGTTTGTGTATGGATTTGTGTGGGTGAGAGAGAGAGAGAGAGAGGAGGGAGAGAGAGAGAGAATAGAGAAGGGAGATGATGGGCAAGTAGTGTAATTATGCAAATTGTTGTCATCGTTGATGATGGCGTTGTGAATGAGTGTATGCGTGTGTGAATGTGTCTGCAGCCAACAGGAGTACTGGGAGTTTTAATGAATGTGAGTGATGATATGGACGATTACATGTTTATGATTATTATTGTGGCAAAAACCTGTGGTGATTATAGCGATAGTATTATTGCAATAATGAAAATGTGCTTGAAACTTTTGTTGACCAGAGTCATACACTACTAGGGGTTTTGCATAACAAAATAAGGAGGTCCACACGAGAGAAAACAGTTTCAGTTACATTTATTAAAGTGAATTTAGTAAATAATAGCAAAATGGGCAAAATATAAAGCATGAGATTTGAATTTGTCAGTAATCAGTAGTGTTTGAATGTGTGGCATATGCGTTGTATAAAAGTTGTAAAACACAACTTAACCCATTTACTCCCAATGATGTACTTGACGTGTATATGCAACATAAGCATTCCTGGCCTGTGATTGTCATATTTTTATTGATCTAATTATTTCACTAGACTCTCTATGGCCTATATAACTATAACCACTAGGTGTCAGTGAGTGGTGAATTGGCAGAAGTAGCAAAGAAAACATAGAAGAGCTTCTAGGTACTTCCGGTACTTCCGGGTCATATTTTTCCCTGCAACTTTCGGCATTATTGCGTTACCATGGTTGCTCTTGATTGCTGCAATTATGTTTATTATCATGAATAATCATGGATTATGATCAGTGATGGAACATACAAACCGCACACGTGCACATACGAGTGAGCACCCAATGATTCGCGTCATTTCTAGGTGAGTAAGACCTGGCGTTAGCCGATCATGCAAAAAAAGGTAATTGCCTCAAATTAATGTTTTTTATTTTAGACAAAACAACCTTACACATCATGCACGTCGCTGGCCTACACGCCAAAAGATTAATTAATCAATTAGTTTGCTTAGGATGGGGCCTGTGGGCCAGGTGGCAACCCAAGAGAATAAGAGATGTTGCTCAAAGGAGGACAAGGAGAGAGTTAAGGCCCTGGTACACTAGCAATATTTTGCTCAATATCAACTAGTTCCTCCACAGGCTACACCAAACAATCAGCTGTGGACTGTACCATTAGGCTGGCAGGGATGTCACAACCAGTTGAACCCCCAGCATCGGTACTTTTGGGGAAAACATTAGCGAAGGTTGAAGCTTGTGGATCTGCATTTTTTTTTTTACTGGTGCCAACCACTTACAATGAGTGACTTGCAAAATGTGTAACTGCATACCTGTGTCTGTCCCCAACACGTTCCATGGCAACATGCCAACCACATGTTTTAAATGTACTGTAATTTTCTTTATCGTGTAACAGATTGAGGGAATGAAACCTCCGTTTTATAAGACTGCAATATTATTATGATTGCCAACAACATAGCTTAATTTTTATGAAGTGTACAGTATTAATATCAGCATCATCACCATCACTAGAGTTACCTCTGTCTTATTTAGACTGTATTGTTTTCATCATAGGCCTGTTCAAGATGAAGGAGTGCTGAATATAGCCGATCTGCAAGCTTGGTTATTTCTGACTATATGATGAAGGGTTGAATGGTATGCTGTGTACATTCTTATGTACCGTCTCTGGTACATTTCCCATAAGACCTGGTCTGCAAGCTGCACTGTATGACAATCCATATAATTTCCCCATAGCCCCCACCCTCCAAGACTCAATATGTATGTAATATATTTGGATGATCATGTAGGACATAATGTGAATATGCACAACACACCGGTAGTCAGTACTCCTGCGAACCTCTGGTCCAGGCACAGGGTTCGATTCCCTGCGGTGTGAGCTTAATGTTTCACATTTGTCCTATATTGTTCACATATAATTTCAGTTAGCAATCAATATATTTATTTGTAATTCCTGAATACACTTTTAATTACACTTCATTTATGCAGTTTGAATAGTTAGTTAGAAAACATTTGCTGCATATTTAAAGAAAAGACAAACCCCTGGTCAAAATGATACATCAGCTAGATAAACAGCCTTAAACAGCATTCACTTAAGTGACAATATACACTACAGTGCAGATTGTATTTGAGGTATTTTTGGAGAATTCTATTGTTTTTTTTTACTTGAAAACGACAAGCAACTAATGGACCTTTAGCTAAGCCCCACCCTCTTGTCCATGCTAGGACACTTTCCAGCCGGGCTCATTCATTCCAATGTAAATATCATGGACTTTACACAATAAATACTGGTTCATTTTTGGAACCAGACATTCAAAATCTCTTCCAAATCCATCAACAAGGCATTCCCTATGCAGTCGAAAAATGTGTGTGTGGCATTTTTTTTTTTTTTAAACAATGTTTTATCACACAGGAAAGCTATTGGTGGAGACGTTTATCTATCACATGTTATGCTTAGCTGTGATTGAACTATAGTAGCTGGGGAGGGGGTTATCTAAAGGTCTATTGGACAATAGCAGTTTGGGAGGGGCTTAGCTAAAGGTCCATTAGTGTTATTCTTTACAGTACTTCATTTCAAAAGGGTTTTGCATTACTTTAAGTTACTTACCAAAAAAGTATTGCTATACTGTGAAAAGTAACTTTTTTGTTACTATGTGCATATTTTCTTTCTTCTTTTTTCCCTACGCCGAGGTGTCATTATTATTATTAGTCTAGATTGCATTTGCATTGCGTTTATGCTGTATAGTTTCAGTTAATTCAATGAATAAGTATAATAAGCTACTGTATAATGTGTTCTAGGCAGACAAAAGTAGGCTACAGTTCATAATCAGACAAGACAACTTCAGAATAACCACTTATCACATATCACGTTTTTGAGTCCTCAAAAATCCTCAAAACGTTGAAAAATGGCATGCTGTGCAAGACCGTAAGGCTCTAGCCTTCCGTTTTTGACAGTTTTTGTCATTTTTTGAAAATCCTCAAAAATCCCTAAAACAATGAAAAACCGTAAGGCTATAGCCTTGCGGTTTTTCGAAATTTCGACATTTTTAGAAAATCCTCAAAAATCCTCAAAACGATGACAAACGGCATGCTGTGCAAGAACGTAAGGCTACAGCCTTGCGATTTTGCCAGTTTTTGTCATTTTTTGAAAATTCTCAAAACGATGAAAAACCGTCAGGCTATAGCCTTTGTTTTGTTTTTTGTTTTGTTTTGTTTTTTCCGAGATTTTGACATTTTTGGAAAATCCTCAAAAATCCTCAAAACTATGAAAAACGGCATGCTGTGCAAGACCGAGATTTTAAAAGGGGTTTAAATGGGGTTTCTATGTGTACAGTAAGTATGTAGGACTAATAACATAATACATTTTCCCATTAAGAATGCATTGGGCGTTTAAGTTTAAAAACTCCGAAACTACAAAACATTTCAAAGTAAAAAGGTTCATACATGTATCTCCACACTAAGCCAAAAATCCTCAAAACAATGAAAAACAACACGCTGTGCAAGACTGTAAGGCTATAGCCTTGCGTTTTTATCAGTTTTCGTCATTTTTTCAAAATCTTCAAAAATCATCAAAACAATGAAAAGACGTAAGGCTATAGCCTTTGGGTTTTTTGAGATTTTGACATTTTTTGAAAATCCTCAAAACTATGAAAAACGGCATGCTGTGCAAGACCGTAAGACTATAGCCTTAGGGGTTTAGGGGTTTAAATGGGGTTTCTATGTGTATGTATGTAGGACTAATAACATAATACATTTTCCCATTAAGAATGCATTGGGTGTTAAATAACTCCGAAACTACAAAACATTTCAAAGTAAAAAAAAAAGGTCCTGCATGTATCTCCACACTAAGCTGGATCTAAAAAAAAGTGTGAATGGAGTTTCTACGTGAACGTGATTTTTTGACCCCTTTGAAGCTGCCATTGACCCCATTCATAAAATTCTCAAATTTGGGAGCACTACAGTATATTTCTAAAATGATGAAACGTTTCAAAGATTCTTCTGCAGGCAAACATGTCCATAAGATGAACGTTAATAATCATGAATGGGGTTTTTAAGTATAAGTATGTAGGATTAATAGCATAATGAAGTTTATGTTATTGCCATTGAGATTGCATTGGGCGTTTAAGTTAAATGACTCAAACTACAAAACATTTCAAAGTAAAAAGTGAGTGACATGAATGAAAGACATACGATTGTTTATGCTTTTGCATGACATAGTACAGTACTAGAGCAAGTCGTTTCGATTCTTTAATGAAAATCCGAAATAAAAAAGAAAGACAAATGAACTACTAGAATTCCTGGTTTTAATTCTCTGTTGAAGCCATTAGATCACAAAGAGCACAGGCTATAATACATGGTCTCGGATGACATAATCTAGTATGGCGTTTTTCATCGTTTTGGATTTCGAAAAAAAAAAAATGTCGAAATCGGCGAAAAACCAAAGGCTATAGTACATGGTCTCGGACCACATGCTATAGTATGGAGTTTTTGATCGTTTTTGAGGATTCGAATAAATGTCGAAATCGGCGAAAAACCAAAGGCTATAGTACATGGTCTCGGACGGCATGCTATAGACCTGAGGAGTGACGTCACCGGCCCTGTTCCACTAGTGGATTCCTCATTCATTTTCCTCATAGACCTTTCGAAAATGGTTAATAAAAACACGATTGCGCCGCGGCCAAAGCCAACTCGGGTCGTGACAAATCATGACAACAAACACAATATCGTCATATAATATATAATTAGGAAGAAGCAGAAAACGGCATGATACAAGACTTTTTGTTTCGTTTTTCATCTTAGAAATGATTTGATTGTCCCAATAGTTTGTGTGTGTCATCATGATTCGTCACGACTCGAGTTGGCTTTGTCCGCGGCGTAATCGTCTTTATATAAATTATTTTCGAAAAGTCTATGAGAAAAATGAATGGGGAATCCATTTCTGGAACAGGGGCGGTCACGTCACTGCGCAGGTCTATAGTATGGCATTTTTCATCGTTTTTGAGGATTTCGAAAAAAATGTCGAAATCGGCGAAAAACCAAAGGCTATGGTACATGGTCTCGGACGGCATGCGGCATTTTTCATCGTTTTTGAGGATTTCGGAAGAATGTCGAAATCGGCGAAAAACCAAAGGCTATAGTACATGGTCTTGGCTGGCATGCTATAGTATGGCGTTTTTCATCGTTTTTGAGGATTTTGAAAAATTGTCGAAATCGGCGAAAAACCAAAGGTTTTGTATTTTTTTGAAAATCCTAAAAAATGCTCAAAACGATGAAATACGGCATGCTGAGCAAGACCGTAAGGCTATAGCCTTGCGTTTTTATCAGTTTTCGTCATTTTTTCAATATCTTCAAAAATCATCAAAACGATGAAAAGACGTAAGGCTATAGCCTTTCGTTTTTTTTTTTTTTAATTTCGACATTTTTCGAAAATCCTCAGAAATGCTCAAAACAATGAAATACGGCATGCTGAGCAAGACCGTAAGGCTATAGCCTTGCGTTTTTGCCAGGTTTCGTCATTTTTACAAAATCTTCAAAAATCATCAAAACGATGAAAAAATGTAAGGCTATAGCCTTGCGTCTTTTTTTTTTTTTTTTTTTTTTTTTTTAAATTTCGACATTTTTCGAAAATCCTCAAAAATGCTCAAAACGATGAAATACGGCATGCTGAGCAAGACCGTAAGGCTATAGCCTTGTGTTTTTATCAGTTTTCGTCATTTTTTCAAAATCTTCAAAAATCATCAAAACGATGAAAAGACGTAAGGCTATAGCTTTGCGTTTTTTTTTTTTTCAAAATATCGACATTTTTCAAAAAATCCTCAAAAATGCTCAAAACGATGAAATACGGCATGCTGAGCAAGACCGTAAGGCTATAGCCTTGCGTCCGAGACCGTGTACTATAGCCCATGGTTTTTCTTCAATTTCGACATTTTTTCAAAACGCTCAAAAACGCTCCGAGACCGTGTACTATAGCCCATGGTTTTTCTTCGATTTCGACATTTTTTCAAAAACGCTCAAAAACGACAAGAAACGCCATACTATAGCATGGCGTCCGAGACCGTGTACTATAGCCCATGGTTTTTCTTCAATTTCGCCATTTTTTCAAAACGCTCAAAAACGCTCCGAGACCGTGTACTATAGCCCATGGTTTTTCTTCGATTTCGACATTTTTTCAAAAACGCTCAAAAACGACAAAAAACACCATACTATAGCATGGCGTCCGAGACCGTGTACTATAGCCCATGTTTTTTCTTCAATTTCGACATTTTTTCAAAACGCTCAAAAACGCTCCGAGACCGTGTACTATAGCCCATGGTTTTTCTTCGATTTCGACATTTTTTCAAAGACGCTCAAAAACGACAAAAAACGCCATACTATAGCATGGCGTCCGAGACCGTGTACTATAGCCCATGGTTTTTCTTCGATTTCGACATTTTTTCAAAAACGCTCAAAAACGAAAAAAAAAAAACGCCATACTATAGCATGGCGTCCGAGACCGTGTACTATAGCCCATGGTTTTTCTTCGATTTCGACATTTTTTCAAAAACGCTCAAAAACGTCAAAAAACGCCATACTATAGCATGGCGTCCGAGACCGTGTACTATAGCCCATGGTTTTTCTTCGATTTCGACATTTTTTCAAAAACGCTCAAAAACGACAAAAAACGCCATACTATAGCATGGCGGCCGAGACCGTGTACTATAGCCCATGGTTTTTCTTCAATTTCGACATTTTTTCAAAACGCTCAAAAACGCTCCGAGACCGTGTACTATAGCCCATGGTTTTTCTTCGATTTCGACATTTTTTCAAAAACGCTCAAAACGACAAAAAACGCCATACTATAGCATGGCGTCCGAGACCGTGTACTATAGCCCATGGTTTTTCTTCGATTTCGACATTTTTTCAAAAACGCTCAAAAACGACAAAAAACGCCATACTATAGCATGGCGTCCGACACCGTGTACTATAGCCCATGGTTTTTCTTCAATTTCGACATTTTTTCAAAACGCTCAAAAACGCTCCGAGACCGTGTACTATAGCCCATGGTTTTTCTTCGATTTCGACATTTTTCAAAAACGCTAAAAAAGACAAAAAACGCCATACTATAGCATGGCGTCCGAGACCGTGTACTATAGCCCATGGTTTTTCTTCGATTTCGACATTTTTTCAAAAACGCTCAAAAACGACAAAAAACGCCATACTATAGCATGGCGTCCGAGACCGTGTACTATAGCCCATGGTTTTTCTTCAATTTCGACATTTTTTCAAAACGCTCAAAAACGCTCCTAGACCGTGTACTATAGCCCATGGTTTTTCTTCGATTTCGACATTTTTTCAAAAACGCTCAAAAACGACAAAAAACGCCATACTATAGCATGGCGTCCGAGACCGTGTACTATAGCCCATGGTTTTTCTTCGATTTCGACATTTTTTCAAAAACGCTCAAAAACGACAAAAACGCCATACTATAGCATGGCGTCCGAGACCGTGTACTATAGCCCATGGTTTTTCTTCGATTTCGACATTTTTTCAAAAACGCTAAAAAACGACAAAAAACGCCATACTATAGCATGGCGTCCGAGACCGTGTACTATAGCCCATGGTTTTTCTTCGATTTCGACATTTTTTCAAAAACGACAAAAAACGCCATACTATAGCATGGCGTCCGAGACCGTGTACTATAGCCCATGGTTTTTCTTCAATTTCGACATCTTTTCAAAACGCTCAAAAACGCTCCGAGACCGTGTACTATAGCCCATGGTTTTTCTTCGATTTCGACATTTTTTCAAAAACGCTCAAAAACGACAAAAAACGCCATACTATAGCATGGCGTCCGAGACCGTGTACTATAGCCCATGGTTTTTCTTCGATTTCGACATTTTTTCAAAAACGCTCAAAAACGACAAAAAACGCCATACTATAGCATGGCGTCCGAGACCGTGTACTATAGCCCATGGTTTTTCTTCGATTTCGACATTTTTTCAAAACGCTCAAAAACGACAAAAACGCCATACTATAGCATGGCGTCCGAGACCGTGTACTATAGCCCATGGTTTTTCTTCGATTTCGACATTTTTTCAAAAACGCTCAAAAACGACAAAAAACGCCATACTATAGCATGGCGTCCGAGACCGTGTACTATAGCCCATGGTTTTTCTTCAATTTCGACATCTTTTCAAAACGCTCAAAAACGCTCCGAGACCGTGTACTATAGCCCATGGTTTTTCTTCGATTTCGACATTTTTTCAAAAACGCTCAAAAACGACAAAAAACGCCATACTATAGCATGGCGTCCGAGACCG
>CM076987.1:22791839-22851839 GCA_039105355.1 Benthosema pterotum
CCTTGATTTTTTTTTTTTTTTTTTTTTTTTTTTTCAAAATTTTGACATTTTTCGAAAATCCTCAAAAATGCTCACAAAGGCTATAGTACATCGTCTCCGACGGCATGCGGGCCGTATGGAGTTTTTCATCGTTTTTGAGGATTGCGAAAAAATGTCGAAATCGACGAAAAAACAAAGGCTATAGTACATGGTCTCGGACGGCATGCTATAGTTTGGCTTTTTTATTGTTTGAGGATTTTCGAAAAAATGTCGAAATCGAAGAAAAACCAAAGGCTATAGTACATGGTCTCGAACAACATACTTTAGTATGGCGTTTTGCATCGTTTTTGAGGATTTTCAAAAAAATGTTTTGAGGAATGTTTTTGAGGAAGGATGTGCGCTTTTTGGTGATTTTGTCATTTTTCAAAAAAAAAAAACAAAAAAAACTAAATATCATCTTATGCTGTCCAAGACATGGTCATAGTGAGCATGCTATGAATAAATAAACCATGTAAATACAACACATTGAGCAGGGCACCGCAGGGAGTTGAACCCTGTTCCGGTAGACCAGAAGTACCACAACCAGTGCCTTAGTTTTGGTTTTGTTGTCATTTACAGATTCAACAGCAATCGCATTCACTTACATCATTTTGAAAAATGACAGGCCATGATCCTCCTCGAAAACGACTGAAAAACATGGACTATAGCAGTGGTTTTCAACCTTTTTGACACCAGGGACCACCATTTATTCAGCATTTGAGCCACGGATCACCATTTGATGACAATGTCACCCCAAAGACCTAAAACTAAAGAATTCTTTTTGTTTTGTCCACAATTCCTGGCTTGATTTTGTTTCTTAAGTTGGTGCCAATTCAGATGATGAATATTTTAACTCTCGAGAGTGTGAAAATGAAACCAAATGGACCCGCAAGGGTCCATTTGGTTTCATTTTTACATTCTCAGGAGTTACATCTGGTTAACCAACTTTCCATCATTTACCCTGGGGACCACCTGGAACCCTTTCAAGGATCACTAGTGGTCCCCGGACCACCTGTTGAAAACCCCTTGACTATAGTATGTCCTCCAAGACCATGGGCCCGCTTTCACCATTTTTCAAAAATCCTCAAAAAAACAACCCAGTAAAAATGGTGCATGAGGACCGTGACGAATTAGTGACGTCTTGATCTTGAGATCTGATTTCAACCATCACAAACTGACCACTAAAGATGGACTTCCCTGGTTGAATCAGAAGAGTCAAAGTGAAGTCAGACCAGCTTAAATCAATCACAACCAGTCAGATCTGGCCCAGAATAAGCGTTATCATTAAAATTGTTGAAGATGTCCTGGGAATGATGTAAATTTCATCCCTGTATGGGCTGTGATCTGTTCTAGTCTTGAACGTGCACACTTGCTTGAAGAGTAGAAAAACAAGGACCATTCTAAAGTGATATTTGTGGAAGTCCAATTTTAAATACTGTTCACACTAGCCTGCACAATTATCTCCAAGTATTTTGCTAATACCTTCAAACAACTAAGAATGACTATGGTTTCACACTAGGGACTCCATTTTCGTTACATGGTAAACCCCTTATCCCAAATCCCTTATTTCTTTTTTTTTACTATTTTGATAAACCTTTTGGAATATTTCAACATATCAGTCGGTTAACACGTTGTGAGCTTGTAGACTGGCCATTTGAACTACTGAAAAATGTTGTTTTAAAGGTAGGGGAAGTGATTTCACTTTTGTCAGATATCACCCAAAAAAAAAAAAAACTGTTAAAATGCTCTATTATAAGGTGTGCAGACCATATATGGAGTTTCCCCCTCCCCCACGTTAGCAGAGGAGCTAATTAAAGTTCCCCAGGTGGTGGCGAAGTCTCCTCCAATCAGGATCGAGCAGCAGGTTCACATAGTGTAGCTACTCTTGGGCGCCCCTAGTGCACCAGGCTGGTACTACACCATGAATTTCAAATCACTTACCCTACCTTTAATGGTTTAAAAAGGCAAAGAAGTTAAGGGATAAGGGGTTTAGCGGTAACGAAAATGGAGCCCTAGATGTCTATCAACAATTTCACAAGGCAGAGTGCTCTGGCGTTGTGTTCACAGATGGTTGTCAAAAGGCAGTCGCACCACATCACTTCACACAGGTGTGATCTTTGTAGCAAATGTGCTCTTTACAAGCTCTTTATCAAGCATAGATAGGTTCAATTAAGGGGTATTGGATTTGTAGCTCAACAAGGGTGTGGGTGTGTGTGTGTGTGTGTGTGTGTGTGTGTGTGTGTGTGTGTGTGTGTGTGTGTGTGTGTGTGTGTGTGTGTGTTGTGTGTGTGTGTGGGTGTGTGTGTGTGTGTGTGTGCTTTGTCTCCAGCTTGTCCTGTCCACTGTTGACAGTCTGTAACAGGGGCGGATGTAACATTTCCCAATTGGGAGGGCAGGAGGGCAATGGTCTGGGGGCGGCTTCATCCACGCCCATACCATTTTCGGTTAAAGGACTTATATTAGGCAAGTAAAGCATCAATGATAACATCAGTTGAACATCAGTGTTGAAGTTGCAACAGACACGCAGCATGGATAAAGCTAAAGGTCTGACTCAGAGAGTTTTCTGTTTGCAATGATGAAATGCTGTTGGTTGAGTGGTGACACAAGTGGTGACACAATTCTACAGGTTGTAATGATCGTCCTGACAAAGCCCAGGGACAGCGGACAGAGCAAAGCCGGATCTAGAGGGGGGCAGGGATGGGCAGTGCCCACCCAAACATGCATCCTGCCCACCCAAAGAAAGGTAATATCAGTGGTTTTCAACCAGTGGTCCTTGAGAGAGTTCCAGGTGGTCCCCAGCTAAATGGTGAAAAGTTGGTTAACCAGAGAAGTTGGTTAACTCTTTCAGAGCGTAAACATGAAACCAAATGGACCCTTGCGGGTCCATTTGGTTTCATATTCATCATGTGAATTATCCCAAGTCTACACAACTAGAGAATGTAGAATATTAATGGTCATTTTGATCTGTATGTTTGTGTTGTGTTTTGTTTCCCAAATCCAGCCTGGAATTGTGGACAAAAGCAAAATAAAATCTTTAGTTTTGGGCGTCTGTGGTGCTGAAATGTCCTCAAATTGTGGATTGTGAATTGTGGACTATATTGCGGATAAACAATGGGCCCTGGTGTCAAAAAGGTGGGAAATCGCTGCTTCGTATGAAAAACTTTGGAGGTGCCCACCAGCCCACCCTAGTAGGGCTGGCTAAATCCGGACCTGGGACAGAGACAGGTGTCTTGCTATGATAAGGGCTGTCCTTTGTCTTGATCTTCATCCACAGGGTCAACTCCTCACAGGGCTCCTCTGGCTGCTAAACAAACAGTACTTGATTCTCTTGAAAACGGTACAAACCATGATTCTTTTGAAAATGATCAAGTGTATGCTTATTCCCACAGGATCACATTGCTTTGCTTGTTGTTGGCCGAACTTCAAGCCCAAAAACGCGTCACAAAACGGCTGCATTTTGGGCATGCAGATCTGCTGTATCTTTGATGCTATTTTTGTGACGTTGTCGGGCCAGCTAGGCGGTTACTGATCATGACACTATCACTGGTAAGGTACATTTGTAAAGAATATGTCAATAAAGGTAAGACTTTTCTCAACAAAACAGGTCATTATTACATCATGAATATGTATTACATTGTGAGCTGCTTTGAGTTTGTCAGTAACATAACACATTACTAAATTATTACAGTATGAGCTGATTATTAAATTATGAGTTTTATTAAATTTAAATTACATTATGAGCCATTTTAAGCAGTTATTACATTGTTTGTTTGTTTTTTTAACAAATGGTGGGCAGTGGCCCACCCGCAGCTACGCCCCTGAATTGGGCATTTCATACTTTTAGACCATTTATACGACCAAAATCAAATCAACGCCAACACTGACCTAACCTCACACTATAAAACTAGCATTTGTCTAGACTGTTATAATACAAAAAAAAACACTCTTTTTATTTGAAAGGTTTATCAAGATTGTGAAATCGCACCGTAGGTCCTATTTGGCAACTGGAGAGATAGCGAGGTAAACGTTTTTAGACCAGGATGTCCTCAACAGCAGTCACAGCGTTCGTGTTATAGAGTGCATGAAACCATCTCCAGGGTGAAAAACACATTATTTCGCGTCCAATCGCCCGTGGAAAGAGAAGGGTTTACAAATCCTACCTGCATTCACTCCCACATTCATAATAATCCATGACCGGCCCGGAAAGGCTAAAGTGTTTGGGATGTAGAGAGCACAATAAGGCAATAATAAATTCAGGGCCGTTCTCAAGCACATAATCAATTTTCTGTGATGTGGAGGCGCGCGCCTCTCTGGGTAATTCGTGTGTCGGTGGGAGACCATATGGTGCCAGGGCCCAGGGAGAAAAACATGCGCTTTAGAATGAATTGCACGGCCATTATTGATTAGGAGCCGAAACGCTGGGCCAAGATTTGTGGAGGCCCCATAAAAGAGAGCGATGTTCTTTAACTGTACCTGGCGGAGTATAGCTGATACAGAGTGTGTGTGTGTGTGTGTGTGTGTGTGTGTGTGTGTGTGTGTGTGTGTGTGTGTGTGTGTGTTGTGTGTGTGTGTGTGTGTGTGTGTGTGTACACGTGCATGTGCACAATCTGTGTTGACACAGTGCCATTTGTGTGTGTGTGTGTGTGTGTGTGTGTGTGTGTGTGTGTGTGCGTCTGTGCGTGCAAAATCTGTGTTTGGAGCAAGATCAATGACGACATACATTCATACCAGGGCCCAATATTTATTCAGAATTTGAGCTACGGACCACCATTTGATGACATTTTATCCCCACAGACCCTAAGACTAAAGATTTCTTTTGCTTTTGTCCACAATTCCAGGCTGGATTTGGGAAACAAATCAGTCAAACATACAGATCAAAATGACCATTAATCTTTTACATTCTCTAGTTGTGTAGACTTGGACTAATTCACATGATGAATATTTTAACTCTTCAGAGCATAAACATGAAACCAAATGGACCCGTTAAGGGTCCATTTGGTTTCATGTTTACGCTCTCAAAGAGTTACATCTGATTAAACGACTTTCCATCATTTCGACTGGGGACCACCTGGAATCCTCTCAGGGACCACTGGTGGTCCTGGACCACAGGTTGAAAACCCCGCCATGGTTTAGTGTGAGCTGCAGTCAGGGTGAGAGGCTGCTTTAGACCCCACCATTAGGAAGTGCATTAATTGTCGGCGGCGCAATGCATTATTGTGTTGTGCAGGAAAATAACCCATGAAAACTCTCACACAAATTCAAACCGTTTGACAACTAAGAGTTCAGCAACACAGTGTACTACGGCATATCCAATTCAACTAACAAATGAAAGTGTTTATAAGAATTTGCATGGCAGCCAAATGACCTGCACTTGCACTATTATTTAAAGTTCACAATACAAGCAGGCTAACAAGTGAACTTCTATAACATCTAATCACGATGTTTGCTGTCGATAACGGTAGTGTACTGGAGAAGACTGATCTGGAATCAATGCTTTTTGGGCAGCTGTTGTTGTTGATGATTGTACCACCAGGAGCGAGGATGAGATTTTATACAATGAACTACTCACCTCCTCACCTAATGCCCCAGAGGTTCTATGTGTACATTGTTTACGCTGGCAGCAAAATCTATACCGAATCAGACTCATTGTAACATATGAACTTTATGAACTTTGGCGAGAGTTTAATCTACATGCTACTAATTGTTTACTACTTTGTTAGACAATATAACATTTGCTAACCGAAGAAGCACTTGTCAACACCAGTTTTATTTCTTAGTTTATACTATTGCAGGCACAAATGAACAAATGAACCCTGTTCTATCTTGGATCCTTTTGTCACAATCCTTCTTGTGAGAGCAGTAAAAGGCCTGTGTAGGTCTGTTAGTTTGTACCATTATTTTGATTATTTTGTTTAGGGCCGTTCAGGGCTGAAATCGCGCAAAAATTGGCCAGTCTGGGCCAAATTCACGCTAGTGTTGCCACACGTCCCGGATTTTCCTGATTGTCCCGGATTTTCATGGTCTGTCCAGGAAAAAATGAAATAAATCCTGGACACTTGAATGTCCCGGATTTTTATACATGGTCAAAAGTATTTTATTTTATTATTATTTTTTTTACATGGCCAAAACTAGAGACCGCAGCTAACCTGACTTCCTATTAAATTGTAGCATGCCTGTACCCCCCTACTGCCAAAATTAGTGGAAAAACTCCTGAATCTAAATTTGTTTATCTAAAGATAACTGAGATGAGAAAAATGAAAACTGGACTGCTCCAGAAAGAGTTGGAAATGAATGGTTAAGTAGCCTAATTATTAATCTGATATGTAGAAGAGTAATAAAATAATGAGAGCAGTAACATTTCAGTGTAAAAGTGTGATATACTGTATTTCTGGGTTAGATGTTTAAAGAGGTGCGTTGCTTCAGACCAAAAGGCAGATAATCGCCACCGATAATCGGCCGCAGATTGGATGGTCAAAATGTCCAGAATATTTGTCAGACATATGTGGCAACCCTAATTCACGCATAAAATGACCGGGCCGAATTTTTGTCCTAGTCCAGCACTGGGGCTAATGCATATTCATTTACATAGAAAGCAGTCAATTGAGCTTAGGGGGGCTACGCCTCCTCCAGAGGGGGTTAAAGCCCCCCTTTGTCCCTCCCCGGAGCCGGATATAGACAGACATGTCTATATGTAACGCCCAGGATTCGAACCCGGGTCTCCCACGTGAAAGTCCAACATCTTAACCACTAGACCAAGAGGAAATCCCCTTGGTCCGGGGGCAGATATTGGTTTTTCGAGGCCATCACGGCAGAGGCTGTAGCCACCTGCTACATATATAGCACCCTGAGACCCTGCACTGTCAAGCGTTTCTTATTTGTCTATTATGTCATAATATCACTCAGAAAGGTAACTGCGGTCAATTACTTTTCCCCTTCAATAATACCAATTGGTATTGCAGGCCTATTATGTTTTTTTGGAGGGGGTTTAATGACCAAAATTGGTTATTTTGGGGGGGAGGTCACAGCGTGAAAGCACTGAGAACCAGTAAGTGCTTTAGAGAGTGATTCAGCCCCAGTTTGAAGGTTATCTGGCTGCCTTTGTTGTGATGCCTCTTCATACAGCACATGGCTGGTGCTGTGTGTATCTCTGGCAGGGCTCTGCACTGCACTGTGAGTATATTAGATTCTGTCTTTTCTTTTTTTATTCCCCGACTGTCCTGGCTGTAATGTTGTCGGCTTGTCTGCTTGTCTCTCTCTCTCATGCAGCCTCTCTCTTTCTTCTTCTCCTACTGCCTCCAGCTCTGTTGTCTCGCCACAGATGTTAAAGCAAGACGGATCGGACAGAGGAGTGTGGTCTAATAACGCTAATTGCCCCCATCTGCTGCGTGCACAGCTGTCAATATCTCTTCCTGTCCGCCGTTAGACATTAGACCCGTCAACGCGCATCCGAGAGGCATCCTCATCATCCTCATCATCCACCAGTCAGGCAACTGCAGAGACAGCCCACTCCTCCAAAACTTTCAAATACAGTATTAGTCCAGGGGCCACAAGGTTTAAAAGATCCATGCTGTCTTCAGGGCCTTTTGATTTGGGGTCTTAAATAATAAACGCTTGGATATATGCATGGGGTTTCGCACCCAATGAAGACAGCATAGCTTTTTGGTTCCTCCTCTTGATCTATAGTTGAAAATATACAGTATACACCTAACAGCTCCCAAGATAGTTCAGGGCCAAAGAGTTGATGTAATCCCCCCATCTGAGCCATGGTCTGAAACCAGGGTTAAAGGACCACTTCATCACTTTTCAACGCATGTTCATATGCGTTGTAATAGGACCTCAACATGCATAATAAAATACCACTCTTTTTTCCTACTGTCTGTGTCTCGTAGGAGGGCTGTGGGCAGTTCAGAAACCTGTCTTCCAGTGACATCATCGATGGGGAATTCAAGCTAATAGAAACTGCAGGATTTCTATTTCTGAAAAGTTACAATGAAAACAATAAAGTGTAATAAAAATCTGCTGAACGATACGATGCACATGGAAGACAGGTTCCTGAACTGCCCTCCTGCGAGATACAGAGACACAGAGTAGAAGAAAATAGAGGGCTTTTTTTATCACATACATTAATGAAGACAATGAAGATACGCTGAAAAATGGTGAAGTGGTCCTTCTGTAGAATCACTGGTGAGACATTTATTCAGACTTTAGACGACATAGCATGGCATGGTGTTTAAATTATTTAGCTTTGCCACTGAACCATACACAGTATAGGCGACCTGTAGAAGTGGAGGAACTAAAAAAGCCATACATTTTTCCCTCTCTCACTCACACACACACACACACACACACACACACACACACACACACACACACACACACACACACACACACACACACACACACACACACACACACACACACACAGTCACAGGAGTGTGAAATACCACCCCCCTGTGTGTGAAGCAATCATAACGGAGTCTCCATCATCCTCCTGAGCTCTCAACCCCTCACCCAATCTCCAGCCATTCCCTCGCCTCCTCGCCCATTATCCCCAGCTCACTAGTCAGAATATTAGGGTGAACCCCCACCCGACCACCCACCCACCCCCATCTTTCGATTACTGCCAGTTCGCTGGGAGTAATGGTATTTTTTTGTAACTTACTTTTATTTTTTAAAGTCATTGGCACCAGCATGTCAGCATGGCTATCGGGCAGAAAGCTCTTATCTTGCTCTCGTAAATTCCTATTTTATAGGGGTATAGCGGCTTGAGCTGCAGCAATCTCATTTTTCGAGGGGGTCCCCGTCAAAACATGAACAAGATACAACACACAGTGCATGTGTATACATACTGTACATTCATGCACAGATAGCTTGCGTATGTATGAAATGTATCTAGGCTACTAGTACTATAGTCACACTGGTTTTCAACCAGTGGTCTTTTGAGAGGGTTCCAGGTGGTCCCCAGCGAAGTTGGTTAACCAGATGAAAAGTTGGTTATCCAGATATAACTATTGAGAGCGTAAAAAATGAAACCAAATGGACCCTCAACATGTTTACACTCTCAAGAGTTAAAATATTCATTATCTGAATTATCCCAAGTCTACACAACAAGAAGATTAATGGTCATTTTGATCTGTATGTTTGCCTGATTTGTTTCCCGAATCCATATTGTGAACAAAAGCAAAATAAATCTTTTAATTTTTTCATGTCCTCAAATGCAGGTCCGTGGCTCAAATGCTGAATAAATAGTTGGCCCTTCTATCAAAAACGTTGAAAATCCCTGTATTAAACCAATAAGCCATGAGGTGCAAGATTATTGTGTATTTTATAATGGCAGAGCCAAGCATGGTCTCCAACCCTCAAAAGCCATTACCTTGCGTAAAGCTTATTGCTTTTCCGTAACGGTTACAAACATTAGCAGTAATAGCACCATAATTTGCTATTTTGCGCCCACAAGAGTGAGCGACACTTCCTTGTTTTCACTCGGGGCAGTGTCTGTGGCACCCTGGGGAATAGGAGGCGCTTGATGTCTTTACGAGGCCGCCCGGATTCCACACATTAACAGTCAAATGAGCGGTTATACACCCGCACAGCCAGCGTGTGTATAAGGCAATCAAGTGCTCACCTTCCCCAGTTGTGCTCAGCTAGTGTTTCTGGGATCGATATAAAGGGAGTGAAGGTCAGGGGCAGATCTAGGCATGGGCATGGGGGGGCAATGCCCCCCTAAATGCCCAGACTGCCCCACCAAACACAATGGCATGCAAAACAACCCAAGATATTTCAAATTAAAGTGCTTATATTTGAAATGATTTGAAACACTACTACTAACTAACTACAGTTGTGTCACCACTAAACCAACAGCATTTCATCATTTAACACAGAAAACTGTGCTTTAGCTTTATGCATGCTGCGTGTCTGTTGCAAATTCAACAACAACTGATGTTATTATTGATTGATTATTGTTTTGGAATGCTGAAAAAGATTTTGTTCTGATGCGTCGGACCAAGTATAATGACCATGGTCTAGATGTATAATTAAATGTCATCAAAATGGCGCCAAAAATGAGTGACTGGTCGGTGATGATGGATGTGATGATGAACATGATTTTAAACTAAAACAAAAGAGAACAAATCAACTAAAGTACACGGTACCTAACTTATACTGTATACCTAAATAAATATTAATAATAGCAAAGTAAACAAACACAATCTAAAGAATTCAAAGGGAAACTTACTTAATGCATCCTATAGTGAACCAGATGAAAAAGGACCACAGTTCTGCCTGCACCAACTCTCCCAATATAAACTGTCAGAATTCTGCCCATATAGGCAACCCCAGGTGTGGCAGTTTTGGGGCAATTACTGGGCCCCACCCACCCTGATTTTACTGGAGCCTGAACAGTGTGTTCTGAATAGGTGGAGTTTTCTACAAATGTATTTATTTATAATGTTACTTCAGAATTCAAATGTGCGCGTATCAACATAGCAGATCTACAAGCTCAAAACACAGAGCTTGCAGATCTGCAGCTTTTGGTACTTTTGTTTGACACTTATTATGATCAAGTAGGGCACAACGTGCTCTGGCGTTATTTACAAGTAGAGCGTTCATTTATGAAAATAAACAAAAACAACGTTAAAAGATATTATAGGCAACTTTTTAGCCCAAAATCAAAATGTACAGTGTATCATTTTGTTTGCCTTTTCCCCTCTACATTACTTGTACTTTGATGCTGCAGCTGTTTCCCTGCAGACTTAGGCCTCGAACAGACGTAAACAGCAATGCAGCAGTCCAGCGGTTTCATAACAAGCCAATAGGGTGGAGGTGAGGTGGAGTTAGATTAAAATCTGTTTACAAACACACAGTTAGTACACACTAAAGTAAAGTGATACCAAGTTAGAATGTGGATATCAGAGGTTTCCTTCCTAACAGCAATAGGTAAAGTACCTAAAAAATGTAATAAAGTAAATGTACTGTGGTTCAATACCACCACCGCCCTCTCCATTACTCCCAGTTCACTGGTTGGTATATGGAGTGTGACACAGTGACACAGGGCCAATTCAATCTCAACCAGACACCCGCTCCACCGTAGGCTACCATATGCATCAGTCTGTGGGCTCATTCCTCGCAGACCTGGCAGTTGCACCAAGGCGACCACCAGACATGCTTTAAAACAGGGGTTTTCAACAGGTGGTCCGGGGACCACCAGTGGTCCTTGAGAGGGTTTCAGGTGGTCCCCAGCTAAGCTGGTTAACCAGATGTAACTCTTGAGAGTGTAAAAATGAAACCAAATGGACCCTTGCGGGTCCATTTGGTTTAATTTTTACACTCTCAAGAGTTAAAATATTCATCATCTGAATTATCCCAAGTCTACACAACTAGAAGACGGACAAAAGCAAAAGAAATCTTTAGTTTTGGGGTCTGTGGGGCTAAAATGTCCTCAAGTGGTGGGCCGTGGCTCAAATTCTGAATAAATGGTGGGCCCTGGCATCAAAAAGGTTGAAAACCCCTGCTTTACAAAGATCCCAGGCTAATAAGCCTCATATGGACAAATACATTATACTTGTCCTCTATAACTAGAATTGAACATTTAAAACACACACAGTATAATATGTTCTTTAGTTTAGAAATAGTTCACAATTTTATCCCTTGGGAGGTGCCATTTTATTGTGCCTGTCATAGGTATGACGTCACAGGAGATTTTCCCTGGAGCCCCCCCTCACCAAATGGACCCGTAAGGGTCCATTTGGTGAGGGGGGGCTCTAGGGAAAATCTCACCTGGGGCTCCAAATTGCTTAGAAACGCCACTCCTCGCATGGAGCACTCGGTTTCGTCAGACTCACCCCTTTTTGATGTTTTTGAACACGACTGTACAAAACACATTTAAACATTGATGCTCGAAAAAGAGAGAATAAAGTTATCAGCTTTATAAACAAACAGACATCTGCCAAGTACCAACGTGCTGCTGTGGGATTTCTTAATGGATTTCAGGTGCTATTTGTTTACAATATGAAGTGTCGATGTAATTCTGTGATACTGCACTGGAATTGCAATATACTGAAGTTGTTTACGCTCGCTTTTGCTAGTTTGGTTTATTCAGAAGTGAAGATTGTTTAATCGTGAAGCATTCCACCGCTTGCACACAGCATCCTGCGCTCCATAATAATATTTCATGGAGCAATTTTCCCTCAATTGCCTCCAGCATTTCATTTTTACCGTACCTGCTGTTCTGAGGCAAGCAACATACATCAGTAGTGACTGACTGTGTTTACAATTAAACATGCAGTTTGGTTGCAACTCAAACCCTCCTGCGAAGACCGTGAAAATAACAAACACAATCACACCTGAAGTGAGCGGTGCAACAAATAAATCTATTTTTCTAGTTACTGTACAGCAGATGTCAACTCTCCCTCGTCATGTTTAAGTAATTTGGAGGGTTTCTTCTATCCAAAATTATGTCTTTGCAATGAGTAATTTCTTTTTGCAATTGTTGACCAAACCTAGAGCCAACAGCAATTAAGTCTGGAACGGACGGATGGGTAGACACCAGACACATACCTGCCTGTGGTTGTCCATCAGGTCCGATGATGACCATTTGCTCCTATTTGTGAATCTTTTGATGGCTGTATAGCCCGATCCTGGATCCACAGACACGGTTGCAGAGAGGGCATATCAAAGCGATCCTGGGCTCTAAACTGCCTCCCCCTGGCCAGCCGGGGCGCCTGATGGAGGGGACTGGAACTGGTTGGAATAATGTCTTCCTTCCACGCACTACATCCAGCTAGGGAAACTCCCCCCTTGGACTCTTCATGCAAAATTGAAGGAAGCATGAGGCCAGTCCGCTGCCTCCCCAGGTTGGCGGAGGGTGTGTAGAGCCCAGGATCACATTAGGTATTGGCACTGGGTGAAAAAATGGGCTACAAAATCGTGGGATAAAAATATATATATAAAAGTGGTGCTGGGGGGATCAGGGTTGGCCTTGCGGGCATGCCTCTTTGTACGCTTTGCTGTACGGTGTTGTGTGCGCTGGTTTTCTACATACAGCCAGCCTCTTTTCAGTATCGTCTGGATTTGGTCTTTGAATAGCTATCTTCTGCCCACCAGCACCGTGTTGACCAAGGCATAGCTGGTCAATGATGACTCCAGCCTGTTTCTCCATCATCCTGTGGTGACCGGAACTAGCACACAGGCTGCCTCACTCCAGTCTGTACACAGAAGGGCTCAGAACGGTGCCTCCCCTTTACCACTCTGGCCAGCATCCTGGAATGAAACTGGCCAAGGGTGGTGAGAAACTTGGGTGGACATCCAAATTTCTTCAGCACCTGCCACAGTAGGTCTCTCTTCACTGTGTCAAATGCCTTTGACAGGTCTAAGAATGCAATGAACAAGTCATTGTGCTGCTCTCTGCATTGCTCCTGGAGTTGTGACAAATATCATGTCAACTGTCCCTCTTTCCTTTCTGAAACCGCATTGAGATTCTGGTGTGACCCGTTCGGCTATTGTTGATGCGAGTCTACAGCCTGACCTTGGCAAGGACCTTTCCAGCAATGGCCAACATGGAGATACCCCTGCTGCTGGAGCAGATAGATGTAGATGGTAACAATGTTGGCATCTTTCCACTGTTGGGGACACACTCTCGAGTCTACACTTCCGAAAGTGAGAGGTGAAGTGTCCTCATACAGCCTTCTCTGAGGATTTCTTTGAAGGTTGGTGGAAGGTCTAGGTCTGACAGGGTAGGTTGTTCAGTAAATACTGTAGTGTACATGCAGACATTGCTACGTAATGGAGCAGTTATGCACGGCTAAAAAAACAAACAAACAACAAGCACTTTTGGTTTCATAATAAATTTTATTCTATATTACAAATAGTATTTTGTTCTTGACTGCAAAATAGGAATGCATTATATTTACATACACAGGTATACAATTAATTATAACAAAGTTAGAGAAGCTCGCCTTATATCCCCCAGGTTTTCGTTTTTATCTCTCAATAAGATACTCTTTTATCTCTCAAAACATGGGTCTGGTAAAAGTATTTTTCTCTGTAACACCTGCTATAACACTGAGCTAGGAGGACGTTTTGGAGTTCCTACAAAACGTTTGAGGGTGGAAACTTTATCGCTTCGCTCTCGCGGTAACACAAGACGCCGCTTTTTGTTTGGACGGCGTCCTTTGTTGCCGTGGAGACGGGGGACAGAGGGGACGGGGGGGGGGGGGGGGGGGGGGGGTTCATGGAAACATGGAACAAATGGTGTCACATCTGGGGGGGCAGATTCACAATAACAGTCCAGGACGTTTAACCCAACATTTACTCGATAAATAAATTGGGGCTATGAGGATACTTTGGCTATCTAGACACAATGTAGTCACACAAGTGTTCCCAAACTTTTCAGGCCGTGACCCCCTCCCAAAATAATCTTATTTGTCCTGGAGACCACCTGGCAAGCACTTGGAATTGAGGGTATTACATTCATCCGAGTAAGTTCCTCATATGCAGCTGTTGTGTCTATTGTGCGCTTTTAGATCAGCTGCTTCTATACCATGTGTGGCCGATTTGGTCAACTACTGTGGAGTTGCATATTGAGCCAATCATCTGGAGGCTGACCTAGAGTTTGGGAATCACAGGTCTACATGAACAAGAGGGGCTCCTTTAAATGCTTAAAAGATTAAAAGGGGGGTTGCAGGAATGCAGTTCTTTGAAATCCTATTTACTATTTTACTTTGAGAAATTCCTAATTTCACTTCAGTTCCAAATCATTGCGGATTCGTGCAAAGCTATGAAGAGTCAAAACTACATAGCACGTCCCAAAATAACTTTGTGAATGTACCCCCCTCTAGGTACGGACATTCATCTTAACTGTACAGCTTTGAGAACAAAACTCCCATGGACAATGAGTTATTTTCGGAATTTCACATACATTTGACACAACAATGGATTAGAAACATAAAAAAGAAGACATATTAATCTAGAAAACTTGGAAAATGGTCTAGCTTCAAAGTTAATGTCTATAGTTCGAAGACAATCGTGTCTGCATGTGTAATTAAACATATGAATAATCAAATGTTTAAGGACTAACTGGGCTTGAATATTCTTTTAAAAGGCTAACAAGGACAAGTGATTTGTGGTATTTGGGAAACTTGCTTGGTAACATTATTCCAGATCAAACATCCATCAATGAGTGTCTTTATGCAAATTGGTTCAACCGGGCGGGTAAAGGAGAAATAAGATTTGCAACAGATTCCAAGTGCCACATTCCAAAGGAAGACACACACAAGCTCATTTTGCAGTCACTAGAATAAAGAAACTAAAAAACAAAAAACATGACAAAATAACACATCAAAAACCCAGAAAACAACAACACTTATCATAATAATGCAATAGCAGCGGAGACAGCGAGGCTGTCGAGTCTGTCTACCCAAGAAATAAAAAAGAAACTAAAAGCAATGAGGACAGGGACAAGTCAAAAGGTAGAACAGGATGCAGTAGAACGCACAAGGAAAAAACACTGAAAAAAATATGGGTCATCATGGGTTTTTGAAGTAGATCAACTCGTGATCATCTATAAAAGAACCGTTTGCTCGAGTCACTTCAAAGTCGCTAGTAGAAGTAGATAAATATCTTTGATTGCAAGGCAGTTCCATTTCATAACATCCAAATAGGTCGACATGCAAGGGTATATAATATCTGTTTTTAAAGGTACCACTTCTTCATTTAGCATCTAACACTTTCACAAAAAACATGGTTCTGAACTGCGATGTGGTGAGGAGGAGAGGGGAGGGGAGGTAGGGGGTGCTGCTGAACTGAATAAAGGTTCCACCT
Organism: Benthosema pterotum; assembly: GCA_039105355.1. Classification (NCBI taxonomy): domain Eukaryota; kingdom Metazoa; phylum Chordata; class Actinopteri; order Myctophiformes; family Myctophidae; genus Benthosema; species Benthosema pterotum. Next base: position 22,807,674 of record CM076987.1, read on the forward strand.
CAAACGAAAGTTATCGTTTTTATAACATGAACAAATCCCAAGTTTTATTTTTCCCCATCTCTATTCTTCCAAGCAAAAGAAATATAAAAGAACATCCACATCATCTTGCAAGGCTTAATTTTCTCACATTTTTCCATTTTTACTTTTTTATATATTTTTTTTGTTTCGTTTTTGTTGTTTTTTTTTATTCTTTCTCCCAAAGTTTCTTTAATTGATTTTTTTCTTACATGCGCTTAAAAAGCCAATAAAGGACCCATGGTGGACCTGGGCGGTCTTTACACATTCACATCACCACATGGGGCACGTCGTCAAGGCAAATGAAAGGTTCGAGGTCAAAAAGAAAGGAGGGCGGCTCCAGAGTCTCTCTTATCGGGCCTCTCCCGTCGAGTAGGGGGTGGGGTTCACATCCAACAAGTCTTGGCTACTTTTAATATCTGTCACTTTCCCTGTTTATCCTGTCATGAAGCTTCACTACGTTAATCTACCTCTTTCTGGTCCTTCGAGCCGGATTCACAATCATCCTGCCGCCCGACAGAGCAGAAATCGGCCCTTTATCAAACTACAGTTCTATATGCTATATCTTATTTTATTTTTTTGAGGCTGAGAGATGGCCACCCCCCACGCCGCCACTTATAGGACAACTACATTAATACAGGAACGCAAACTAGCGTCGCCGTCTCCAGCGCTTGTGCAAAAACAAAGACGGAAAACTCAAGTCGGGAGCCGGACAGAAAGGAGCGTAGGGTTTAGGGCACAGGGGTATAGGTGCTAGGGAGGGGTGCGTGTGTGTGTGTGTTTGTGTGTGTGCCGATAGCCACGATGAAGAGCATCAACATCATCATCACCTCGACCCTCGACAACACTGAGGTCAGAAAAATCACATTTTTTAATATATTTTTTAAGCTCCAGTGAGGATACTTTTGTTTTCATCTTTTTCTGTCATATGGGATTATTCTCCTTCTGTCTCAAAGTCCTTTTTTTGTTGTTGTTGTTGTCGTCGGTTCCTCAGTGGCACTTTTCGAACAGGTTTCCAGCCGTGTTTCGAAAATGTCTAACTCCTTTGGTTGTTGTTGGTTTTTTTTTGGCTGACCGACTGAGTCCATCTTGTTTGATAAAGTCTTGTAAATCAGAACATCTCGTCAAAGGAAGTAACCTCCCCCCCTCCCCTCCCCTCCCATCCCCTCCAAGTTAGCACGTCCACCTCCTCCTACAAGTCGTCTGGTTCGATCATTTCGCTGTCTTTTCCCATCATCCAACAGTTTATGTTTCAGTCAGCTCTTCCCCTTCCTCCATGGACGTGGGTGAGAGTCCCGGAACAAGAGGGTTTGGGAGTTGAACAAAAGGGTACCTATACTGGCCCAGCGACACCTAGAGCTACCCACGGTGTCGCCGGAACCAGAAGGAGACCACTGTAGATTCGTAGGACGGTTCAGGGTGTTGGGACAGCTGTTGACTTGTGTGTGAGTGTGTGTGTGTGTGTGTGTGTGCTTTAATGGTGTTGCCATAGGTGGGTGACACCAGATCGGTCGAGAACCCAGCCGGCGGCTCCTGTTTTTTTCCAGGTAAAAGCAGCCGGGATCCCCGCCATCAATAGTTCCTTGTGTGCTTCTCAGAAGGGGGTGTTTTTTTGCCTAATATATTTTTCGTTTCTTTTGCGGGTAGTAAGCCAGCGTAAGCCAAGATGGACTGAAAAAAGCATGATAAGTTTGAGATCGTAAAGCCTATAATTAGTCCGTATGAACAACGCCGTCCGTCGCTTACCCGAAAAGAACAGGTCTTTAAGCTGTAGATGGAAAGATCTCGTCTTTCATGTGAGCTTGTAGATCTGTTGTTTTTGGGGTTTAAGCGACACCCTGGGTTGCCGTACCAGACTTTTTAAATTGCGTTTTATGTGTGCAGGGCAGATGAGGCGGAAGCGGGGCAGGGTTTGTTTTTTCGTTAAGGTGTAAGTGTCAGTCAAGGTTTTTTTTCTCCATAAAACCCTTATCAAGTCCTTAATTTCTTAAATAACAACTCCAGCTACATTGAAAAGAACACATCCGGAACATTCGTTTGGGTTTGCCTGGACTCTTTCTCAAATCTCGCAAGATATGTATGTCATTTACTCTTTAAAGTACAGTGTAAACTTGGCAAACCGTCCTAGCGTTCTATTTTTTTTTTTTTGTTTCTTTTTTTCTTTTACGTACTGTATCTCCCCAGGAGGTGATCATTTGGCTTGCAGTCCTCGTTTTATATTCCTTTTGATTTCTGTATACTGAATATAGCAACTACAATAAAGTTGAGACTCTAGAGATGGTTTTCATTTTTAACTATCCTATTTCAAAAAAAAAAAAAAAAAAAAAAAAAAAACAAGTTCCGAAAAAAATGGAAACAAACCCAATGTTGTGGATTTATTTTTCAAAAAACTTGTATCTACCAGCGTTAAATTCTTGAAGGCAACATAAAAAACTTTTTTCTCTCTCTCTCTTTCTTTTCCTCCGACAGGGTTGGAGGTAAAGTATGCCGATACGGCCGGCTGGCAAAAGCAGCCACCACCTTTGTGTGGTGAAGACTACAAGGTGCCTCTCCCGCATTGCATGATGGGAGACGTAGTCCTTGCAGCTTCAAGCCACGCCCTCAGGTTCACTAGTCTATGCAGCAGAGCGGATGAGGATAAAAACCAAAAACGCTCGTTTTTAACTGGGAAGAGGAAGCAGAAGAAGAAGAAGAAGAAAAAAATGGAAATTCGAGTCTTCGTTCTTTGAAAAAAGGCAGGAAGTCACATGATGAGATGTGGGGTAAAGGGGTGTAGGGGGGGGGGGCGGTAGGGGTCTTCGCTCAGGCACGGCTTGGTTTCTGACGGGGTCTTTTTCCCAGTGCGCCCTGGGAAGTGCGGTCCTCAGCTCTCCAGGCTCATGAAGGCCACCACCTGCTCCAGCTTGTAGGCTAGCCTCTGTTTCCTGGCGCCGTCGTCCTGCTCCAGTGCACACACCACCTGCACACGCACACACACGTGCACACACGCACACTCACGTGTCATTTGTGTCACGTGTTTCGAGGTTTACCAACCTAGTATACACAACAGGGGCGTTTTTGCCATTAGGCAGACGAGGCAGTTGGCTGGGGCGCCATGGGGAGGGAAGGAGGGGGGGCAGAGCACCCCCTTACCAAATGGAGCCAAGAGGGTCCATTTGGTAAGGGGGGCTCTTGCCTGGGGCTCCAAATTGCTTAGAAACGCCACTGATCTGAACATGTCAATAGAAGAGCAGAGACCAAATACGACCACCACAATTGTTTGAATTACTTCAGCATGAATATTGTGCTAAATAAATGTGTATTCATTAACAAACTACACAATTATAGCTTTAAAGTGGCAGTACATGTAAATATATATCTTGGTCCATTATGTATGGTAGAGTATAACACTTAAATTCATGAACTGAGCATGCAGGAAGGCTCTACAGTATTCGCTCAATAGTTAAATAAAAAATAAATAAATGTTAGCCCTTGGTGTTCAAATCCAGGGTTGAAGAGGAAAGTTAAATTGCGCAGTAATGCTTATTTCATGCATGCAGGCTGTGTGTGTGTGTGTGTGTGTGTGTGTGTGTGTGTGTGTGTGTGTGTGTGTGTGTGTGTGTGTGTGTGTGTGTGTGTGTGTGTGTGTGTGTGTGTGTGTGTGTGTGTGTGTGTGTGTGTGTGTGTGAATGTTTCGTACCTCCTCAGCATATTTTGCAACGTAGGAGTAGATCTCGCTGAGGGAGCTCATGGAGTTGAACTCGTTCATGTGCATCCTACTCTGCTCTGCCAGGTAGGCGTTCATGTCCTGGTCGCTGATAGCTTGCATCTTGTTGATGTCAGAGTAATATCTGCACACAGAGAGAGAGAGAGAGAGAGAGAGAGAGAGAGAGAGAGAGAGAGAGAGAGAGAGAGAGAGAGAGAGAGAGAGAGAGAGGATACAATTTTACTACTCAACAAGCCTAGCAAAAAACACATATTTTCTTCTAAAAGAACGTCCCAAAACACGCTCACTATGGGATCAAATCCGGTAAATCTAATATCAGTAAAAGTATGCCTCAATAGTCTTAACCATGCCTTATGGATTAACCTATAACCACATCGATGATCATAACCTCAGTAAAACTATTCCTCGGTTCACAAATAAAAATGGTGCTCTGTGAATGTTTCAGTTACTGTTTCTCCTGTCGTGAAGCTTCACTGCGTTAATTTACCTTTTCTGGTCCTTCGAGCCAGATTCACTGTTTACTGTTTGTAGAGAGGCTACAACATGTTCCCACCAAACCAGAACTTGTTGATAAGGAACAAACCAGAAAAAAACATCAATCATAAGAACTTGCTCGATTCCAAATTTCTGGCACCTGACTAGCTAAAAATGTTGAGTGTGTGGCTGCTCTAGACTCGACTCAATGCGCTCGTGATTTATATTGCTTTGTTCAAGTAACTAATTAAAGCGAGTTTCAAACGTCGTCTTTAAAGCATGCTAGAATGCACTCAGTCACTGTCAGCAGCAGCAGTGGGACAGCACAGCTGCCGTCAGCTGCTGTAATTAAGGCCAGTTATTTACATTTTAAATTCATGCGGCACGCATGCAGTGTTCCACTGCGCTGGACCAGGCTTACGTTAGTCAGACGTACCGACAGTCCAACATACTGTACGTGGTCCATTAAGGCTCACCCGCGGTGCCGACATATGTTCTACAGTGCTGCCTGGCATTGATGCAAGTACTCATGTTTGTTTGTTGTTGTTGTTGTTTACTTACTTAAACAAAACGGCAATGTAAGTACAAGTGAAAGTTTGGTACTACAAAGTATAGGCGTAGCACCAAAAGTAAAGTACTCATTATGCAGATGCCATGCAAACCCTGTGAAAATATAGTAGAATAAACAGCAAAAATAACATATCACAATTATTAGAACATGTTTTCATGTGTTATGTCATGTAATATACTATATGTTATCTGTGGGGGGAAAAACATACAGTGTCATTTAGGAAATAGAGCTAGTGTATCACTGTTTCCTAAACAAATTAACATTGTAAATTTATGGGTTTTCTTTTGTTTTTGTTTTTTTGCTATGAAAGCAGCCGATCACATTGATAGACTGCAAATTGTTTTTGCTTTTTGTTGTTGTTGTCTTTTTTTCCATGGACCATTCCATAGATGACATGCTGCGCTTCTGTGAACATTTTGATCTGTCAAAAACAAAACAACAAAATGAAATTCAAATAATAATAATATGAAAAAAAGTCATTTTCACTTCATATTTGCCAGTGTGTTGCGAGCAGCATCATGACAGACAGGCGTGGCGCTGAATTCATCATTGTCTGGGGGAGTACAAATCCCACATCAATAGCAGGTCACTGTCAGATATTCTGGACTTGACTGCATGGTGAGACTTGAATTGGAATCACCGTGGGATTACAGAGAGACGGATCTCATCACACAGACCAACAGGATTCTGACTGTCCTTGTCAAGCTGCTTGGATTCTGAACAGAATGGTTGATGATTTTCATTTGCAAACAAATGGAAATGTTTTCCTGTTTTTGCTGCATAGTCACACAACTCAATCTGTGAAGGCGCAGGAGAGAGTAGAGGAAACAACTTATCCAAAAGAGAAAGGCATAGAAATTCAGAAAGCAGCCTGAAGGAAGGTGCAAGCTGACATTCATTTGTGTTTTTTTTTTTTCTTTTAGTGCCTCGACCAGGATGACTTATGGCTTTTTTACAGTGAGTGCCATGATTTTTTCTACCCTAAAACATGATCATCAGGTATTAATGTTATATGAAAAGTAAGATTTTTCCCAAAAAGTGTACTGTGTTTGTTAAACCTGGTTTGCCTGGTGGATGGTGATGGGTGGAGATCCACCTGAACTGAAGCCACGCCCACAGCTTTAGTTGCATGATAAAGGGGGAGGAGTTAGGGGAGAGGCTGAGCACGTGATGTCACTATATTGAAGTTTTTTTCATTGGCATGTTTGACTGGAAAAGTTCAGCCCCTAGGAAGAAACCCTAAATACAAAGGGAAGACATCATTGCACATAAAAATACACCAAGGGGTCCATTTACAAACTGTAATCTCTTAAACATGTACAAAATTGGAAAAAAATACAAAAATCACGGCACCCCCTCTTTCAGGAGAACATGGGTTATTGAGCAAGGCACAGGATGGCATGAGAGGCAGTGATTTGCCAGTCCAGGGACACCACTGGCCATTTGGTTGGCAGATCAGCTTCATTTGTGAGGACGCTCATTAGAGTGGACAAAATTCTCATTATGAAGGTTGGCGTTTTTTTTGGCCACCTTTTGTTATGTCAATTCATCTTCTCTTCTTTTTGCCTTTCATAAATGAACGCCCCATTTGACACTCTGTCAAAATGACAGACACTGTCAAAATGACAGAAATTGCAAAAAAACTGTCTGAACTACAAACTCACACCGTAACCTACTGTCCTTCATCCTGACTCACTGGCTGTCTAGCTCCTTTAACAAACACTCTCTTCAACTTGACTGACGCACGCCACCCAATTTGAAAAGTAGTCCCAGTTTTAACAAGGGGGAGAAAAGTGGAACAAAGTGCCATTGTCGTACCCAAAACGTAAATGGGTGACACGTAAGAGGCAGTGCTAAACGATACGTCCCCGATATCCACGATTTTCCCCGCAAAGGCACTGGTGGGGAAAAGAACCAGAGCACACGCACACACACGCGCGCACACACACACACACACACACACACACACACACACACACACACACACACACACACACACACACACACACACACACACGTTCATGCAGTGTTGCCATATCTGCTTATTATAAGCAACCATTGACTTGTTTTTTTATGTAGGAAGTCCTTACAAATAATTGATTATTAATTATTGGTAGTCGCTGGTTGTTTTTTGGGCTTGGTTCTGAAGTATACCGTAGTTGTTTATTTGAGCTTACTTTCTAAAGCTTTCTCACATTTGTTCACGTCAAGGAACCCAGATTAATATGTAACTGTCCACAGACAACCATCACAAAATACTGTGTGCCTTTTTTATTCAAATGTTTAAAACATATTTATAAAAGGTTTTATTCTCAATGTGTCTTAAATGAAAGATGTACAGCCTGAGCTTGTAGTTCAGCTATGTTCATTTGTGCTGATCCTTAGTCCTGTCCACAGGGGCGGATTGGCACATTTTTTCCCACCGGGACAATTTTGCCTTTGCCAGGCCACCCTGGGGGAGGCAGCTGGTTAACCAGATGTAACTCTTTGAGAGCGTAAAAATGAAACCAAATGGACCCTTGCAGGTCCATTTGGTTTCATTTTTACAACCTCAAGAGTTAAAATATTCATCATGTGAATTATCCCAACTTAGTCTACACAACTAGAGAATATAGAAGGTTAATGGTAATTTTGATCTGTATGTTCCAGGCGAGCATCTAGCACATTCTAGTGCATTTTGGAAGTGCCACTAGTGCATTTTGGATCTTGTCCAGGCCACTAGATGGCGCAGGCCACCGGGAAAACTCCCTGTACTCCAGATGGCCAATCCGCCCCTGCCTGTCCAGATAGTCCTGTCCACTTGTTTCTGTTGCAAACCTGGCACACAACAACACAAAGACTTATGGATGGTAGGAAAGTTGTGAATAGGGACAGAATTAGAGGTAAACAGCATGGCTGTCAACGTAAAGTTCATGTCACTTCCTGCGACACGCAGGCACACACCGGCGCACTCGCACGCACACACACAGTCACGGGACAGATGCATACTGTACGGGCGCTTGGCCCAAAGCCCCTAATTTGGTTGCAGACATACAGTATATTGTTGTCCTGAGGGTTGGGTGAGTCACATAAACACCTCTGAACCGTTTCACAGACTCCCTATCTTTTATTCAGAACCTCCTGCCCCCCCCCCTCTCTCTGTTCACCGCCAAATAAATGTAATAAAACTCTCATTTTTAACAAATTACCACCTCTACTGCACTGAGTCACTCTCATAAAGCAAACCCAGCTCCCCCACAAACACACCCACCTACCCGTGCGTGCACATGCACACACACACACACGCGCGCGTGCGTGCGCGCAAACACACACGTGTGTACGTACACACATACACACGCATGCACACACACACACACGCATGTGCAATTTGGAGTTCTTGTGCTGCCCTGGGCCATGACATTCATCCCACTGTGTTGTAATTTGGAACAGTGCTCCATGTGGCTCCATAGATCACAATCCTGCCACACTAGTGTGTGTGTGTGTGTGTGTGTGTGTGTGTGTGTGTGTGTGTGTGTGTGTGTGTGTGTGTGTGTGTGTGTGTGTGGGGGACGGGGGCATTCTGATGCTTTCACTCACATTATGACCCCCCCCCACACACACACACACGCACACCCACACACGTGCGCACAGTTCAATCTATCCTCCTCATGTCCCTGTGTCCACAGAGGATCAACACACACACACGCACGCACGCGCGTGCGCGCACACACACACACACACGCACACGCACGCACACACACACACAAAAGACCAGCGGTGAGCAGAAACCAGGTACTTTACTTCTTACTTGACTATGTGTGTACTTACGCTGATATTTTGGAAAGGAAACAGTGGCTTATGAATCAATCGCTAAGTCTTATTCCCCATAGTCTACAAGTCACATTGTGTGCTTTATACATCTGCTATTTTCACTATTCTTTATTATTTCAATACATATGTTAAGCACGTAGCAATCAATACTTTAATTCAAGGGCAACTGTCCCAGAGTTGCATCCAATTACTTGACTTAATTTGTTCATGTGTGAAGTTGCAACTTCACACATGATTATACCCGTCTCACTACACCAATAAACTGATCATTATTCCTTATTATGAAAGGACGATTAGGTATAAATGGTACTTACTAATGTGGAAAATAAAGGTACCACATCATGAGTATTTATAAGGATCAATTATATAAAGGATAGGTTGAAAATGGCTGGTAAGTGGTCCTTCAATGGCAGCAAATTCAGCTGTATACCTCTCATACTCACACACGGGCAGGTGCGCACCAGGCGCGGATCTACCAAACATGATGGCATGCAAAACAACCCAAGATATTTCAAATTAAAGTGCTTATATTAAAAATAATAATAATTTGAAACACTACTACTGCTACTAACTAACTACAGCTGTGTCACCACGAAACCAAAAGCATTTCATCATTGAAAACAGAAAACTCTGAGTCAGACCTTTAGCTTTATGCATGCTGCGTGTCTGTTGCAACTTCAACAACTGATGTTATTATTGATGTTTTAATTGCATAATAAAAGTCCTGCAACCGAAAATGGTATGGGTGGAAATGTCATTTTGCCGCACCCTGTAGTGGCAAAATGACATTTCTATTTTCTGCTGTCACTAAGAAAACTGTTGGCAAGAGATGTGTTCACCTGTTGTTAGAAGTCAGTAGCCTATTCCAGTGATTTGAAGGAGTGCCATATCCCAGATAGCAACATGCATTGATTCAACCAAAATTCAACGTTGAATCAATGCATTTTGCATTGATTCAACCAAAATTCAACGTTGAATCAATTCATTTTGCTATCTGGGAGGCCATGTGTTATTTTCAATGATGTCTAGCAGACTTGAGGAAACAGCCATGTAAGGACTTGTGTTTTGTTTTATTTTCAAACTACTGTATGTGTTTTTATTTTAAGACCTCTCAAAGTGTATAAGAGGGGAGATGTGACTGTATTCAGGAGGAATGCCATGATTCTGAGGTGTTGTGTCAGTTCTCCACAGAGCGCTCTTGTGATTAAAACTGATTGTCTTTCAACACTCTCTCAAGCCTTTTTTTGGATCTGGACTTCTGAATTCATTATACTTTGAATATGAATTAGAAGTTGTCATTACAACCCATAACATTTACCGCCCAATTGAAAAAAGTTACATCCGCCCCTGGTGCGCGCACACACACACAAGTGCACAGTGCACCAGATGGCGGCGCGTAAGGACGCAGCGGCCCCCAGCTCCTCAGTGCAAAGATGTTTTTTGTTTTGTTTACTATGTTCGTCTGAACGTTCCGCGTGTTCTTGTACAACAAGATACACTTACAGCCGAGAGCAACTTTTACAGCTCGCCAACACGGGATTTATGGAGTTAATTTCCACTACAGCGGAGGAATTACGCACCATGGGAATATACGAGCAGCAGCAGAGCGCAGCGCCGTGCCGCGCCGCGCCACTGCCGACTCTAACTACAGCTTCATGCCCGCCTCGGAGGCGCCGAAGGCGGTGTGAGAGAAGACAGAAGCGCGGCAAGCGTGCCGGCGTTCGTGCGAGGCTGGCGGCTCGTCCCAACAAGCCAGCTATTCCCTCGATCCTGCTCGCGAACGTACGTTCTCTGGACAATAAACTGGACGACATACGACTCATGAGAACGTCCCTGCAGCCCGTGGGAGACTCCTGTGTCTTTGTTTTCACGGAATCATGGCTTAGCGTCGGCGTCCCGGACTCCGCCATACAGTTGGAGGGACTTACATGCTACCGAGCGGACAGGATTATAACAGCCGGTGGGAAAACACGTGGCGGAGGACTGGTTGTTTATATCAAAGACGCCTGGTGCCGTGACACTGTCGTGGTTCAGAAACACTGCACAGCCCTCGTGGAGTTCATGTTTTTAAAGTGCCGTCCTTTTTTTTCTTCCGAGGGAGTTCACAGCCATTTTGCTCGCGGCTGTGTATATTCCCCCCTCCTCCAGCCTGAAGGACAGAGAGGACGCACTTCTAGAACTGAACAATGCCATCAATGAACAACAGATGGCACACCCAGACGCTTTCCTCGCAGTGGCTGGGGACTTTAATCACGCAAACCTGAAGTCCGTATGCCCATCACTCCACCAACATGTTGATTTCAAGACCAGAGGAGAAAACATTTTGGACCTCGTCTACACTAACAATAGGGGAGCTTACAGAGCCTTCCCCCTCCCCCACCTTGGCGCCTCTGACCACTGCTCTGTTATGCTAATACCAGCCTACAGGCCCAGGTGCAAAGCCACCAAACCGGTTCGAAAACAGGTTCAAGTGTGGCCAGATGGGGCAACGGCTGCTCTACAGGACTGCTTTGACACTACAGACTGCAGGACATGTTCAAGCAAGCGGCCACCTACTCTGGTCACACAGACATCAACGAATTCACTGAGACTGTCACTGCTTACATCAGCAAATGCATCAATGATGTCACAGAGACCAAGACCATCACAGTACGGGCCAATCAGAAGCCATGGCTGACAACGGAAGTCCATAGGCTACTGAGGGTCCGGAACGCCGCCTTCAAAGCAGGCGACGACGAGGGCCTGAGAACAGCAAGGGCCAACCTGGACCGTGGCATCAAAGAGGCAAAGAGACAGTACAGCAAGAAAATAGCTGACCGTTTCAGCGACAGCAGAGACACCAGGAGCCTGTGGCAGGGGATCCAGACCGTCACGGACTACAAACCCCGGCCACGGACCTGCGACAACGACATCACCCTGCTGAACAACCTCAACCACTTCTTCGGGCGCTTTGAATCCCAAAACAGCACCCCTGCACGAAAGTCACCCCCTCCCCCGGACGACCAGGCGCTGCTACTGTCTCAACACAGTGTGCGGCGCTCCCTCTCCAGGATCAACGCCCGCAAAGCACCGGGCCCTGACAACATTCCCGGTCGGGTGTGGAAAGACTGTGCAGGAGAACTGGCTCATGTCATCACAGACATCTTTAACATCTCCTTGAGCCAGGCTGCTGTCCCTACATGCTTCAAGGAGACCACCATCATCCCCATCCCGAAGAAACCTTCTCCAACCTGCTACAATGACTACCGCCCTGTTGCACTGACTCCGATCATCATGAAGTGCTTCGAGCGTTTAGTCATGCACCACATCAAAGGCATCCTCCCTCCCAACCTGGATCCCTACCAGTTTGCATATCGGGCCAACAGATCAACCGACGATGCAATCTCCACCGCACTTCACTCTGCCCTCACCCACCTGGACACCAAGAACGCACACGTACGAATGCTGTTCATCGACTTCAGCTCAGCATTCAACACCATCATCCCCCAGCAGCTCATACACAAGCTGGACCAGCTGGGAGTGAACACCTCCATGTGCAACTGGCTGCTGGACTTCCTGACTGGGAGACCGCAGGCAGTCCGAGTCAGCGTGAACACATCCAGCACCATCACCCTGAACACGGGGGCCCCCCAGGGATGTGTGCTCAGCCCCCTCCTCTTCACCCTGCTGACCCACGACTGCACTCCAACGCACAGCAACAACATCTTCGTCAAGTTTGCGGACGACACAACTGTGGTCGGCCTCATCCACAACAACGATGAGTCCAACTACAGAGATGAGGTGAGCCAGCTGACCACATGGTGTGCAAACAACAACCTCCTTCTCAACGTGGAGAAGACGAAGGAGATCATTGTTGACTTTCGGAGAGCGCACACCCAGCACTCCCCACTGAGCATCAACGGAGCTGCAGTGGAGAGAGTGAAGAGCACCAAATTCCTTGGTGTATACATCACAGAGGACCTCTCCTGGAACACTAACACCATAGCACTGGTCAAGAAGGCTCAGCAGCGCCTCTACTTCCTCCGTAGACTGAGAAGAGCCAGAGCCCCAGCCCCCATCATGTGCTCCTTCTACCGCGGCACGATCGAGAGCATCCTGACCAGCTGCATAACTGTGTGGTATGGTGGGTGCACAGCTTCCTGCAGAAAGTCCTTGCAGCGCACAGTGAGAGCAGCCGAGAAGATCGTGGGTGTCCCCCTTCTGTCCCTGCAAGACATCTACAACACACGGGTGACCCGCAGGGCGCTACAGATCGCAGGCGACACCACCCACCCTACGCACGGCTTCTTCAACCTCCTCCCATCGGGGAAGAGATTGAGGAGCCTCCGGGCAAGGACCAGCAGGTTGAACGATAGCTTCGTTCACCAAGCCGTCAGGTTGCTGAACTCCCTCCCACTCCCTCGCACGCCACTGAGCACCCTCCCACTCGGTACCCCCCCATGCTGCCACTCCTCCCCCCTCCCACGGTGGGGGTGCACGCGCACACACGCACACGCTGAACTCCCTACACACACATGCACACGGACGCTGGACTTCAACTACCCATCACCCCTTACACAGGCACACACACCCACGCACATGCACGCACTCACACATGGTCACTCACACATGGTCAACTCACACATACATACGCTGGACTTTCAACTACCCACCACCCCTTACACAGGCACACACACCCACACACATGCACGCACTCACACATGGTCACTCACACATGGTCAACTCACACATACAACCGAAGGACTGGATCGAACTGCTGCTATCCTATCCTATCCTATCTTGCACATGTATACCTCACCTCATAGTAAGCTATGTGTTGTTTGTTTAGTTGTTTTAGTTGTAGCTATGTAACCTCGTATATAGCTTTAGATTTTTTAGTTGTAGTTTCTAGCTGTAGTATACTGTAGTCTCTAGTAGTAGTTTCTAGTAGTTGTATATACGTCCTGCCTGTTTTAGCTTCACACTACCGCCACTTTATCACCTGGTTAGCTAAGCACCTTCACCTCAAGTTAGGTGTACAGTTTGCACCTTACTGGTCTGCTGCACTACTGTTGTCTCGTCCATATATTGTCTTGACCTTGTCTTATTGCACTATTTGTCTCGACTTTGTCTTATTGCACTGTCTATTGTATTGACTTTTGTCTTACTACACTGTCTTGTCTATTGCACTGTGGAAAATGGAAACGCTATTTCATCCCTGTATATGTCCTGACATACACTGGAGTGACAAATAAAAAACCTTGAACCTTGAACCTTATAAATAACAGTGTGTGAATCTCACCTCTCCACCCAGCTCTTGTAGCTGGGGATGTCCTTGGCATAGAGCAGCTTGTTGCTGGGTGAATCCTTCCCCAGGCGGTGTTCTGAGGTGGAGCAGGAGTCCATGAAGGTCTGCGCCACCACCGACAGACAGGCGTCTGTGATGCTGCTCTTGTGGATGTCGAACACAAACTGCGGGTTCTTGATCACGTTCACCCAGAAACGCAGAGGTAGGCTGCAATGGGAGAGACAAGGAGAGGAGACACATTAACACGTTTAAGTCTACAGTGTGTACTCATTCATCTATACCAGGTGGACACCCGTAGGCACTGCTAACTCAGAAGACCCACCTTTCAGGGAGGTGGTTTGTCATGGTGTGTGTGTGTGTGTGTGTGTGTGTGTGTGTAATGCACATATTTTTCGAGAACCGTTCCAAATTCAACACGTGACCAGACCAGACCAGTGGCCTTGTGGTTAGAGTGTCCGCCCTGGAACTGGGAGGCCGGGGTTCGATTCCCGGTCGGGTCATACCAAAGACTGTAAAAATGGGACCCAATGCCTCCCTGCTTGGCAGCATCAAAGGGATGGATTGGGGGGTCAAATCAACCAATGATTCCCGAGCGCGGTGCACGCTGCAGCTCACCACTCCAAGAGATGGGTCAAAAGCGGAGAACTAATTTCACTGCGGTAACGTGAGTGACTAATCTGACGACTTTGACTTTGACGTGCACTCCACCCCACCACATGGGCTGCAGCCCCCAGTGTCGACTCGGTCACTGGACAGGGGGCTCTGTCCAGAGCCGGGGCAGAGAGGCCTTTTGGAGCGGTTCATATCTGGACCTGGCGTGTTCTGACATCATTCTGACTTCTGTATATACTCGTATTTGGACAGGCCAGACAAATAACTCCACATATGGGGATAATAGTGACACCAAACTGACTGGTGGGGCAAGGTACTGTACTGCCCCTCTCAGGGGCAGTAGCTTTACCAGGACATCGGGTGCAATTATGGTCCAAGTGTCTTGCTCAGGGACACATCACAACACTAACTCTGGGGGAGCCCGGGTTCGAACTGGCGACCTTGTTGTTACCATCCAGCCACCACCACCCAGTAAGTGGCCTTCTCTTTCTCTTTCTCTTTCTCTTTCTCTTTCTCTTTAAAGGCTCTTACACACTCCAGGGTGAAGTGCCTTTAGGTGAAGAGTTTTCACCACAATGTACTTTTAAAGGCTTCACCCTGCAGGCTCATACTCCAGGGTGAAGCCTTAAACTACATTGCGGTGAAAACACTTAGCCCTGGAGTGTGTAAGAGCCTTTAGTCTACACCGAACCCTTTTGGAAATGCATGGATCTAATTCACGTATTTCCCTCAGAGGAAGCAGAGATCAAACTGTATCCCAACTCCCACCTGCATTCAAAAATAATGGCCAAAAGAAGGGGATGCCGAAAATCAGGGGCAAACTTTATTTTATATACTCTATTCTTTATTTCGATCCCCATTATATTCCACAAAGTGATAGTCCTCCTTGGGTGGTGTAGGCGTTAAAATCCAGACGTATCACCAATACCAAAACACAGAATCCAACCAGAATGGCTACACCGATCCTGCAGCTAGGTGGAAGTGCTTCACAGAGCTACTACACAGGCCCCTTACCTGCTGTTATATAGCCAAGGAGTCTGTTTAATGTGTGCGGTCAAATTCAATGAATGCTTTTATTTTCTAAAAGCAAGCAGGTGCCGAGCAGAGATGCTTTCCCTGTTTCCAGCTGTGGTCACAGGGGGTCCTCACCTCCTCACACACGCACACACGCACATGCACACGCACACACACGCACACACACACGCACACACACACACACACACACACACACACACACACACACACACACACACACACACACACACACACACACACACACACACACACACACACACACACACACACAGCGTTCATATTGTCCTATTTGTGAAAAGTGGGGCCCAATTCTCTTGCCTGTCCAGGATAATAAAAACATACAAGTCTGTTTATTTGCCAGGCTTGTTTTCTGCCAGAAAGAATGGAAAGAGAGAGAGGGCTGTGTTCCTTTTTTCTTTCTTTCTTTTTTATGCATGTGTGTGCACATGTGCATGTGTGTATGCATGTGTGTGTGCTGGCGCGTTGCAGTGAAAATAGAGGGCTCAGGTGGCTTTTGAGAAAGAGCTGAGTGCGTCTTGGATCTCTATCTTAGTGTTATTTTTTTGGCTGACGCATGCAGAATAAAACAAAGTGCAGACCGCCTGGGAGTCGTCCACCATCAGCAACACACTCATCCTCTGCAACACGCAGAGGATGCGTTAAACCAAGAAGAAAAGCAATTCAAACGCATTCGCTTAACCCATTCTGTGGGTGTTTTCTTGTTCTTATACTTTATCTATTGAAAAATAGCAGATCTACAAGCTCATAGCGCGCCACCGAGTGGCGCGCTATGAGCTTGTAGGTCTGCTATTTTTTTGAGAAATCGTGAAAACGTGACACGAATCTTTGAATATATTATTTCAGAAGGAAAAACATTTTTAACTCAAATCTTTTCTTCTGGGAGATCCCTAGAACAACATAGTTTTAGATAGGGGTCCGCAGCCAAATATAGATAATTCTGGGGGTCCTTGGCATGAAATATGTTGAGCATCACTGATATAGGAACATAGATTAAAATAAATAATAATAAACTAGTGTCAGAAACTAGAATCTAGTGTCAGAAACAAGAAATCTAGCACCGGAGACTACAACGTAGAATCTACAGTCAGAAACTAGAATCTACTGTCAGAAACTCGAATCCAATCAGGACACATTCGCTTAAATATACCGCAATAATATACAAAGGCTTATGGCCTTGTATAAGGCCCTGAGAGACTTCAGTCCACTAGGGCTTGGTGTTTTCAAACAATTCAGACTTAAAAGCGAACAAATAAACGATTTAGAGGGAAAAAATCTCAGCGTTTATGACTTTAATCTCGGAAAATAATCTAGTGGGATTATAGGGGGTGAAGATCAAAGGGATATTAAAGATGAGATTACATGTGAAAACAGCAAATCCATATCAATTTGGGGGTCACCGACAGTGTGTGAGAAGAACCGCCGCTGTTATAAACGCCAGCGCGGCATGAGGACATAGATCCATCCATCCCCACGGCGAGCCAAAGGGCCCCTTCAGTACCACACGGTGTGTGGTTCTAGTGTTGTAGTCAAGACCTCCTAAATGGAGACCAAGACAAGACCAAGACCTAAGGGGGGTCGAGACCAGAACGAGACCGAGACAATCACAAACTTGGTCAAGGCGAGATCAAGATGAGACTAGCACCTAAAGGGGTTGAGAACAAGACCAATACCAAGAGATGTTGGGCTCCTCGGTCCTTGTCTCGGACCAAGACAAGACCAAGACAATTAAGGGCAAGACAAAAACAGAAAATTTGCCTTGAGACTGGAATCGAGACGAGACAATGTTTCGAGAACTCAACACTATGTGGTTCCACTCAACATCTGTTCCACGGAGATGTATATTATATCATTATAATCATATTTTAAGATTAAAATCAAGGATCTTGATGAATCACGACCATAAAACCTCTGATTCTGTGATTTTTTTTCCTTTTTCTTTTTTTGAAAATGTACTAATTTCACCCCCTTGTTTAGACTCAATCCTGGATGGCTTGATTTTATAGACTTACGTACAATAACGAATATTAATCTTTTTGGGATGGAGGTATTCCTTGATGGACGTATTCCTATTTTGTTTGTAATAGACCCAGAAAATGGCCGCCGCTGGCTGTTGAGGGAGAGCCTGTGGGGGTTGGGTATGTTGGGTGTTGGGTGGTTGGGTGGACGCATCACCAGCCCTGCTGCGATGGCATGAACTTAATGGTGTGTGTGATGAAGATGGGCTCCACCGGTTTAATGGGACCCCCCCCCCCACCCACACACCCCCAGAGGGACCCCCAGCAGCAGCAGTGGAGAGGGAACGACGCAACGCACCCCACGCTTCTGCTCTGTCAGATGGATTTGAAGGCTTTTGTTGTGGCCAAGACTGCAGGCTTTTTGGCGGGCGATTACAGGGTTATGGTGCACACACACGCGGGGAGAGGAGCGATGTTTTGTGCGCACGCGCACGCCCGCGCGCGCACACACACACACACACACACGCACATATGCACACGCACGCAATAAAAGCACCACATGCAATGACACCCATGGCAGAGCATCAGCACTAACTGCTTTGCACGCAAACCGTGTGTGTGTGTGTGTGTGTGTGTGTGTGTGTGTGTGTGCGCGTGCATGTATGTGGCCATACAGTCTGAAGCACGGAAGCTCTGATCATGAGCATGTGATAAGCGCTGAGATGTGAGGGCCTCGATCCTCCTCCCCGCATCCTTTTTCGTCTGCACACATTTTCGCTGTGCAAAATGTGTGCAATTAAGTAATTGCTTGCTTGGCAGAAATGGAAATTAAAAACATCACACGTGGAACCTAAACATAATGATTTCGGGGAGGTGCGTTTCTAGCCTTTTAGCATTCTGAGACTGTGGCCTGGCAAAGTGAAACTCGGGTTGTACATTTTGTACATATAGAAGTTGGGTTGAGGGCACTAAATCTGGCCTGTTGCCTGGGCAAAGAATATGTGGCCGTAAGACCGTTGATTTTTACGTTTTGGTCTGTTTTACGTTTTGGTCTGTTCTTCTTTTTTTACATTTTAATCTTATTATTGTACTAGGCGTATGTCATTATATGCCTAGTACAATGCCGTAATTGCCGTATATGTTATTCTTGCATTCTCCTATTGTCATAAAAAGGTGTTACCTGTACACCTGACCATATAGAAAATGAGAGATATTGGGGGAAAATAAACTATGTATTAATGGTCTTGGCGGTGGTGGTGAAAGCAGGCTCACTGGTGCAGCTTTAAGAAATTATCAAAATATTAAAAGTTATAGTGAAAATACCAGAAAAAGCATTCCGAAAAGTCATCTGCCTAACAAGTCAAAGTATACAGTATATTCATACAAATAAAGTGTGCACGTCTGTGCCTGTGGGTGCATGCGTGTGTGTGTGTGTGTGTGTGTGTGTGTGTGTGTGTGTGTGTGTGTGCACGTGCGGCGTGATTACTGTATTTGCTATTCATCACAGTCATTTCATTGAGAGTCTTAATGTAAGAACCACCCACTGAGCTTTCAGAAAACACTTAACCAGCGCCGCAAATGGCTCAATAGCACCTACGCAGCAGGGCGTCAGAAAATTTGGACCGTAAAGTAGTAGAGTAAAAATGGCCCTTTTTTTCCCTGTAGCCTGACACCTGAATTTACATTTAAATTTCACTCCTCCATTATTCAGCCTGAAAGCAATATTGCCAGTATTGTCTGCTCATTATTAAAAAAGCAACTTTGTTTTTTTGTTTTTTTTTTCTGAAAAGTGGGTTGTAAATATTGGTAATTGTGGGTTGTGTTTGTCTAGTTTGCTTTCCTAAAGTGTAGACGATAATTCTAGGCTTCCTGATCTGCAATTTTCAGTGATTAACCCTTTCTGCATGTACTCTACACGTTTTGGTGTTCTAAGTACACTTTAGCTATTGAAAAAGTGGCGCGCTATGAGCTTGTAGATCTGATATTTTTAAAAAAATCGTGGCACAAATCTTTGAATATATTATTTCAGAAGCAAACATGTTTAACTCAAATCTTTGCTTCTGGGGGATCCTTAGAACTATGTTTTCAGATTGGGGTCCGCAGGCAAATATATAGATAATTCTGGGGGTCCTTGGCATGAAATATGTTGAGCATCACTGACAGATTTTTCAGAAAAACTAAAATCTAGTGCCAGAAACTAGAATATAGAATCAGAAACTAGAATCTAGCGTTGGAAACTACAATCTAGTGTCAAAAATTAGAATTTTAGTGTCCAGACAAAATGGCTTAAGTATAGGGTAGTTTTGAATGGTCTATGTGGCTTAATGGCTCCAACAAAGAACTTTTGACAAAAGGTGAAAACAAAGAGCCGCTTCTTGAACAATATAATGAACACAAAGTACCATTCACTGAAAATAAAATGGTGCTTCAGTATAGCTGACGGTGCTCCATATAACCATATGTCACCAAATACAAGGAGTGAAGCATGCTGGGAACAGTGGTCTAATGAGATATTTATTGGACATTTAACTCCCACTGAGTTAACACCCCTCCAACACACACACACGCGCGCACACACACAAAACCTCTCCAGCCTTCCTCCATTTTCCCTCCCTCCATGGCATTAGTTAACCTCCGCCATGCCTCTCCTTCCAGGAGCGCCGCTGACCAAAAAGGTCAATAATGGCTTTAATTAATCAGCGGAGATTAATTCGGAAGTCCCGCTTCCTCTCTCTCGCCACCTCACCCCGAACACCATATTTTGTCGCCATAGGCAATTTCCTGTATGGCTGTGGCGATGGATAGATGGATGGATGGAGGGACGGATGGACAGAACAGGGTTTGGTGCCCCTCCGGTTCATCAGTGATAATATGGATGGAGTCGCGGGTACCGGCCAATTGGATTAGCCCCCTCGTGGATTGGTGTCTAATGAAGATTACACACCCCCGTGGTTAATGGATATTAGGGAAGAGGGAAGGCATGCGGTGCCGTTTTGGCACGTGGGCAGAGAGCCCGATGGACACATGGCCTTTGGCACTGCGGCACTGTGCCAATGCCTTGTCCGCATTTGGTTGTGTTCGTGGGCATGGTGTCATTAAACAGCAACCACTCCAACATACTGTACCATCTCAGAGCTAGGTTATAGGCGTAACCTATTTGTTTATATTTGGCTGCGGAGGATATAATCACACACTGGATCTTAGAGGGTTTCAACCACTTGTGAGATCCAAAGAAAACTGTGCTGTCTCTGCTTCAATTGGCAGAAGCCATACTGTATTTGACAAGAGAGTATAATATTGCATCCACTCTGCCGTCTTCATTGCCACACACTGACAAAATATGTATTACTTACCATTGTGTCCTGTCTAGATAATATGCATAATATTCAAAGATTTGCACCACATTTTCATGATATTTAAAAAATAGCAGAGATACAAGCTCATAGCGCGCCACTCAGTGGCGTGCTATGAGCTTGTAGATCTGCTACTTTTCAATAGTTAAAACATAATGCTTAGAACACCAGAAGGTGTTCAGTACACTAAGTGTTAAGCACAAGTACGAATACTGTATTAGACATATAAGTGAAAGTCTCTGGAATTAAAATCAAATTAAATATTTATTACCAAAGGTACCAAAGGTAAAAAAGTATTGTGCAGAATGTCCCATTTCACAAATTCAAAATGTACTAATAATTAAATGCATAAAAATGAAATTAGGCAGATATATATCTGGCTGATATATTGCTGGATGTTTTATTTTATTATTGTTAATCATAATAATAAAGTTCTACAAAGTTATAGTAACTAAAGTCTATAAAGTAATTAAAAATGTATAAGTAAAATAATTATACTGGAGTCAAATTACAATATTTTCTTGTGGGATGTGGAGTAGAAGTAAAAGTACCTTATGATCAATGTGTACTAGGCATGACTACTGAAGCAAATACACTACCAGTATTACTTCCCACCACTGAACATACTTTAATTGTAAAAAAAAAAAAAAAAAAAAAAAAAAGTAATAATGTCTACAGTATGTGCGTGTGCACGCTCCACTCACCAGTTACTTTTCCATGTGTGTCGGACGTGCGGGTCGTGGATGTTGTGCTTGTCGGCCTGCTCGTCCAGGAAGTCGAACATGTACTTGATGGCCAGGGGCAGAGCGCTGCCCCGGTGCGCCGTGCTGAAGATGGTCTCAAACAGGTCGTCCACGAACTTCTGGAGCGTTCCCTGCATGGGTGGAACATCCAGAGATATTACACATACAGTAAAGCAGTGGGTTTTCAACCTTTTTGATACCAGGGCCCACTATCTATTCAGCATTTGAGCCACGGACCTCCATTTGAGGACATTTTAGACCCACAGCACAAACCCCAAAAGCTTTTGTCCACAATATGAATTTTGGGAAACAAAACAGTCAAACATACAGATCAAATTGATCATTAATCTTCCACATTCTCTAGTTGTGCAGACTTTAGCTAATTCACATGATGAATATTTTAACTCTTGAGAGTGTAAACATGAAACCAAATGGACCCGCAAGGGTCCATTTGGTTTCATGTTTACGTTCTCAAGAGTTACACCTGATTAGTCCAACATTTCATCTGGTTAACCAACTTAGCTGGGGACTACCTGGAAATATCTCAAGGACCACTGGTTGAAAACCACTTAAATATAGCATAATTCCAATCGATTTTTAAAATGTAAAGCACATTCAATAAATATTGTATCCAACAATTTTGTGTCCCAGTTTGTCTCCAAGAGGGCACTATACTCTCCCCCAGTGCCAACCTTGGGAGAGTCCCCGAACTGATCTCATGCTTCCTCCAACGCATGAGGAGTGAGCAGGCCGGGTTCCCTGGTTGGACATGGTCAGGAAAACATGTTATTCCTATACCAGTTCCCTGTCCCCTCCATCAGGCACCTTGGCCGGTCAGGGGGAGGCAGTCTAGAGTCCAGGATTACTGCATGTTTTTTTTATTTTTCTGTGAGGGTACTTACTGTAGAGGACACAGGGAGATCATGCAAAGAGCTGAACCCCAGGATACTTAAAGGTAGGGGAAGTGATTTGAAATTCATGGTGTAGTACCAGCCTGGTGCACTAGGGGCCCCCAACAGTAGCTACACTATGTGAACCTGCTGCTCGCTCCTGATTGGAGGAGAATTGGTGGTGACCTGGGGAACTTTTATTAGCTCCTCTGCTAACGTGGGGGAGGGGGAAACTCCATATGTGGTTTCCACACCTTATAATAGAGCATTTTAACAGAAAAAAAATATTTTTGGGTGATATCTGACAAAAGTGAAATCACTTCCCCTACCTTTAACATAATACTTAACATAACCGACCCCAATGGAGTCAATTATGTTAAGTATCCTGACCCATAAGGTCAAGAGCCGTAGAATTCACGTAGTACGTTTCCAGGACATGAATGTTAAAGGCTCTTACACCCAAACCCAGGCATCGGATGCCCCTTTTGTAGTGTTTGGTATGTTACCTTTCCTTTTTTTTTTTACCTTTTATCCCTAGTGCCATGTAATTGTTTGGTTGTCATGCCAATGTTTTGAAACACTAGCAGCACTTTGAGGTGTGCAAAAATGTAAAAAGTGCATTGCAAATTATTATCGTTTGCTTTGCTTTTAACTCTAATTCACAGGATCATGATTTATACGGTGTCATTTGTTCACTATAGGGCTCACGCCATTATACCTGTGTTTTTGAACTGCATAAGTCGCTCCGCATAACAGCATTTTGATAAACGTCTTAAACTGTAAATCCGCAATCTGATGCTCGGCTGTGAAGGATGTCTGTTTACACATTAAATTATTATCATCATTATTATTATTACTACAATCTCATATCCTGGTTCTGGTTTCAAATCTTCGCACGCAAGCTTTGATACGTGGTTATTTCACAGCTGATGTATATTAATAATGATGATAATAATAAAAATCTAGGAACGGGAGACGTGTCTGTTCCTATAAGCCGCTTTGTGATGCCGGATTAACTACCCCCGCTTGCACCATTGACCCTAATTTGATGAAACGTCGACTTTACGGAGAGAGAGAAGGACAAGAGCGCGCGGGCGAGAGAGAAAGAGAGACAGAGAGAGAGAGAGCAAGAGAGAGAGAGAATCTAATCCACTTGTAACGAACAAGGAGATCCTGTAAGGATGAACAGAAGGAGAGGAGAGCACCGCAGCAAGCAATGGAGAAAAAAATGAAATCAAACGATAAGAGGTTTCCCTATCAGAGAAGAGGGAGGGGGGTGTTGTTGACGGCGCCAGTTGTCGTTATTGATCAAAGTGTGCCTATGTTTTCTCCTAATGGTCAATACAGCGCAGAATTGTATAGGCAACATCTCCAGTCCAATGGCAGCAACATATTCTTTAGTTTGGGGGTTCTGAGAGGCTGAATGTCATCAAATGGAGGCCTCAGTTCTGGCACAAATATGAGAAATGGTAAAAACCAGTGGACTAGAGGAATTAGGCTTCTTTCTGGCAGACTGCATTGATGATGTGTTGTGACCAGGGGCGGAGTGGGGCTGGCCAGGCCATCTGGACTTTGCCATTGGCCAGGCCACCCCCCCCCCCCCCACCTCACCTCGCAAAAGTCGAAGCATGACAAAGCTACTGTGCCTTCAAAGGTTTATTTTCAAACGAACTAATATTACTATTACATATTACTTTAAAAATGTTTTACAAAATATTTAGTATCACTATTAATAAAATATTGTGTATAGGCCAGTGGCATACCTACAATAAAGCAAACACCATCTAGCCAAATCCATTTGAGATCAACTTGAAAAAGGAGTTAAATGTATTCCTTGAATTCATGGAAGCCAGTAAATAATTTGAGAAATTATAGAAAATAAGTAATTATTTAACTTCTGCAGATGTCGAGATAATTTCACATGAACACTTGCAGTGAGACATATTGACAGAAAGTAATATAGAAAGTAGTGCAGTAATGGCAGAAAGAAAAGTATAATGTATTCATTTTTTGTTAAGTAATGTATTTATATTACAAGTTACTGAATTTTGGTTGGTAATATATTAAGTTAGGTAGTGCACATGTCCTAACACTGGTCACCACCAGTGTTGCCAACTGGTCCCTTGCGGGTCCATTTGGTTTCATTTTCACACTCAAGTCTCAAGAGTTAAAAATATTCCTCATGTGAATTATCCCAAGTCTACACACCTTCCAGGCAAGCATCTGGCGCATTCTAGTGCATTTTGGAAATGCCACTAGTGCATTTTGGATTTTGGCAGTTGGCAACACTGGCCACCACACACACAAGAAGGGGGCTGGCAGGGGGTGTGTCCCCCACTGATCCCAGCAGTGGCGTAGCCAGAAACTCAATTCAGGGTGGGCATGAGCTATTCAGAGTGGGCATGCTGCGTGCGTGATGGCCGCAAATTTGCACGTGCAAGAAATCTATTTATTGCTATTATTGCCATATACGGTTATATTTCAGTTTATATAACCTTTACTGTACAATGGTTGAATTAATGTCATGAAACATGAAATAATAATCCTGTCACCAACACAGTGTTTTGTTTCATTAGCACAATCATTATCAAATAGATTTCAGCTGTTCACTATTGAATCACAGCCATTTATAAATTAGTTACCAATGTGTCTGCTGATCATGACAGATTTTCTTTCAGGAGAACAGACCAGAGTTAACTTTTGAAAAATCCTTGTGAAAGTCCCCCCACAGAAACAAGCGCTATTGTTTTGATACCTGCCAAATGATAACGATCTGGCAGGTTTACAAACAAAGGGTGAATGAAAAGCTCCATTTGCATTATACTGGGTGATTAGTGCCCGCAAATCACCCATTATACTGTAACTACAGTGAGTCTAGACCTCTCAAGCTCTCTCTAGAGGCTCTCTGGTCTTTGTCCTTTGTTTTCTCAAGTTCTTAGTCATGTTTTCAATGGGTGGGCCAGCTCTCTATTTAGGTGGGCAGTGGCCCACCCCAGCCCACCCGTAGCTACGCCCCTGGATCCCAGGCCAGCTGGGAGCCTCTCGCTAACTCGCTCTCTCCAGTCCGGCGCATGCAGGTGCACTGGTGCAGGGTATCAGGTTACACTCAGTCACTCACACTGTTTAACTAAACTCTGTAGTACTAGAACACCTTTTATTTTTGGAAGGAGAAACACTAGTTTGCCTGGCCTGGGCTGGCCTGGGCCTGTCGCGCTGGCCTGCCCTGGAGGTTTCAAAAAAAAAAAAAAAAAAAAAAAAAAAATTTTTTTTTTTTTTTTTTTTTTTTTTTTTGTACCCTGTCCAGGCCACTAGGTGGCGCAGGCCACCGGGAAAAGTCCCGGTGGTCCCGATGGCCACGCCGCCCATGATGTGTTGTGACACATGACAGGTACGAACAGTCTGATGTGACCTTGAGGTCATTCCAATGTGTCACAGTGTGTGTTCAAAGTACTGATGCATGATGGGGGACCGATACTGCCTTCATCACCATCATCATCATCATCATCTGTTATCTGTGAACTCTGCCCTCCCCGACACCTGCCATGTCAGTAGAGCCACGCAGTATACACACACATACACACGCAGTAAACATACAGCATGCACACACCGTGACCAGGGCCGGATCTAGAGGGGGGCAGGGGTGGGCAGAGCCCACCCAAACGTGCATCCTGCCCACCCAATGAAAGGTAATATCAGTGGTTTTCAACCAGTGGTCCGGGGACCACCAGTGGTCCTTGAGAGAGTTCCAGGTGGTCCCCAGCTAAATGGTGGAAAGTTAACTCTTTGAGAGCGTAATCATGAAACCAAATGTTTACACTCTCAAGACTTAAACTATTCATCATGTGAATTAGCCCAGGTCTACACGACTAGAGAATGTAGAAGATTAATGGTCATTTTGATCTGTATGTTTGACTGTTTTGTTTCCCCAAATCCAGTCTGGAAGCAAAACAAATCTTTAGTTTTTGGGGGCTTTGGGGCTAAAATGTCATGAAATGGTGGTTCCTGGCTCAAATGCAGAATATATAGTCGGCCCTGGTGTCAAAAAGATTGAAAACCACTGCTTCATATAAAAACTTTGGAGGTGCCCACCCTGCCATTCTTACAGCCCACCCTAGTAGGGCTGGCTAAATCCAGCCGTGACGCGACAGTGATGGAGGTAATACGGAGGATGGCAGTGTGTGTGTTTGTAGGTGTGCGTGTGTGTATGTGGGGGGGTGTTATTTCTGGATGAGGTGAATGTCAAAAGCAGTCAATTAGACGTCCTGTCTGGCCATACATTGCTCACCAAGAGAGATGAGTGGGCCATCAAGTGTTATTTCACCGGAACAATCAGTCTGTGGCATGCACGTGTCACACACACACACACACCATAGGACTGTCACAATTAATAATTTAGGTTTGCGATTAACTGTCGCAAAACTAATTGCAATCGAATTGTGGTTTTGGCAACGATCATTGGGACCACATGAATAGAACTTTACTTTCTGTTTCTGCCTATTCACTGAAATGCCCTGATGGCACTGAAGCAATGTTCTAAACTCTGAATGTACCATTTTGGTAGTTTTTGCAACACACATGTTTAGCAGTGTTACTCATTCCAGGAACATCTGATCTCTACACGCCATACCTTGTTGTAAAGGTAACTAACAAAAGATTAAAATTATATAAGATACAATACCAATTGGTTTTATTGAGGTGGAGAAAATAATTCCCAAACATAAGTTTCTGAAGTTATGTCGGTTGGTTTATTCAATCCGATTAAATTTTCTATGACTTTAAGATTAGGCATTCAAGTTACGTGTTTCAAGTTTGCTTTTAATCTCATTTACTGTCTTCTTAGTATATGCTTGATTTTGTATATCCATTGGGTGGGGTGGGGCGATTTGCTTAGTATGGCACTTTGACAACATCCAGAGAATATCTCCCACTCCCAGAGCATAGAGCCTTTAACGTCAAGTTTAACTGTATTCCATTTGTTACAATAAATGAATAATGTACTTTGACATGAGGGAATTGTATCTGAACTATAACAGATTCATAAGATATTTTGGAATCGGACCTCAAGTCTTAATAGGCTTAATAGAGTCGGTTGGTCATTTGCATTCAGCTGCTGGATCAAAAAGTCCCTTTTTCCTCCAAACCAATTAAACTTTATCTTCCTTTCACTCTGTCTGAAGACGTTTTATCACTCGCGCCGCATTCAAAGAGGTCCATTTTCACAGCCCGTTTTTC
The DNA here is from genome assembly GCA_039105355.1 of Benthosema pterotum. Taxonomy (NCBI): domain Eukaryota; kingdom Metazoa; phylum Chordata; class Actinopteri; order Myctophiformes; family Myctophidae; genus Benthosema; species Benthosema pterotum. The sequence goes on from CM076987.1 coordinate 22,835,378, forward strand.
TATTTTGGCCCCGATAGCATCTACTCTAAATACAGAAGCACCTTTCGGCGTCTTCGCAGGGTCTGTTCAAGACAATTATTGATAGTCAGCTGCATCAACAGGACAGTAATGAAAAGAGAAAAACAAACATCAAATATCCGTCTCACACAGAAATGGAATTTAGTAATCTGCTGGCACGCGTGTGACACAATCAAAGGAAACGTGAAGTTCTAAAAAACTAAGTGAGCTGCACTTTGTCACATTAAAATATAACTTTCTTTTTGTCCACAATTTCCACTGATCCGAGGGTTTGAATCCCGGCTCCTCCTCCTGTCTGCGTGTCCTTGGGCAAGACACTGCTCATTGCTCTAGAATTGTGCTGGTTGTGCCTTGCATGGTTTCCACCGCAAACGGTGTGCGTGTGAGTGGTTGAATGTTATGCAGTATGTAAAGCACCTTGGATAAAGGCACAATTTTGTTTGTACCTTGGTGGCCAGCAGTCTCGTCAGGTAGATCTCAGAGACCATCTTGCTGCCGCGGTCCCCTTCCTTCTGGTCTCCATGCTCGTGGTTCTTCACCAGGTGCCACACCTTCACGCCGCTCTCCAGGTCCGGAGTGATCATGGGCGTGCGAGAGCGCAGGCTGTCGGGGCTGCCTGTGTACTTGATCATGTTCTCTGTGGGACAAACCGGATGGGGAAAACATGTACAGTGGTAAGCATTTGAGATTGTCAGTGGTGGTACCACCACGGCAATGAAATGGTAACCACAGGAATGTGGTACCAGAAAGTTCCATGCTGTCACCAGGAGATTAACAGGTTAAAAACACATTTACATGTCCTACTACTTGGTTAGCGGTTCCACATAGACAGAGACATACTTTTATAACCATTGTTAATCAACCATTGACATATTTTAAATGAAGTGTGAAAAGCGTTACCATTCCAGGGCAGTGGTTCCACCATGGTGCCCCGTCAGCAGCAAGTGTTAACAATGACAATCTCAAGTGCTTACCACTGTATGACTAAATGCGACCGGAATGACATCAAGTTGATATATCCATATGAGTGAATTTTTTGTTTCTCAAACGCAGTTCTTATATGCGCCGATCTAAGATCCTCATATACTGTAAGGATTAAAAGATGAATAAAAAATACACAAACAACAACAAAAAAAAACATGATTGATTGATGATTGATTTTTAGTTTAGTCTCTCAGACCTAAAACTAAAAGATGTTGTCAAGTTTTTGTCCACAATTTAGGAAAGAAAACTGGCAAAACTCTTGTGTAGTGTAGAATGAAACAAAATGGACTCTTACAGGTCCGTTTGGTTTCATTTTACACTCCCAAAAATTACAAGTCTATAAGGGTCCATTTGGTAACCAACTGTGCACCAGCGCTCTAATGATATTGACGCCAGACTTTAGTGCTCTATGTGAAAATAGCATACAAGCTTGTAAGGTGTTATTGTTAAGTCACTGAAGAACATATTCCTAGCTTGGCCACTTCAATGCGTCAAACAGCCCATCTATATGCATTTACATTCACTGTAGAAACCTGGTTCCATAGAAGTCCTGCTGACTGACTGCAACTTCAATCCGTGCAGGAGGTAAAGCAGACAGAAAACAATGGATGGAGGAACAAAGGAAGAAAACAGAGAAAGTCTCCATCGTGTGGCGCAAACAGATTGATGGTGAGGAAGGGCCGAGCAACAAATCACAAAAAGGCTCTGCTTCAGCAGAACCGTGGCAGCCAACGCGGCTTGGGGTCCGACGTTTTTTTTTTTTCGGGCGTGTTTCCAATTTACAGCTCTGGGAAATTGGATATGAAACTTTTAGGGAGCCCCCCGCACCGCGCCGTGGTTAATGTTTCATGCCGTCGTCTTCTTCCGTGACACCAACGCGACACAACGGACCAGGGACCCAACCGACACAAAATCGAACAGGTGTCAGGGCGGGGATGAAATATGCATGGGCCCACCCAACGCCGGCCAAGAAAAGTCCTGATGACATTTCCAAACGCACGGCTGAATGAATGTTTACACAGTGTGAAGAGAATTGATCAGGATTTAAGAATAGGACAGGAGCGACTAAAGGAAGGGAGAAGGGAGAAAAAGCAACGACGCAATGCGTTTTTCCACCCACAGAGGAAATCAATGCGGGAGATGAGAGAAGGGAGAGAGCGAGAGACGGAGGCACAGAGACAACAAAAGACAAAGAGAGAAACAAAGAGGGACGGATAAAGATTGAGAGTATACAGCGATGGGACGATAATCACGCTTTCATGCCTTTATCGTGATAAAATAACGCTCACAATAATCATATTGCAGGGACACTTTGCTCCCTTTATTGTCCGCTGTCACAGGCGACGACCGATTAGCTTTTGTTGTTGAGCTGCGCTGCATTCAGCACACCTTAGAGTGCATTTCATACATTCTTATTTCACGCCCGCAAGAAATCGATTCGCCAACAGCAGCCAATCGACGAGGTCAAAGAAACACGTTGCTTTGCCACGTGTTGTGAACGTTCAGCCGGAATAGGGGTAGTGGTTAACAATAAAACATAGTTATGAGAGTCGTTTCGATCCAACGACTGTTTAAAAACCCAGAAGAGAGGCCTGATCTCTCACAATACAGAGAAGACCCTGTATGTGCCCAAATAAAATAAAACTGCTGTTATCTCTTCTTTGCACAAGTAACTACAGTACCTCTCACTCTGTTCAGTAATATTCGTTCTATCCAGAGTAACAATACCTGTCACTTTACTGTACTTTAGTTTTGTTGTAGTCCATTGATACCTCACCTATATTAGTTTGTCACAGTCATAGTTGTCTAGTATAACTAGTAGTTGTCATAGTTGATATAGTTATAGTTTAGTTGTATGTTATAGTTGTTATAGTTATGGTTGTAGTATGTTATTGTTGTAGTATGTAATGTGTAGTATTCATAGTCCTGTCTATGTTTTCTGCAAGCTTTTTTAATTCGTTTTAAACTTTTTAGGTTATTACACTGTACATACACTATATAATTAGGATGTTCAGTTAGCCAGCACTTAATTTCCTTAATCTTAATCTGTGGCACTACCGTTACTTGCTGCTCTATATGTTGTCCTTTTTTGTCTTTTGTCTTGTCATTGTCTATTGTATCGTTATTGTCTTGGCACTGTGGAGAAGCTAGAAATGTTATTTCATCCCTGTATATACATGTTTGTCTCGACCTTCCCTGGTGTGACAAATAAAAAACCTTGAACCTTGCCCTCTCTTGATGCTACTGTCTGTGACAGACAGACAGACAGACAGACAGACAGACAGACAGACAGACAGACAGACAGACAGACAGACAGACAGACAGACAGACAGACAGACAGACAGACAGACAGACAGACAGACAGACAGACAGACAGACAGACAGACAGACAGACAGAGGCAGGGCAGAGTAGATTACACCACTGAGTAATCGTCCCAATATTACGGTCATCATCTTTTCATTGTGTTTGTTATTGACTTGTTTTCATTATCAGCATTGTTAAGCTGCTTGTCATTCATGTCATGCCAATAAAGCAATCTGAATTGAAGCAAAATCAATACGGAGGGAGGGAGGGAGGGAGGGAGGGAGGGGGAGAGAGCCACAGAAGTGGTTTATAGTGTTTTGGTAGATACTGACTGTTATTCACTAAACAATATTTCACTGCCCTCCTCCACTATAACAGCTTGATGGAAAACCATCCCTCTCACATACACACACAATACATTTGGTTGTGTACTTTACTTGTTGTGATTATGCAAAACAAATCTGGCATGCACATTGTTAGTAATCTGTTATCACTGATAGTGAACATCCTGCCTTCAGTATGTTTAGGATCTACTGTTCTCTCTCATATACAGCTCACATACACGTAAATATTGCAGTTACTTGCCTGCTAGTAATGATATAGTAACTGTATCGAAATATCGTTTTTAATTTAAAAAAAATCAAGTACTGTACTGTATATCGTTATGTAAACAGAACATGTTATATCATACCGTATGACTTTGTATTATATTGATTTGCAATGCAACGAATCAGTATCGAATTCCTACAAATACAAAGTTCTTGCATTGTATATAGCAATTTTACAACGTAAGAAGAAAAACACCTATAGATACTGTGCCTCTTGTGTTCATATACAATGTCTGCCTACTGTATATGGCAGAACACTGTTTTTACTTATTTATATCAATTATACATGTTACACAATACAATGCATTTTCCCACACGTATCGATTTCGTATCGATTTCACATCATTGAATTGAATTGTCGAAATCGCCAGAATGAACCAACATCGTCCATGAATCGTATCATCAACGTTGTATTGTGATACGTATCGGCTGGCTGTTCAAATGTATAGTTACACCCCTACCATGCCTGTACATGATTTTGTGACCTGTGTTACTTTTTCACCTGCCTCTACTCTCTGTCTGTCTGTCTCGTCTGTCTGTCTGTCTGGGTCCCCTCTTCTATATTCCAGCCTCATTAGAATAGAAATCAGTGTTCCCTATTTCCGCGCCACTGGGCCATCGTGTTCAGGGAGAGTTCAAAGTCGCTCTCCAGTTAACGGGCCACATTCTGAAGTACCCTCACATTACTGTTTGAAGTCTGAGAGACACAGAGAGAGAGAGAGAGAGAAATGGGCCCTGGCACAATTTCTTTCTCATTGGGATTCTCCGGGTAGGTGAGATGGTTATGGAGATGAGACCGTGGCTAATAATCCTGCTGCCGCATTTGATGTGCGTGAAGCATTTGTGGCCCTGATGCGACGGCGCTGAGGAGGGCTTTGATCAGCCTGGAGTCTGACGGATCCTCAGGTTGGAGGAGCGGGGCAGGGCGGGCCGCGGTACGCAGGGCGGGACCACGCAGCAGACGGACCGGGTGACCGGAGATGGAAGCAGTACTAAAATGTTTTACTGACGTAAAAGTATAACTACCCTATACTAGACGTTTACCCGAGGCAGACGACAGTCTGTTTGGGTGTGAGCCTGTATTCTGCTAGAGAAGCGCCCATTCATTTCATACAGCACAGGGCTAGTAGGAGGTGTTTTTATACTGGGGGTAATACAGTTTATTATGTATTACCCCTTTAGGGAAGAAATAATACTACATTACTTATTACTTGGGCCCAAGAGTAATATGTAGCATTACTTTTTCATGTTACTTTTGCGCACCCATCCACGGGAAAAGCTGCACGGACAGCTCTAGAGCGCTCATTTTCGGACCCCTCAATGTCGCAACTTTGACACAAGATGGCTTTGTATGTCTATAACAGTTTGCAGCTTGTTCATCGCACTGCTGGTTACTAAACTGTTGGTTAGTTGGTTAGTTTACCATTGCACCATAAAAAAAAAATATATATAGCAAAAGTAGCAGCTACAAGCTCAGGATGCATGGATCTGCATGTATCCTTTAATTGCGTGACATTGGATGACAGTATAGCAAACATAAACAGAGGATGGTATTTGTATTAATTACTGTATGTATGTGTGTGCATTGCAATGTGTACCGTATTTGCTGGCTGATGTCCTGGACACAGTGGAACTGTTGACAGAGTTGTAGGCTGTCACCTGTTTGGGGACCAGAGCCATCACCGAGTTGTCAGGGACCTGAAACACCACACACACAGAGACATATGGTATGTTAATACTTTTTGACATACAAACACAGAAAGACGCAGCGGGGCCCACCATGTACAGAACCAAATCATTCCATCACTAAAATGAACTCACGTCGACATATTTCATATGTTTGGTTTGGATCGTCGGTAAGACATACTGGAAGGTGCGAGGGCTGCGGCTAAAGTAAAAAAAATAATAATAAAAAATCACACCCATGTGAAGTGATGGCCACTCTAATTATCATACATCATCAAGAAACGGATGTCTCTAAATTGGCCAAGGCCAATTTAACCAGACGATTTCCTCAAACACATACGATGCAAATTATATTCATTGTCTCTTCATTGTCAATGAATGATGCATTTACACATGAATGTTAGGCTCTGTTCTATCTACTAGATCATAATGATTGTGTGGTTCTCCCTGTAAGCTATTTATCATTTTATTTGTGTATTGTACCTACTGTGTTTGTTGCATTGTAGTGCTTTTATTATCTGATTAAGATGACTGGACTGGACTGTGGCAGACGGTTTCTTTTTTCCATTGTCCATCAAAATGTCATCGTATGTTTGACAATAAAGATCTTATCCATGGCAATTCATATTTGTGTTCAGATCGACAGAATCTACACTATAAGCTGTTTAGAAGAGGGGCTAGTGCCACTGCAAAAAAATACAAACTATCACGTGAAGGCCACCTTGCAGTAACTCTGAGGACCCCCTCTAGGGGTCCCCCGGCCCCCCTGCTGAAGGATCCATGTTGTACATCATTGCATCCATGTCATTATGTTTCTGTCCTCAGCGGATAAACACGGAGAATATGTTATTAGCCTGTTCCTGAAGAGATGTCCCACGATCCCTATTCAATAACGCTGTTCCTCTAGGGTCAGGTTATGACGTGCACGCACATGCACACGCACACACACACACACACACACACACACACACACACACACACACACACACACACACACACACACACACACACACACACACTCTATTACCCCACCCCTCAATTACCAGTCGGCCAAACAGGATTCAATTAACTCAACTGCAAAGGAAGCTGCTTTAATGATGCCCCACACGCACGCACGCACGCGCACGCACGCGCGCAAATACACGTGCATGCACAGGTACACACACAGCAATGGAATAAGAACCAGTGTTGTAGTGGGACTTTTAGAAGTGGGGGGACGCCTCCTAAGACACCTGCACAACGCATACAGACAGGTATAGCATATTGAGTCGGTTTACAATGCTTAATTGTATCCACAAAAGTAAATAACAAGTCAAAAAACATTTTTGCCCCCAAAAATATTTTAGATGTGCGAGAAGTGAGGGGACACTGTCCCCCCTCCACTACACCCCTGATAAGAACTCTTAATGTTTTAACCAAGTATCAATATTGCAATACTGAATTATAAGGCTGAAGCTGTTGTTAATCTATATTGTTTTCAAAATAAGTAGTAAAGTAACTATCGCTAAAGTTCTTTTTTTTTTTTTTAATAGTTGCATTTTGATAAAGGTATAATATTTCCCCCTGAGATGTTGTTGGTGTTGAAGCAAAAGTACTGGAAAACCACTACTGCAGTGCACACACACATACACATCCTCTATCTCCACACAATGGCTATAGGCTAGGGTTAATTGAAGTGATGTTTCTACAATAGTGCGCGTGCGTGTGTCCGATTAGGGCTATATATCCTAACATTATGTCTGCCATTGACTGGAATGCATAATGTTTCTATCAATTCCAGGGGGAGGAGGAGGAGGGGGTTAGGAAGCCCACCTCCCTCCTTAATCTGACACCAATCTGCACGGCAGTATAATGAATCTGCATGGGACAGGACGTGTTTGGGGTAATAACACCAGAGGAGGGCTATATACGGGCGAGGTACAATTTGTTCAGCAGGGGGAAGTAGGGAGGGACAAGCACCACAGTCATATTTTAAATAAATTGGGCATCTTCCTCACTTCCTACACAGGTGTTACCCGCTGATATTAATGAAGGCACTGCACCCATTGTGCTCGAACAGTCGGGATGCAGCTCGGGAAACACCCCCAATCTCAAAGTGAGGTCAAGTCTACCCCCCTCATGACAATTGAGGGGGTCCCTTGTGTACGCATGGAACCCAAATTGACCTCATGTCAGTTTATTTATTGGGATTATTAAAAATGAAAAAGGTTTGGGAAGCACTGTTCTGGCTTTGATGCTTTTGTGTGGCGCTGTAGCAAGGATCAAGTAAGGATGCTAATTTACTGAGATTTATCACAGAAACCCAGAATATGGCGCTAATAAGAGGTGTCTGCCCATCAGCTGTGATATACCTGAAGTAGACTACTACATTTTTCATTTGTTTTATACATACCGTATTTTCCGGACTATGAGGTGCACCTAAAAGCCTTTAATTTTCCAAAAAAAATCCACACTGCGCCTTATAATCCAGTGCACCTTATATATGGATCGTTCGACTGCAGTAGCTTCTATTCTGTGTTAACTGTAGTAGTTTCTATTCTCTGCGCTTTATAATCCAGTGCGCCTTATACAGTATATGAAAACAGTTCTAAAAGGTGCGCCTTATAATCCGGTGCGTTTTATAATCCGGTGCGCCTTATAGTGCGGAAAATGCAGAAAATATTTCTTCTTTACTACTAGTACTACTTATGGGAGGTGGTGTGTAAGCTTGGTGAGGTGTACGAGTCACGACCACTGTATTGTACTATAACTGTACTGTCCTGTACTGTCTTAATGTTGTTGCAAGCCTGATTGTCCAAGACAAATTTCTCTCACGAGACAAAATAAAGTAACCTTGAACCTTGAAAATACGCTAACCTGGGGAGGCAGCAGACTGGGCTCATGCTTCCTTCAATGCCTGAGGAGTCCAAGCTGCCTTATTTTCACCTGATGGGGAGTTTCCCTGGCTGGACATGGCGCATGGAAGGAACACGTTATTCCAACCAGTTCCAGTCCCCTCCATCAGGCGCCCCGGCTGGCCAGGGGGAGGCAGTTTAGAGCGCAGGATTACTGCATGTTTTTGTGAGGGTATCTACCCTTTTACCAACCACACCTTGGGTAAGGACACGGATGATGCGGAGGAGGGAACACGCTGCATGCCAGCACCCTCAGCAGCGTCCATAGCGGGAATCGAACCCAGGACCGACAGCACTAAACCACAGTGCCACCGTACGTATTACTTTCATTCAACATAGTGTGAAAGAAAAATGTACTTCGGACTCTACCACAGGGTTAGGTTTGTGGTACGTCTCAAAACTCTCCAACACATGTAGGGGTTGACACTAAGGTCCCCGAGGCACTTGCCCATCGGGCAAGTGCAAGTCAGGTTCTACTTGCCCTCAGGTCATGGTCACTTGCCCCCCAAAACTATATTGTAAATTTTGCATTTAAGTTTACTTCCTACTTGGGTGCTTTAAACCAGGAGTTTTCAACAGGCGGTCCGGGGACCACCAGTGGTACCTGAGAGGGTTCCAGGTGGTCCCCAGCTAAGTTGGTTAACCAGATGTAACTCTTGAGAACGTAAAAATGAAACTCAAGAGTTAAAATTCATCATCTTAATTAGCCCATAGTGGTCACAGACCCAGTGGCCCCTGACCCCAGCAAAATGATAGTTTAGAACCAAATGAACCTGGGAGAGAGATAGGTAGAGATAGCTAGAAAGCAGGGAAAGACACAGAGGCAGAGTGCAATGACCACCTTCAAGACCAATTTATCTTGTGTTGTGTTATAGTGCACTAAGTTGCACACTTGCCCGATCGGGCAACCAGGTAGCAGTTTTCACTTGCCCCACCATTTTTTTTACTTGCCCCGGGCAAGCAGGCAAGTGTTAGTGTCAAGCCCTGATTATGAATACGTTCACTCGGAAGTGAAATGGCACACTTAACATGCTGCCTTGTAGTCCGCAATTTCCACCATATTGGATGCACGCCTTCATTCCGTATGAATACTTTGGTCTGTCAAGGACCCCCGGGCGTCTCTGTCCTCTATCCCCTCCATCCCCTCGGCCCCGGCAAAAACAAATGAATTAAACTTCTGTCTTCATTATCTTATCTGCGATTCCAATCAACCTCCCTAATCCATTTCCAAACGCGCGCCTCACTCACACACCCCCTCCTCCTCAAAAAGAAAAAAAAAAAAAAAATCCGCCTACGGCTGACATTTAATTTAGACCTCCGGCTGCTCCGAGAGGAGACAGGGGCGGATGTAACATTTCCCAATTGGTGGGGCAGGAGAAAATGGTATGGAGTCGACTTCTTCGCCCGTGGCGCGGAGCGACAACCATACCATTTTCAGTTACAGGACTTTTATTAGTCAAGTAAAGCATCAATAATAACATCAGTTGTTGTCGAAGCTGCAACAAGACACACAGCATGCATAAAGCTAAAGGTCTGACTCAGAGAGGTTTCTGTTTTCAATGATGAAATGCTGTTGGTTTAGTCGTGCCACAACTGTAGTTAGTGGGTAGCAGTAGTAGAGTTTCAAATCATTTTAAATACAAGCACTTTAATTTGATATATCTTGGTTTGTTTTGCATGCCATCGTGTTTGGTGGGGCAGTCTGGGCATTTAGGGGGGCATTGCCCCCGCCGCCCCCCATGCCCATGCCTAAATCCGCCCCGGAGAGGAGAGGAGAAGCGAGGAGAGAGGAGAGAGGACATATACATCTCAGAGCCTCTCAAATTATTTACACCGTAATGAACAAGCACCAAGCCGCCCCAGAGCCATTTCCCATTTGGGGAAGGAGTGGAGGAGCCCATCATTCTGCTTGGCTGGACCAGACAGAAGCTGTGCTAATCGCGATGTGCCAAACGTTGGCTCCGTCAATATGTGTCTGTCTGTCACTCCGCCTGGCCGGCTGGCTGCGTGTGTGTCTGCGTGCTGCGCGTCTGCGGCGCGTGTGTTCTGATGAGGGTGTCCAGGTATGAGCGTTGTCCTGATGATTGATGATATAATGAGTCACCCGACAATCCGTCTTAATCATCTTTTGTGTGTGTGCGTGTCAGCGGTGAAATGCGCGGCGCGCTTTTCGACAGTTCCGGCGTTCGCTCTACGACTTTGCGGGGAGAAATGTGATGAAGCTCTTGTCAACGCCGTCATTATTTGCAAATCAAAACAGTTAAACACTACTACGAATAATAAGGAATGGAAATTACTGGGTTTATGCCATTCATACAGTATCTGGAGCAAACTCCCAGTAAATGTTTGTTCGCCACCAGTGTTGGTCAATATTACTTAGGAAAGTGACTTCTTTACTTTACTCGTTACCCCTTAGACAAAGTAATATCATTACTTTACTTATTACTGCATTCGAAGAGTAATATATTACATATCACATTATTACTTTCAAAGTTCTCAACTCCCACCTTTGAAAAAATATGTTCAATGTACAACATAATCTGTTTAGCAAGCTCTTTTTAGACCAACCAAATGAACCCTAACGGGTTCATTTGGTTCCATTTGTATGCTCTCAGAAAAAGAAGCATCTAAAGAAATCATGGTGAAAATACATGTTGACGATGTCACCAAGATGTTTCACCATGTTAGTGGTTTTCTTCAGACCTCCATTTCTTGGGAACACAGAATGGGGGAACTTTTTATCATGTCCAGCCAACACCTTGAAGGTACATCATTGACATAAAATATTTAAAATGGGTGGAGTTCCCCTTTAAAGTATGACCCCATATATCTTTGAGCCTAATATATCTTTGTAAGGATTACATATCCATACAGATGCTATAGAGTTCAACCATTCTGCCTCAAATATATTATTTTTCCATAGGCTCGGCCTGGTTGTGCATCATGTGCCAGCGATGCCACAACCCCCTCCCCACCTGCTGACGTGGATGAACTTGTGCCTCGGGAGCAACGGGTGTATTGTACACACACTGTCCCTTTGCCAAAATAAACAAACAACACATAAATATAAATGTCAACACTAATCCCCTTTCCCTTTCAGTGTGTGACCACGACATCCTGACTGACACCTCACATCCAGACACGGAGGATTAGCCTCCGCAGGGCCAAGACAGACGTACAGGCGGCCATGTCCCTGGAGAACAGGGGCGGATCTAGGTATGGACATGTGGGGGGGCAATGCCCCCTAAATGCCCAGACTGCCCCAACAAACACGATGGCATGCAAAACAAGATATTTCAAATTAAAGTGCTTATATTTAAAAATGATTTGAAACACTACAACTGCTACTGACTAGCTACAATCGTCTCACCACTAAACCAACAGCATTTCACCATTGAAAACAGACAACTCTCTGAGTCAGACCTTTAGCTTTATGCATGCTGCGTGTCTGTTGCAACTTCAACAACAACTGATGTTATTATTGATGCTTTACTTGCCTAATAAAAGTCCTGTAACCGAAAATAGTATGGGTGCAGCCGCCCCCATACCATTTTCTCCTGCCCCCCCCCCCCCCCAATTGGGAAATGTTACATCCGCCCCTGCTTGAGGAGGAAGCCTTTGGTGTTTTCATATAGCGCCTTGACATTTTGCCAGGCCACAGCATATAACAGTATTTGTGTAAGAAATAAATATAGAAAAAAATAAGAATCAATAGCTGAGCTGCAATTCAATACGCTTCAATGCGCTTGGGTGGCAAAGCCACATATAACATGCTATGGTCCCCTTCCAACGCTAGGACGCGGCGACGGGCGCTTTAGCCGTCTAATGTCCCTCCACCTTTGGCTTCAATCAGCATGTCAATCCGCCAATTTTAACTTCATTCACAACTTCTTCTTATTCTGGCTCCGCCCTTCTCTCTATCATGCCGATGGTTTACATCCAAGCGTTCTGGGTTGTAAAACACTTGAGGATAATTTTCGCCGTACTGTTTTTGCCCACGAGCGGTATCATCAACAATACTGACATACTGTCCCGTCTGACCCGGCTCACCTCCTCCCTGCCACCACCACCTCAGGTCATTCACCACCCTATACCCCCAGGTCCTGCACTGCCCCCACATGGCCGGGCGGACCACCGATCTATAAAAACTCAATTTCCGTTACTTCTGTATTAATGACGCAGCGCCCCCACAACTATAACTTCAATTTATGCTCCACCCATATAAAACCAGGTCAACCAGTCCACATTTCTAAACCTATTCAGCCAGTCCACATTTCCAACCCTATTCCCGTCCATATCTCCACCAGGCATAAATGTACTTATACCCACAGCCTTCCCTCCAATCTATTAACACACCGAGGTGTGGATTTCAGATTACTCCGTCCCCTTTCGAAACTCACTACCCCAACCACTATTAAACTGAACCTCCTTAACATCCACTCACTCACATCCAAAGCCTCCTTCATAAACACACATATTTTGGACAAAGGCTTAGATATTATGTGCCTCACAGAAACCTGGCAACCCCCTGATGTCTACTGCTCACTGAATGAAGCTTGTCCACCTGGCTATAAATACCTGGCACAACCCCGCACCTCGGGTCGTGGGGGGGGGTTGGCTGCCTTCTACCGCACTGAACTGCAGCCGTCAGTCCTCCCTCTTCCTAAACATTCTTCATTTGAATCACTTGCTTTCAAATGTCCTCCCCCTTATGCCATGACAGTTTTATTAATTTATCGGCCACCCAAACCAAACCCTGCTTTTATCCCAGAACTCAATGACATTCTCTCTATCCTCTGTACCACATCCGCTAATCTGGTAGCTCTCGGTGACTTTAACGTCCACGTGGACATCCCCTCCCGCCCCCCTGCATCTGACCTGCTACAATCACTTGACTGCCTCAACCTCACACAACATGTCAATGTCCCCACACATGACATGGGCCACACTCTGGATTTAGTCATAACCCAGTCTGCTCCTCTGAGCAAACCTCAACTCCATGTCCACGAAATCGGTTTGTCCGACCACTTTCTCATTGAAATAGAGCTTCCCTTCCCTTCCCCCCACACCAAACCCAAACGCCAAATCTCATTCAGAAATATAAAAAATATCAATAAAGCCGCATTAAGCCTGGATCTCCAACACCTCTCCTCCGTTAACCCCTCATCAGCAAATGATGCAGTGGAGTTTTACAATAAGTCCCTCTCCAGTCTCCTAGATCTCCATGCCCCGACTAAAACCAAAACAGTCACCTTTTCTCGTTCGGCCCCCTGGTACACCAGTGAGCTGCGCAAAATGAAGGCCACTGGGCACACTCTTGAACGGCGCCGTGTCGCCACTGGCCTCACTGTACACAAATTGGCCTACAAGGACCACCAGAAGGCCTACTCCAGGGCTCTTGGCGATGCACGAGCTAAGTTCTACTCCAACCTCATAAACAACACCCCCGGCAACTCCAAGCAGCTTTTTTCCACAATAAACCAGTTTCTCAAACCCCAGCCTTCAAACCACGTGGATATCACAGAGGAACAATGCAATAACTTCATGTCCTTCTTCAGCTCTAAAATTGACACCATCCGCTCCCTCCTCTCCAGCTCCCCCCCAACTCTAGCTCCCCTGACCCCCCCCATGAGATCTCTGCGCCTCTCTGCTGCTTCTCCTCCATCTCACAGCAGGAGGTCGTGGACATCATCAACAAAATGAAACCCTCCACTTGTGCCCTGGACCCCTTCCCCACAGCTCTAGTGAAACTTCACCTCCCCGCTATCAGCCCCCTGGTCACCAAAGCCATCAACCTCTCACTACAGTCAGGCACTGTCCCCCTTGCACTAAAATCTGCCATCATCACTCCTCTGCTTAAAAAACCCTCCTTAGATCCGGGCATCCTCGCCAACCACAGGCCAATCTCAAACCTCCCCTTCCTTTCAAAAATCCTGGAAAAAGCAGTGTTATCCCAACTCCAGCAATATCTCCTCAACAATAACATCCTGGAAAAGTTTCAGTCTGGCTTCCGTGCTGCACATAGCACGGAAACTGCCCTTGTTAGGGTCACAAACGACCTACTGATGGCAGCAGATGCAGGCTCCCCCTCCCTCCTCATCCTGCTCGATCTGACCGCTGCTTTCGACACCGTTCATCATGACATCCTCCTTAACCGTCTCCACTCCATTGGCCTCTCCGACCTTGCATTAACCTGGTTTCACTCCTACCTCTCAGACAGGGCCGAGTGTGTGTCCCTGGGAGGAAAAAAATCCTGGACTCACGCCGTCACCTCTGGTGTCCCTCAGGGCTCCGTACTTGCCCCCTCCCTGTTTTCCCTCTATATGCTCCCCCTTGGTCACATCATCAAAAAGCACGGAATCTCCTTTCACTGTTATGCCGATGACACCCAACTTTACCTCAACATTGACCCACGCCCCCCCACTGCCCACTCATCTCCCTCTCCTTCACCCTCCCCATCTTCCACACTCACCTCCTGCCTGGAGGAGATAAAGGCATGGATGACCCTCAATTTTCTGCAATTAAACAGCTCCAAAACGGAAGCAATCCTGATTGGCACCCCCCACCAGATCCAAACATGTCCCATAACCTGCATCTCATTCTCTGGTGTAAACATCCCACTCTCCCCCACAGTCACTAATCTGGGCGTAATCATGGACCCACATCTCAATTTTGAGGACCACATCAGTCACCTCTGCAAGACCTCCTTTTACCACCTCAGGAACATATCTAAACTCCGCCCCACCCTCTCCCCGCCTGACACTGAGAAACTCGTCCATGCCTTTGTCTCCTCCAGGCTGGATTACTGCAATGCGCTTCTCGTCGGGATCCCTAGCAAGAGCCTCCAGAGGCTACAATATATTCAAAACTGCGCCGCTAGGATCCTGACGAGAGCGCGAAAGTATGACCACATCACACCCACCCTCCGTTCCCTCCACTGGCTCCCCATCACATCTAGGATCAATTATAAGATTGCACTTCTCACTCACCACTGCATCCATGGCACTGCCCCCTCCTACCTCAGCGAACTTGTTCCCCCCAAACCCGTCACCCGAAATCTCCGCTCCTCCAATACCTACCTTCTCTCCGTCCCTCAAACATCCCTCCGCTCCATGGGCGATCGGGCATTCTGCCATATGGCCCCTGTAATTTGGAATTCACTCCCTCTCCATCTAAGACTTCCACAGTCCACTGATGTCTTTAAATCCGGTCTAAAAACATTTTTCTTTTCCAAAGCTTTCTTGTGACTGCCCTGTTCTACCCTGTCCTTGTCTTGCCCCTTTTGTTGATCGGCACTGTTGTTCACTGTTTTGTCCCCCCAATGTTACGCTAGGATGCTTTTCTTTGTTTTGTTTTGTTTTGTTACACTTATACTGTCCTGCTGTCTCTCATTTCTTGTTTTAATCTACAGCTGTTTTTTATCTCTTTTAACCTGTACATCATTGTACGCGCTTTGAGATTCTCTCGAATGTAAAGCGCTCTATAAATAAAATGTATTATTATTATTATTATTATTATTATAACACAGTGGTTTTCAACCTCTTTGACACCAGGGACTGCCATTTATTCAGCATTTGAGCCATGGACCACCAATTGATGACATTTTTAGCATCCACACAGACCCCAAAACTAAAGATTTATTTGTGTTTTTGTCCACAATTCCAGGCCGGATTTTGGGGGAAAAAAACAGTCAAACAAACAGTCCAAAATGACTATTAATCTTCTATTCTCTAGTTGTGTAGAGAATATTTTAACTCTTTAGAGTGTAAACATGAAACTAAATCGACCCTTAATTGCGGGTCCAGTTGGTGTCATGTTTACACTCTCAAAGAGATACATCTGGTTAACCGACTGTCCATTATTTAGCCTGGGGACCACCTGGAGTCCACTCAGAGACCACTGGTGGTGCCCGGGCCACCTGTTCTGGAAAACCCCTGCGATAACAGATGGTAACAACGTCATAGAAT